>JAMPIV010015624.1:0-343346 GCA_024509875.1 Oreohelix idahoensis
TATTTGAAATATATTTTAATATTAGAAATTTTATTTGTGTAGTTGTATTATTGGTTTTTTTTTTATTAAACAAAATTTTTTTAAAGTATATATAAGTATGTTTTAATTGATTATTTTTGCCCCCCCCAAATTCCTTTTTTAAAATTTATTTTATTAATTATGTTTTTATTATAATAAAAAATTTTTTTATGGTTTTTACTAGAAGGTTAATTTTTATTTTATTGATTTTAGGTAAAAAAATGTTTATAATAAGTTTTATTTATTTTTTTTGTAAATAAATTAATGGTGGAGTGATTATATTTTTGAAATATTATATTATAATGTTTTTAAATTTTAAAATATTAATGTTTTTTGAATTTTTTGATTTTTTTTTTTGGAGTTTTTTTTTGTTTTTTTTTTAAAATTTTATTAATTTATTTTTATATTATATTTTGTTTAAAATTTAATTGTTAAAATATTATATATGGATTATTTTTTTTATTGGTCATTTTTTAATGGATAATATTTTTGGCATTTTAAATTTGGTTTTTTTTTTTTTATGGTTAAATAATGAGTTTTGTTTGTTTTTTTTTTTAAGTTGGTTTTGGGTTTGTTAAAATGATTGTTAATTGAAATTTAAATATAATTTTTTATTTTGTTTAATTTTTATAAAAAATATTTTAATTTATAAATAATTTTTTAATTATTTTTTTTTTTTAATGGATATTTTTTAAATTTAGGAATTTATATTTTAAAATTTTTATAGGATTATATATTAAGAATTTATTATAGCCCCCGGTTTTTTTATTTATATGGGACCGTATTTTATTTATTTGGTGTATTGATCCAAATTTAATTTTAATGTTTAATTTTTAATTATAATATTATTTAAATTTTTTATTTTTTAAATATTTAGATTAGGTTTTGTTTTAATGTGGTTTATTTTATTAATTATTAATGAATTTTTGTATTTATTTTTTAATATTAAATTAAAAAGTTTATATGTTTGTTAATGTTGTGGTGGGTTTAAATTTTAAATAAATTTTTATTTTTTTTAGAATTTTATAAATTAATTTTTAAGTTATTTTAATTGTTTTAATTTTTATAAATTTTTTTTAAAAATTTTTATATAATAAATTTTTTATTATAATATTTAATGTGTGAATTATTTTTTTATATTTAGAAAGTTAATTAAATTTTTTAGGGTTAATATTTTAATATTTATTTTTAATTTATTATATTTTTTTGTTTTATTAAAATTAATAATTAGTTAAAAATTTTTTATTTTTAATAAAATTAAATTTTTTTAATTTATTTGTTTTTTATTTTATTAAAATTATTTGGTTATAAATTTTTTTTTTTAGTGGTTATTAGTTAAAATAAAAAATATTTATTAAAATTATATATGTATTTTTATTATATTTGAATAATTATTTGTTTTTTTGGAAAATATTAATTTTTTTTTTAAGTAATTATATTTAGAGTTATTTTAACCCAAAAATTTTTTTTAATTTAAAATTGTTTTTTTAATTTTTTTAATTTTTTTTTGTTATTTGGTTTTGAATTTTTTTTTATTTAATTTTTTTATTTTTTTATTTTTTTTAATTATTATTTTTTTATATTATTTTATATTTTTATTATTTTTTTTTAAAATATTGGTTTATTTAATATTTATGGGTTATGTAAATATTATTAAAATAACAGTTTATATAATTATTTTAATATTTTTAAGATTTTAAAAAATTTTTTTGGTTTTAAATGATTATTAAAATTTTAAATTATTTTAATAATTATGAATAAGAGAATTTATTTTTTTGAATTATTATTATTATAAAAATTTTTTTATATTTTAAATAAAATATAAAATTTTTTAAATTTTTTTTTATTTTTTTTTTTGGGTATTATTATGTTTTATTATATTTTTTTTTGTTTTTTTAATAATAAATATTTTTAATTTTTTATAATTATTTATTAAAAATTTTTAAGTTTACAAAGATTTTTTAGTTTTTTAAATTATTTATTTTTTTTTTTTATAGAGTTTTTTTTTATAAAAATTTATTTTTTTATTATTTATTTTTTTGAAATTTTTTTTTTTAATAAGTATTTTTAAATTAAAATATTTATTTTGTTTATTTTTTTTTATATAATAAAATTGTTTTTTATTTAAGTTTTTTTTTTTTTTATTTAAAATATAATTAAAAAAATGATTTTTATAATTTAATAAATTTAAATTTTAAGTTTTTAATTTTATTAAATTTATAAAATAAATTAATTTTTATTTTTAATTTTTTTTTAAATTTTGTTTAATTATAATTGGGTTAAAAATGGTTTTAATTTAAGAGTAAAAAATAATATATATAATTATGAAGTTATAATTATGATTTAATGTTTATTGGAAATTAATAATAAAAATTAATTTTATTTAATTAAATTTTAAAATTAAAAATTTATATGTTAATAAAATATTTAAATAATATATAAAATTTATTAAATAATTATAAGAGTTTATAGATTTTTTTTTAAAATTTATTAAAAATTATAAGTTTGTAAATTGTTTTTTTTTTTATATTATAAAAAATATTTTTATTATTTAGGTTAAATTAAAAATTTAGTTTAAAAATGATTTTATTATAATTAGATAATTTAAAATAATTATTGTAAATTTTATGTTGTTATAAAAAAAAATTAAATTAGTTTAAAAATAAGAGTATTTTTAAAAAATATAAATAGAATTAAAAAGAATAATTTTTTATTAGGTTTTATTTTTTATAATTATAATTTTATTAATAATTTTATAGATGAATTTTTTGGTTTGTTAAAATTATTTTTTTTAATTTTTTAATGTTAAATTAAATTATGTTAATAAATTTTAATTTTTTTTTTTTTAAATTGATGTTTAAATTTTTTTATTTTATATAATTTTTTTATGAATTTTTATTATATTGGAATTTTGTTTTTTGAAAAATTTGTTATTTATTTTTATTTAATATAAAAAAAATATTAATAAATAAAAAATAAAAATAAATAATTTTATTTTTTTTAAATTTTTAAATATAAATTATTTTAAATTGTATAAGTTTATTGTTATTTAATTTTTGAATTTATTTTTATTAAATGATTTTTAGTTATTAATTAAAGTTAATTGTTTAATTTTTATTTTTTTTTATTTTGGTTTTTAGTTTATTTTTATTTTTTTTGGTTTTAAAAATTTTATTTTTTAGGTTTAAAATTTTGGATGTTTTTTTGTTTTATAAATATTTTATATTTTTATATGATTTAAATAAAATATTTATTTTATTTTTGTAATTATATAATCAATTTTTAATAAAATTTAAGTGTTTTAAATTTTAATTTATAAGTATTGGAAAAAATAATTAATTTTAAAAAATTTTTTTAAATTTTGTTTTTAATAATATAAAATAATTAATTATTAAATATTAAATATTTTTATTAATAAATAATTTTATTATATAAAAATTATGGTTTTAAATTTAAAATATTTTATGAGGTTTTTATTTTAAGTAATGTAATTTTAATTTATTTGGTATTAATTTTTAATTTTAAATTATTGATTTAAATAAAAAAAATATATTTTTTAATATGGATTTAAAAATAAAATTTTAGGGGGTTTAAAATTGGTAATAATATTTATTAAAAATTATTAAAAAAAATTGAAAAATAATAATATTTTAGAGTTAAAAGATTAATAATAAATATAAAATAATTTTAAATAATTTTTTAAAAAATATTTATTAATTAAAAATTTTTAATATATGAATGTTTAAATTATTTTGTTATTTTTTTTTATTATTGAGATGATGTTTTAAATCGATGATAAGGTTTAAAAATGATTTTATGAATATGTTACAAATTAAATTGTTTGTGGAATAGTAGAAATTATTAAAAAATATATTAATGAGTATATTAAAGTTTTTTTTTTATTAATATTTAATGAATTTATAGGATATTTTTTTTTAAATTAATTGTAAAATTTTTTGTAAATGATTTTTTTTATAAAAAGTTTTTTTTTTTTTTTTTTATTTTTTTTTCTTTTGTTTTTTTTTTTTATTAAATATAAAATTTTAATATATGAACCAATTGCTTAAATTTAGAATATGAAGGAAAACTGAACCCCAGAAAGCTTATAAGGTTTAGATTAGTTAAAAGGCGGAAAAATGAAATTAAATTGTAAAAGAATGTTTAATATTAGTTGATTTTATAAAAAATAATTAATTTTAAATTTGTAAGTTTCATTGTTATTTTTTTTTTTTGTATAGGATTTTATGTATAAAGATCCTAATTAATCATAAGTAATTTTCAGTTTATTAGTAATTTATAGTTTTAAATTTATAAAAATTTTATTTTTGATACTAGGTGCAATAAGTTAGCTGAATAATATTTCTATGTGGATTCAATTGTCTAAGCATTATTTTTTAATCAATTAATCCCCAGGCAAAATTAATTTGTCGGTGAAAAATTTCCTCATTCGGCATATTAGTGATACACCAAGGTAATTAGATGAAGTTTATAGATAATTTTGGGATTTTTTTATGTAACTATGAATTATTCATTATGCAATTTTTGGAAAATTAACTTGCCGTAGGAGTTTGTGTTTTATAGTGGATTTGATCTGTATATAAGTATTGATAATATTTTATAAACCGTGTGTTTAAATTTTAAATACTTTGTACCATCCAAATGATAAAAATGTAGGGATAAACAATAATTTACTTATAATGATATAGCTATCTGGAAGTGGATGTGCCCATGCCGCAATTAACAACCAATCCCGCCTAATAAAATGTTGTTGGGGAAAAACTGAAAGAATCTTTCAAAAACGCTCTAATTTAGAACCCTTATTGATAGTTCGGGAAAGATCGGAGATAATAAAAGAAAGGGATAAAGCGTGAACTAATATTTTAAATATGATCGCTGGGCTTAAAAAAGACAAACAAAATGGTGTAATCAAAGGAAATTTTCAGTTCCCACAAGTTGAATCGGGGGTTAAAGGTAAGTAGAAATTGACAAAAAGGGACCTTATGCTAGTTAGGGAACGAAAAATAAATAAGGTCGCTTTTGTAACTGGAAAAAAATACAATTGATTATTTAAAATTAAGCAAAAAATCATTAAGAAGAAAATAAATATTTCAAAAAAAGGAATGTAGAACCTTGAAAAAAAAAATAAAAATGATTAAAAATATAATAGTTTAAGTAGAAAATAATAAAAAGGCTGGCCTGATGGGAAAATAAATAAATGAGAAATAAAAAAAATAACAAAAAGTAGTACAGACGGATAGATACTAAAGAAAGATAAAAACAAAAGTACTGTTAGCTCCAGTTTCTAAGCGAGCGAACTGAATTCCACTAAACAATAAAAAAAATGGTCACTAATTTTCAAAAAAATTGCGGCCTTGAGACTTCAAGTGCTAAAATCTAGATGAATGAAATAGAGGGGGAATTAGTGGAAAGTTGTGGCTAAAAATAATCTAGAGGCAGATTTCGTGTAATTAGGGCCCCTTGCATGTATAAACAAGTGCTTCCGTTATTTTTGTAAAAAAAACGCAAGTAGAGGACAGACGGACCAAGATTATTTATTCGGACAATAATACATACTTGATCTGCATGAGGTATGACTGAATATACTACTGTTTTGGTAGGAGGTTTAAATTTGAAAAAGGGGGAAAGGCGGTGATTGGCCAACAGATAAACATTTTTATCGGAGCGGCTCAGACGCGCATTTTTGCCCTTCATCATAAATTGTCCAGTAGTAGACACAGTAATTCTTCAGTGGTGTAATTCCCAGAAGCTAATTGCAATATTTAGAGGGACGCCATACTAGAGCCAGCAGCTCAGCTGAGTTTTGCTAGCATATAACTGTGTTCTCTATTCATAATTCTGGTAAGACTGAGAGTATTTCTTTGTATATTTTAATATTGTTTAATGTTTCGAGTGATTTGATACTGCCATATCAAAATCTATCCCTTACAACAAGTAAGGATTCGCTCTAGATCCCCAGCCCCAGTTCAGGGTCTAGAGACAAACAAAATACATAAACGCCAGCAAGGATTATGAAGGGCGGATCAAGTGTTGAGATCAGTGGAACATATCACCTATCCTATTCAATGGCAGGAAGCTAATGAACATATTTCAGAATATGTAGTCTTGGGGAACTTATACTATGTGAAACCAACTTGGTAAGATGTGCTGTATGGTCAGAGAGATCTGACCCGTCTATGTGTGGTGTTGATGTTGTAGTGTTGAGTGTAGAAGTGGCTCAGGAGGTAGAGTTCTGACACATGACCCAATACTTTTATTTCAGAACTGTGAGTTTTTTTATTTGGCACCAAAGTGGTGTCAAATGCTGTGTTGTAAAATACAAGTGAGGACCCGTGCAGTATAGTATTTCGGCAGAGCAGCCTTATATTGCCCCCAAGCACGGAGAGGTGGGGCCACCAGATTCCAGCACCAGAACTACTCAGTCAAGATACGTGAGCGTCTGGCCTGCTGGACATTCACCAACTTATTTTCTAATTAACACACCAACTATATTCCCATCAACTAGAACATACCATGTTGGGAAATAAACTTGTATTCCTCCCATCAGTAAATGGACAATGTTTGGTAGTCATAGACTGGGAGTGATGAAGCCACCCCAACAGCACATCCATTAATCGTTCTTCCAGAGAAATTACAAATATAAACAGTAGTAATATTAACTAGTCTTGTAAAATACATATGTACACACCTTTCATTTATTATGCCATATATTCATGCATTTCATTCATAATTTCAAAATCTATCATATGTTCTGACCAAAATAAAACCTTGGTTCAGAACAAATAAACTTAAAGAAAATTTAAATATCAAAATTTTAAACAGCTTGAGTTAGTTCAGTGTGTTATAAATTTTATTAATATTATTAGACTTATTAAATATCTGTGTGTGTGTGTATGTAATCTACCACAACACATTACATATCAGTACCCTAGATTTTTAACGAAGCCACATTCATTAGTAAAAAAGATATGTGTGAGGTCGTAAGTGGTAGCAAGAAGGGTCTTCTGTAAATTCACAGCTACATTTATCTCAGGAGCCTTCGCAGCTGACCTCATGCATCACACTAGGTAATATCACAACCATACAGTACCATCAAATCCACTACAACAGGTTTAGATTATGATTCCGTTGTGAGTTCTCACCTGGTGCAGGCAGATCAATACACCACAGAAACAGTGGAGATTCAAACTGCAACCAAGGATGTAGCTACCATGACACTTCCCGTCGCCCAGATAAAGGTGAAAACGCGATATGTGGAAGGAATCATAAAAGCAGCAGTGATAAATGAGCCAATCTACCCTCTGATATTGGGGTGTAGATATGTCTTCTTGGGGAATCCCAAGAGACCTGTGATATTGGCAACAGTGCAGACCAGATCACAGTCTGAAAAGGAGGAGGATAATCCAATAAATACTCATCCAGATGAGATGAGGAAGGCACAGGCAGAGGACAAGACACTCAAGACGTGTTTCAAGAAGTTGCCCAAATCTCATACACCTCCAGGCAAGGGAGAATTTTATATGAAGAACAAACTGATTTATAGGAAGGCTGGATCTGAATCCAATGGTCACGGACAGCTGGTCCTTCCAACTTCATATATGACTAAAGTGTTGGAATTAGGGCATGCGATTCCCTTCAGTTGTCATATGGGATTCAGCGCAACAGGACAGCGAATA
The DNA here is from genome assembly GCA_024509875.1 of Oreohelix idahoensis. Classification (NCBI taxonomy): domain Eukaryota; kingdom Metazoa; phylum Mollusca; class Gastropoda; order Stylommatophora; family Oreohelicidae; genus Oreohelix; species Oreohelix idahoensis. Next base: position 7,713 of record JAMPIV010015624.1, read on the forward strand.
GCTTGTCATTATTTCTGGCCAGGAATAACTGAAGATATCAAACGATATGTAAAATCCTGTCCAGAGTGCCAACGAGTAGCACCTAAGCATTGGACTGCACCAGCAACTCTGGGGGAAATGCCCATAGTGGGAACACCCTTTGAGAGAGTTGCCGTGGATCTTGTGGGACCTCTCACTCGAACTACGAGAAGGAACAGCTACATTCTGACTCTGGTGGACACTTGTTCTATGTGGGGAGAGGCGGTAGCCTTGTCATCGATTGATTCTAAGCATGTGGCAGAGGCATTACTCACAATTTTCACAAGGTTAGGCTTTCCCAATCAAATCTTGACTGATAATGGCTCTTAGTTCAAGGGGAAACTAACAGAAGAAGTTTTCAGGATCTTCCAGGCCAAACACTTCCATTGTAGTGTGTACCACCCCCAAGGGAACGGCCAAGTGGAAAGATTTAATGGCACGTTGATGTCGATCCTGAGAAAGTTGGCACACGAAAAACCAGATACATGGGACCAGTACCTTCACGCCGCCCTCTTTGCTTATTGGGAGGTACCCCATAGTTCAACCGGAATGGCCCCGGCAACATTATTATTTGGAAGGCCAATAAAAGGTCCACTTGAAGCGCTGTTAAGAACGTGGACTGATGAAAAGGCAGAGGAAAATATTACATCCTCATACCAATATGTGAATGAGCTGACCACTCGTTTAAAAACTGGCTGGAAACTTGCCAATGAAAATTTGAGACAAGCCAGGAAGAAACATGCTGCCTATTTCAACAGGAAGGCTAAAGACAGAGATTTGGCTGTGGGAGAGAAGGTACTGCTTCTTCTACCCGGTAGTCCAAATAAGTTACAAATTGGATGGCAAGGTCCATATACAGTTCTAGAGAAGGTGTCTAGAACCAATTATAAGATAGATAAGAAGGGGAAAGAAAAAATCTATCATGTGAATCTCCTGAAGAAATATTTGGAAAGAGAACATCAGGAAGAGACACACTTGTTGACCTTGTCCATTGCCATGGAGATGAAAAAGGAACCACTTTCATCATTTGAATATCCATTACACCCCTGTGAGACAGCGGCACAGGTGAAAATCAGTTCACATTTAACTAAAAATCAAAAAGAGAGAGTGCAACAGGTTCTAGATAATCATACAGAGGTGTTAACGGACCGACCGGGGCATACAAACTTATTGGAATATGATATGAAACTGATAGACCCCACACCTGTCTGTATGAAACCCTATTCGATTCCTTTTGCTAAGGAGAAAGCTTCGAAGGAAGAGATAGACTATTTGTTGAAGGAAGGAATTATTTCACACAGTGAATCTTCGTATAGTTCCAGTGTTGTACTCTTAAGGAAACCCTCTGGAGAACATAGACTCTGTATAGATTACAGGAGACTGAATGCTATTACAGAAGGACAGGTGGATCCATTGCCGGATACAAATCAGTTGTTTGCCAGGCTAAATAAAGCTAAATATTTCTCAAAAGTGGATCTGAGTAAAGGATACTATCAGATTCCAGTAAAGCCTGAGGTTAGACCATACCTAGCTTTTAGTACCTCAGAGGGACACTATGAGTTTAACAGATTGCCATTTGGATTGAAGAATGCGCCTTGTGTCTTCTCTAGAATGATGAGAAAATTATTGGACCCTCTGAATAATCCATGCATCACAAATTTCATGGATGATATCCTTATAGCAACAGAAACATTTGAGGAACACATTGACTCTCTGAACATGCTGTTTAATCGACTTAGAGAAGCGAATTTAACAGCCCGACCAACCAAATGTTGCGTTGGATGTAAAGAATTAGAATTCTTGGGACACACAGTTTATCAGGGAAACATGACCCCTGACCCCAAGAATTTAGAGAAACTAAAGAAAGCGCCGAGACCACAAACCAAGAAAGACGTGAGATCCTTTGTCTCATTATGTGGTTTCTACCAAAAGTATATCAAAAACTTTAATTCCATATGTGCACCGTTAACTGATTTGACCCGTAAAGGAAATCCAGGTCGAATTACATGGACACCACAATGTGAATTAGCTTACCAGGAATTGAAGGAAAAGCTCACAAGCAAACCTATTTTGAAATTACCTGACTTAAGTCAAGAATTCATTGTAAGGACGGATGCCAGTAATATTGGGTTAGGTGCGACACTGCTACAGAAATCAGATGCATTGGATGGGGAATTAAGCCCAGTGGCATATGCTAGCAGAAAGTTGAATAAAGCTGAAACCAATTACTCAACTAGCGAAAAAGAATGTCTTGCAGTAATATGGGCGATAAAGAAATTCAATATTTATCTGTATGGGAAGGCATTTAAGTTGCAAACGGATCACAAACCCTTGTCGTTTCTAGCGCAGGCTAGACATGAAAATTCTATATTACTCCGTTGGTCATTACTGATGCAGCCATTTGAGTTTTGCATAGAGTATATATCTGGAAAGAAAAATCTGGGAGCGGATTTTTTAAGCCGCCTTCCGTGTGATGATAATCACCGTAAGCCCCAGAACTAATAATAAATTTCTCTATGTGTATATAGAATTATAGACTGACATATAACGTCTGTTTTAAGAGGGGAGAATTTGTCGTGACACATTCTAAATCCACATATATAAATTAAAAGGTAAATGTGAAGCCTAACACATAAATTCAATAAAAGGAAAGAGAAATGGTAAAAGTACAGTGCTGTCACAATGGCGTACAAAAATTTCCCTTGTTTTCTACTTCGTCTGCAAATTGTAACGTTTCACGTTGATAGTAAAGCCTACTGCATCACTACACGCTTTCTACAATAAAACGTGTACTGCATTTCTAAGAAAACCTTGAGATACGCAAGCTGATTAATGACCTAAATTAATACTTCCATTAATTTCATTTTATACACGGCGTGATGAAAAGACAGATGGACTTAGGATAGAAAGAGAGAGTGAGGGCTGAAAGCAGGAACGCAGGCCACACTAAAACGCGTCTTGCGATATACAATAAATGCCACCCTCCCCAAGCGAAAGGCCAGAAGCAATACTTTTTTTCAGATGGACAGTGATAAAAAAAAACACTACCCATACGAGAGTTAGGTTTAAAAGCCTGAAAAATGCTTATTGGGAAACATGACATTATACTGGTTTACGTTTGAAAGCCTGACAGTACCCAGACACCACATCGTATCGAAGTGAACAGGAGGTAGAAGAAAATGCACATTTTGAACGCAGCCACCTAGCTCCCTTAAAACTTATATATTTGGGTTCCTTAGGACTTGCTGACAAAGAATATATTAAGTGTTACGCAAATAGTCTAGGAATTAACAAATTATAGCCAAAAGAAAATAGTGAGGGTGTCAGACAACACCAAAAAATAATCGCACAGTGGCATGTTTTGAACCCACTATTTTACGGGAAATGGGCCACCATGTAAAATCCTATTTGATTGGATAGAAATAAATGTAAGGCTACACACGATTAGTCGGACTATAAATACTAATTCTTTGTTGTTAGGGAAACGGTAGTAAGGGTACTTTTTTGAAAAGCTGGGTAAACATGGCCCGATTGGTTAGACCCGCCAATATAGTCAATTAGGAGCGTCAGGTCATTGCCACACTTTAAAATAAACTTACTAAGAAACAGTGCGTTGAGAGCCAGATCATATTTTTCTAAATAAAAGTCTGGGACAGAGGCAGATCGGAATTTGTGCCATTATTCATCGCCAGTCAACGTATCTGTGTATTATTTCCATGAATTGTGGTGAGCTTGATATATTCGATATGTTTTTAATGAAAATTGAATGTAAATTGATCATTTATGTCTGTATATGTGTGTGGTTCAGTAGCGAACATGAGGCAAGGCCTATATAGTGCTCCAACCTGAACAGAAGGTGTCGGAGAAAAGTAAAACTGCATGGAATTGCCAAACAGTACACTGACACCTATCTTATTGACTAGAAAGAACTAATGCTGGAATTGCAGAGGCATAGTAACCATTTAGGAGGAGAATACTGGTGTAAATTGTTTCAGATGAAGATAGCAGTTGGCCTACCGCTCTGAACTCAGTGTTTGTTCTGTATTGTGTTCAGTGTAGAAATAGATTATAAATTAGATCTGAAGTAGGAGGTACAACCTTCTTGTTTCAGGGACTGTGGTCCTAGTTATTGAAGCAGCACCTGGTCTGAGTTTTGCTGAAATCCAGAGGCTGACAGCATACTCCTTGGTCCAGATAGCGACCAGTGAGGTGTCTCCAGAACACAGGAAGCAATCGAGCAGAGGAGTCTTTTCCTGCCGCCATCACGAAAGATAAGCTTCTGTGGCCAGAGTAGCTCAACATTATGTGCCCCCTCATAAATTGACATTTTGTTAACCACAGAGGGACAATTAATTGGTTCAAATGACAGGAACTGTGAAAGTTTCCCAATACTATTTCCCCGATAATCAAACACTTGAAGTCATGATGAAAAACAACAACCAAGCTTGAACAAAACCAGTATTACCTCATATTACTACTGCACAAATTACACACATAGAATAATAATAATAAACTATGTCAATACAAAGTTCATATATATAAACTGTGTAAATAATACTTGTAATTACATTTGATTGTGATTCCTGGTTCACTGTGTAGTTGAATCAGGATATCCATTATTGACAAGAATTAATACATATATTTTTAAACTTAAACACTTGACTCATTTAAGATAGTCTTATAGAGTGTTATATGTGTGTGAGTGTCACAGTGTTGTAAAGTGTTGTAGAATAAATTAAATTGTTTATCTGTCTGTTGTTGTTGTGACTTGCACTTCATCATTTTCATAACCCTAGACATTTAACGTAGTCATCACAATATTCCAAAATAATTCTGACTGAGGTATAAATGTGGTAGCAAGTAAGGTCATCTGTAATACACCACACTTATTAGATACAGATACCTTCACAGCTGATCTCAGTCAGTACACTAAGTCCCCTATAAATATTTATAACATCCCACTTTACCACAGAGCCTAGGAAAACGCTAGCATTTTAACACGGAAAATCGGAATCTGGGTAAACTGTAACACAAAGTAAAAATAGGAACTTATTGCTAAAATAACAACACCCCAGTCCATCGTCAAGCTGCCAAACTATTTCTCTGAGCCAGCAGTCAGTATGCCTAAAGATTGGCGTAAGTAGTAAATTTTAAATTCTATATTATGCATTATTAACATGTGAACTAATATGTATATAGTGACATGTGACAATATGTGAAACTTGCTAGTGGATGTCCAAGTTATTTGAAGCTGGCAACCTCAGCCTATAGAATGATGATTTCATGAACCATCACTGCCAGGGCTGGTGACTGCTTTGTTGCGAGTTTCTTACAGAGAACCAAAAGCAGAGGTAGTTCCAAGTTCCATAGGGAGCAGGGAGTGAATGATGAAATAAAGGATGCACAAAATCTATATTATTAACATTTTCAACCAGTGTAGATTTAAATGTAAACATATTCTATCTATACTGTTAACATTTTCAAACATGGTAGATGTAAAGGGAAACGTATTCAATTTATACTGTTAACCTTTTCAACCAATGTACAATGTAAAGTTAAATAAAGTTAAATATACATCTATTCAATTTAAATGTCATGAATGTTTTTCCGCGCAATGGGATTAATACTAATTCTCAGCGAGGGTAAATGTTCTGAGGTAGATGGGATGGTGAAATGAAAAGAGGGGGACACATAAGTATGTGTCGGGAAACTCAATACTCAGAGGGTATTTGTTGTTCTTCTATTGTGACAATACTTTGTGGTACCAGTTGAGGGTACTATCTCTGGAACAAGTGAGGGTATAAGTGGCCTGAAGTCGACGCTAGACACCATCTTCAGACGGGTTTTAAAGACGCGGGACCAACGTCGTAAACACTTACTGATGCTTCTGGGAACGTGCTGCGCCTTACATCATTGACCAGGGACATGAGTAATCCAGTCCTCCATCTACAAGAACCAAATATCAGCGGGAGCAGAAAGCCCATTGGCAGCTAAGTAGTCAAAGAAAGCTGCCAAGTGACCTCTTATATAAACCTCCATAACATCATTGATGATGAGCATTTTTGTTAAATAATTATTCATTTTTTAACTATTAAAACATAATTGATTATTAAATTTGTTACTTGTATAAATACAAATCTAAAGTTGATTTAATCATTTTGAATGTATTGTATCCGTATGTCTCAGACAATTTCTTAAATACATGTAAGCAGAGCTACATAATAATAAGAGGGAATTCGCTGCATTAAGTCAGCTGGGGGCTTGTACGAGCTAAAATTATATTACATAATCCTTCACAAAAGTTGACGGCAGATACTAGAGTTAACGTGTTCAGCCAATTCAGCATTGTTCTCGCTTTTCTGAATATCTTGTGAAAACTCCCTGGAGGCAGAAGCATCATTATCCTTCAACCTACAACTCTACCAAGAATAATCTTGTGCGAAGGTAGACACCTTTGAAGATCCACATCAGATACTCTTGAGTTTTGACCACTGTTGGACCACTACTGCAGAGCTAAGGGAAGGCAACCCGTGACAGGTGGGTAGGTTTCTAATTTTAAAATGTTGCCAGGGTAGCGACCTGAAAGGCCTACTGTTTACGAACTTCAACTGCAGTGGGATTCTTAACGCTATTTCTTTCCGAGCATACTCGGATAAAGGGGGAAAAAAATATGAGGTCCTGTGTGCAAGTTGCACAAGTTCAAAATCCCTCGGCAGTTCAAAATCATAATTTATTATATGAAAAATTTGTGTCATTGTGACACTGACATTTTAATTAATTAATACATTGAAACTAACTTGCATTGACAGTTTTCGAGTCCCCTAAAAAAAAGTATTGGGGAGGGGGGAACGTATGATAATTAGGTAATAACTGCAGGTGGGAGATTGTAAAATTATGTGGAAACTACAGCCAGGCCATAGCTGGACCCGTAGCGAATTCATCACTTAATTCTTCTGATGACGTATGTACATCTGACCTGTCCTCTTAGTAACAGTATTGGTTCCTGATCACACCCCGCCGCTTGCATTACTAAACCCGCATGTATTATTAATATCACCCGCCACGTGGGCAATGGATGACAACTTCACCCACACACAGCGAGACTGTGCGAGAGTGCACGAGAAGTAAAGAAAAAAAAAAAAAAAACAGCCCCACGGGCATGTCAGATCGAAGAGGGATAAAGTTGGTCGCTCCAATAAGTCTGATTTGCTGAGAAACTTTGCCAACATTTACCGGACTAGGTTAGAAGGAGTAACACTGAAAGTAACTGGACAAAGAGCAAGTTAGATCAGAAGTCATTATAAATATTCAAAGAGCTTTATAAAGTTAGTGAAGGAAATAGAATTGCTAATTAATTACAAAGAAAGCAACTAAAAGTTAAAGTAAGTAAGAAAGAATACCTTCCGGACAAGAATAATCATTGAAGTCAACCTAACCAGATTTATTACACTAAGAGGCGTCATCCTTTCTGTAGATTTTCTTGAAGTACATTTATGACATTTCTACAATTTTTTCCAAGTCCGCTTTGATCAAGACACATTTCTGAGGACTAAGGGAAAAGACCTATACTCACGTTTGAATTTTTGTTGGCAGAGGCGAAATCAGAGGTGAGTGAGATTGTTAACTTTTTATTATTGGTGTTGTTGATTACAATCGACGTCACTGCACTCCGGGCAAACCCATAGGTGCTCAGTCTCCTTCAGCAAGTGTCGAAGGGTATGAATGTTAATTGTTCCTGTAGTGCGTTGGTTGTATACACGCCGGATGCAACCTCTCGTACGTCCATCCCTGCTGGTCTTACGTTTGATGCCAAATTCCAGCAATCTCAGCCTTGATGATTCATCGATTGCAGTGTCATTCTCTAATAGGCGATCATTAATTGCCCTCAATATTTCTCCCTTATCTATATCCAATGTACCGTCTATGGGTGCTCTTGAAGCTAGTCTGTCTTCTCTTTCATTTCCGCGTACCCCTGCACGACCAGGACAGTTGATCCACACTAGTTCTTGAAGATTCGAGGCTTCTATGGAGGTTTTCCATTCATGTCGGAGCCATCCACTTTGGACCTTCCGAAGCACGGACTGTGAGTCTGATACAATAACTGCCCTCCCATTGGCCCAAGTTCTGCACTCTCTACCAAGGCTGATGATGACTTGTTGGTAGTTAGTCCAGTTCCCATTTGACTTACTCCACTCTTCTCCTTTGAATTTATTTTCAACTGTAGTCACCTCCTTAATTGTTGCTTCTGCCTGTGCCATCCATGACCTCCCCAACTTTATTCTTCCTCCTTCAATGTCAGCTATGTTTCCATGCAGGGGGCGCCTTTTGTCTGTGGTTTCTCGCATTTAGGCTTTTGACAACTTTTTTTAACCTTCTGGTTTACATTTTTTCAGGAGTTTTGCCTTTTTATTTTGGCGAGGCACAGACCGTTCAACCTCTTTAAATGGTCCGTCGGTGATATTAGAGCGCACGGCGAAATATAAAAGACCTAGTGGGATAGTATTTTTAAAATTTTGTTAACATAGAGCAGCGGCAGGCAACCCAGAAATTGTGCCTATCTACTTTAGAAACACTAAGCTATCTGAAGATCTATCATGATATAATTACGGCGGTTTTCTTGTTTCAGTGTGCTTGTACTTGGAAAAAAACGGCCTGTATGTATGTAGCTTTTAATTCTGATGGACGATATTGTCGTGCGTAGATAGGTTTTTAAAAAAAAATTATATGTAAGGTCCCGCCTGAGTATAGTGGATGGTGATAAAACGTGAGAAGTAAAGGTGTAAGAAATAGAGTTTTCACGAGTGAATAGTTAAGGAGAAGATCTGTCTCTGGACTGAGTAGTTTCTCTAGTCCAGCCTATCTATACGACAATAATTTAGTATAAGACAATCTTTCACCTCCTTATATTGAGAAATATAAGTTACAATAAAAACACTCACACACAGATATGTGACAACAAGACACACAAACGTGAAAAACTGTGGTAAATTTGGGTATGGGTCTGACCAACACACAAAGTTTAGTTCTTTTGTTCTTTATTATCATTTAAACTTTACAACATAGAATCTCTAAAAGAAAAATCATATAAAATCAGAATTACATACATAGAAAATAACAGAATACCTATGCCCTCCCCTCCTTGAGAAGATAAGAACCCAACAAGTTAGTAACCCCAAAGGCTAAAGGTTAGCAATAGGTTACAGTATAGACAGTAAAGAAAGAACACAGTTCCCACTAAACGTTATCCAATAACATTAAACAATAGTCAAACAGAGTGCATGTGATACAATGTTTCCTGTACTAAAGAAAATATTTCACTCTCTCTCTGTCATACGTGGCCACACACTCTCGCTTCATACCCTATTCTTGGTGAAACAATCCGTTGAACGTAAAAATTCATGAATATTTATATAAGGTCCAGAGTAATTATCGTCCGAATTTGGCCCCAGTCCCTCCTTTTAATAATTAAATTTTATAAGGGGAACGCCTAATTTGGTGGTTGATTTCCTGGATACACAATGTCACCTTGGATAGCTAAGGCCGAGACACTCTGAGATCTGGTGTTCACAGTAAACAGTAGGAAAACATCTGATTGCTAAAAACTGTTAATTATTGTTACTTGATGATGATGATAAATCCTATCGGCTGGCTCTGGTGAGTGCCGATTCTGAAATAGCTTAATTCTTCTGGATAAATATTCACTTGGAAACGACTATCAAATGTCGGGAGAATTGTTATATCTGTTACACCCCAGTGTGCTGATAAAATGCAATATATATATATATATATATATATATATATATATATATATATATATATATATATATATATATATATATATATGTATATATATATATATATATATATATATATATATATATATATATATATATATATATATATATATATATATATATATATCTGGGTAGTTGTAAGTCCAGTTAAAATTTACTATTAAATGTTCGTTAGTCTCTGTGGCCCGTCCTATTCACAATTGAAACTTGGAGACGCGTAAGCCAAGAGAAGACAACTTTAATCCAATCAGTAAACATGGAGATAAAGCCCAAGATAAAGCCAAATACAAAACCGCTGGTCGCCGGTGATCAGGTCATGCCTAAAGGATATAGGAACATTATGAAAAAATTACTGCTAATAATATCTACATATAAGCACACGTTGTCTCTAGCCTATTCCTGTCTGGTCAGTTATCATTTAATTTATCCATACGTGCACTTTAACAAATATCGCCTGTCGCTTAGTAGCTATTAGAGGGTCGGCGTCAGTTTGTTTAGTTGCATGATATTTAAACAACAGTCACTTACTAAATTACACCAAATGAAATAAACGTGATTTCTGTTCCGTCAATTATCCGTCGTCTAGTGTATTAATTAATTAACTAAACCGTCTCTTCCTGTGTGATAGCGGGTGATTAAATTAACATTACAACTGATACATCTGGAATAAAAATAGCTACGCGTTATTTTTCACTGGTTCTAACACCTAGAAAAACACAGTGAATTTAAGATGCTAAAACTTTTAACACTTTAATACGCTTAAGCCCAAATTTATATATTACCAGAAATCAAAAAAGAAAACACCACGAACTATTAACACATTTATTCCCAATGGTTCTAGATAACGTGTTTAGACTCTCCGAGAAAATTCTGAGCGACACTGATACTGATTTGAGAAAGACGCAGTTTATATACGATCATGTTGTTATGATCTCTAGAAGATGTAAATTTTCACACTCCGTTTCCCAGCAGAGAAAACTGAAACTACGTTTCCCAGATAAAAGGTTAACAGTCGCTTCTGTCTGCCGCTGCTGACCGACAAAAGAGGCTTAACCCGTGTAGCGGGCTCCGTCCGAGATTTTCCCTGTTTCTCGAGATCACATAGTTAATTTTCCCTGTAGGTACGAACATCAAAAGATTAGCTCCCCTTATAGAGAATCTTCAAAGGCCGTTACTCTTCCACGTGTTTTCCACGTGCGATCTGCCAGTTATCGTAATATTGACAGATCAGCTCGCGTGAGAAACTTGCGTACACGAACGTGGTTCGCCCCCTGCTATGAATGACAGGTTGCAAAAGTTTGTAAACAAGCTCGTTTGTTATGGTCAGTAAAAAGAGGCGTAGATTAAAATATGAGTCAGACAGGCAGAGAAATGCGTGACTTAGTTAGCGAATCTTCAAACTACGCCGAGGTCACGAAAGGCTGTAGGATACAGGAGGCTATATTTCCGTTATACGTCACAGATATGTATCCTGTACTTCCATTAGATAAGCGGTGGAAAATTAAAACTAAATTATAATTTACCGAATGTAAACGCTACTTAAAAGATAAAATAGTTAACGAATAAAGTAAATTTTAGTAAGCGAGCCGATATGTTTTCAAAGGGAGCTCGGAAATGTGCAGTTAATCCTCGGGATACCGAGCCTTTAAATGTCGGCCTCGGTTGGAGGGGGGGGGGGTGGTTCTAATCTGAAATTTTCCTAGCTTAAATACGTTTATCTCACTTTATGTCACCAGAGATTTATCAAACCTTCCTAATGATCTACCGGTAGCTTGAGATCGACCGGTAGCCGACCACTGACATAGAGTACACAATGATTGGATGTGTATATGATCAAGGTATTCAACCAGGTTGGGTCTTATCCGCTTCTACAGGGTGATAGAAAAGTAATTTCTTATTTTTACGTTATTTCTTCAGTCTTATCTAACAAACGTATACGAAACAAATACCAAGATAAAGAGAATTGAATGTTGTTTTATTATATAACCTGTTTTGTCACATTAACTTTGCAACTCAGCGTGAGATCCGGCCTGTTGATCACGTGACTTCACAGCTGGTGTCGCAATTTTTGCTGGCTATTTGAACATCAGTTTACTGGCCATTTTAGACTTTAATTTACTTCTGTTATGTTTCCGTTTATTGGCCATTTTAGATTTTAATTTACTGCTGTTATGTTTCCGTTTATTGACCATTTTAGACTTTAATTTACTGCTTTTATGTTTCCGTTTATAGGCCATTTTAGACTTTAATTTAGTGCTGTTATGTTTCCGTTTATTGGCCATTTTAGACTTTAAATTACTGCTGTTTTGTTTCCGTTTATTGGCCATTTTAGACTTTAATTATCTTCTGGCATGTTTCCGTTTATTGACCATTATAGACTTTACTGCTGGTATGTTTCCGTTTATTTACGATTTTAAACTTTTCTGCTGTAAAGTTTCCGTTTTTTTGCCATTTTAGACTTTAATTTACTGCTGTTATGTTTCCGTTTATTGACCATTTTAGACTTTAATTTACTGCTGTTATGTTTCCGTGTATTGGCCATTTTACTTTAATTTAGTGCTGTTATGTTTCCGTGTATTGGCCATTTTAGACTTTAATTTAGTGCTGTTATGTTTCCGTTTATTAGCCATTTTAGACTTTAATTTACTGCTGTTATGTTTCCGTTTATTGGCCATTTTAGACTTTAATTTACTTCTTTTATGTTTCCGTTTATTGACCATTATAGACTTTACTGCTGGTATGTTTCCGTTTATTGACCATTTTAGACTTTTCTGCTGTAATGTTTCCGTTTATTGGCCATTTGAGACTTTAATTTACTGCTATCTTTCCGTTTATTTACCATTTTAGACTTTAATATACTGCTGTTATATTTCCGTTTATTGGCAATTATCGCCAGCGTCTTCTTCTCAATCCTTGTTCCACTGGCACTTGTCTGGTTCCTGTCATCAATTCCAGATTTGTGACTTTGTCATACCATTTCAGTCCTTCTATTCTACGCAAGCAATCGTTTATACAAGTCTGTAGCTTTTTGGTTGTTGTTTTTTTTTTTTTTTTTTTGCTCTCATGTCTCAGGGCCATACAATAGGACTGACTTGACATTTGAGTTGAAGATTCTTATTTTCGTGTTGGATTTGATTTCTCTTGTTCTCCATATGTTTCCGAATTCAATGAAAGCTCCTTTTGATTTTTGTATTCTTATTTTGATATCACTGTTTTTCCCTCCAACTCTATATTACTGCCAAGATATGTGTACGATTCTACATCCTTTAGTGGTGTTTCGTCAAGTTCAACCTTGTTATCATTTCTTGCATTTGTTCTCATAATCTTTGTCTTTTCCCTGTGTATTTTCAGGCCCACTATTGTGACCTCTCATCGAGAATTTTCATTTTCTCTTGCACCTGATTATGGTTGTGGGACAAAACAGTTATGATTCGGGGTCCCATTGCTTCCCATTCTATAAGTGCCTTCTGTGCTTCCCTAGACAGCATTATAGCCACACCCTCACTGTGGTGGGCTCTTTCCTCCTCATGTCCTGAGGACAACACTATTTCTCCTGTGATCAATCTCCTCATCTCTATGCACTTCCACCGTGTCTCGCAGAGACCCGGGATATCAATCCTGTAATTTTCCATTTCCGTTGCTACTTGTGCAGTTTTCCCTTGTTCACAAAGAGTTTGGCACCTGGAATGTTCGCACTCTTTGTGAACATTTTCGACTTTAATTTACTGCTGTTATGTTTCCATTTATTGGCCCTTATAGACTTTAATTTACTGCTGTTATATTTCCGTTTATTGGCCATTTTAGACTTTAATTTACTGCTGTTATGTTTCCGTTTATTGGCCATTTTAGACACTACTGCTGTTATGTTTCCGTTTATTGGTTATTTTAGACTTTAAATTAATTTACTGCTGCTATGTTTCCGTTTATTTGCCATTTTAGAATTAAATTTACACCTTTTATGTTTCCGGGAAATAAAATAAAAAATTAAACTTATTATTGAAATGACAGCTGTTACTTCTTGTTCCGACATTTCATTCACTTATATCCATTAGATACCAGTGAGAATATACAATTTTTTTTTTTTTAAGTAGTGACTTTGTAATGGCCCCAAAGAGTTACAAAACAAATTAAAGTTTGCATTATAGTTTTAAGTTATACAAAATAAAAAGCATAGACAATTTATCATTTTCAATTATTGTGTATAAAATGGAATTGCTTATTACGGGATGTGTTACTAGTAAGCGGTTGGTGGCAGATGAATACATACGACGGGTTAGGTTCAAGACCAACACCGAAAAGCGGAAATCGTCGAAAAGAGGTACATATCCATATTTTAAAACTTACAAATACATATAAAATTCTAATAACATACGCTATCATACAGCGTGTCCGAAAATTATCTTTATAACTGTGATACAAAATGAAATATTTATATTTTTTTTAATACAATCACCAATCAAGGCAATTTAAACACAACCCAAAAGTTTAAAAAAATTTAAAGTAACGAGCTCTAAACCTTCGTTGGACTTGTGTATCAAATTTTGTTTGATTAAACCACTCAACACCAACACACTGTACTATTTCCTGTGGATTCATTGTGACTGAGGGAGGAATGAGGATATCTTTAAAAAAAAAAATGAAGTTGAGAAAACTTGGTATTCCGAAAAACTAAATGAGTTTCTCTGTAAAATGGGACAACCCCAGTATTTCTACACCATCTGATTGACTTTTACGTCGGATAAAAATTATAAAGATAATTTTCTGAAACCCTGTTTCATTTTGCGCATATGGCTAGGTCTAAAAAAAAAAAAAAGATACGAATGAAAAATTACTATACAGCCTGTAAAGTAAGAACCTTACGACTCCTCAGTGTATCACTACTATACTTAGAGGTTACTGTAATGAATTTTTTAAAAATATTTGTATAATATAATACATTTTAAAAGTTTGAAAGTTTGGAAAAGTGCCAGAATACAGAGAGACGTTAAGCGCACAAATGCTGTAAACAGACTGAATTACTGACAATAAAATGGTGCACGAAGCCATTCTCGGACAGAACAAAAAGCAGTACAAGTACCGAATATAATCAACATGTATATAATTGAAAACAGCCGTATTAGCGGAACTCCGAAAAGCGGAACGGCAAAAAGCGGGGAGCTGCTGTATAGTATTTACAATTCATTATAATCGTCAATACCTTTCAGTTCCCCTCGGAGCATAGGTCTTCAATATGTGCACACCAAGTCTTCTTGTCCTGTGACATTTGTTAAATGTCTTTCCATGTTAGTAAGTTTTTTGTTTTTTCATTGCTGTGGAGTCGGAGTCCGAGTCGGGAGACGGAGTCGTGGAGTAGGTCGTTTTTAGTGGAGTCAGAGTCCGAGTCGGGAGACGGAGTCGTGGAGTAGGTCGTTTTTAGTGGAGTCCGAGTCGGGAGACGGAGTCGTGGAGTAGGTCGTTTTTAGTGGATGTCATGAAATATTCTAATCCACATATATAAATTATTAGGTAAATATGAAGCCTAACAAATAAAATTAATAAAGAGAAGAGCAATGGTAAAATAACAGTGCTGTCACAAAGAATGTACTCGAAATCCCCCTTGTTTTCTGCTTCGTCTGCAAATTGTAACGCTTTCACGTTGATATAAAAGCTTACTGTATTATTACCCGCCTTCTTCAATGAAAGGTGTGCTGCATTTCTAAGAAAAACATTGAGACGTACTGCGTAATGACCTAAATTAATCCTAACATTAATTATATTACGTTACCAAAACGAACGAACAGATGGACAAAAGGATAGCGAGAGGGGAGGGCTGAAAATCAGGAACGCATGCAACACGCGACGCGCGATATACAAATGCTGGCATCACGCGTGTAAGTCTACAAGCACTAACTTTTTCAGACGGACAGTGATAAAATACACTACCCTTTCCCAGAGTTAGGTTTATAAATCATAACAAACTCTTATTAGAAAAGACAACATTAGATGGGTTTACGTTTGAACACATAACAGTACCCAGACAGCACATCTTCGAAACAGGAGGTAGAAGAAATTGCATATTTTGAACGCAGCCACGTAGCTCCTTTAAATTAGTATTTTTGGGTTCCTTAGGGCTTGCTGACAAATAATATGTAAAACGTTACGCAAATAGTCCAGGAATTAATAAATTATACCCAAAATAAAATATTGGGGGTGCCTGACAGCAGAAAATCATTTCTGCTCATAAGATTTTTTTTTAACGTGTTTGAAAAAAATTTACGTTACAGAAATAGCCTACCATGTAAACTCCAAATTGATTGGAGCGCAACAAATGAAAGCCTAACCACGATTGGTCGGGCTATAAATACTATCTTGGTTGTTAGGGGAGTCGGGAAAAGATAACATTTTTTCAAACACTTGTCGAAACGTGGCTCATTGGCCAGTCTCGCTGATATACACACTTGGGAGCGTTAGTTCGAAACCACTTGTTTAAATACACTTGATAAAGCATCAGTGCGTTGAAGCCAGCTTATATTTGGCTCAATAAAAGCCTGGAAGATAAGCAGAAGGAAATTTGTGCCAGTTTGTGCCAGAATTCATTGCTAATCAACGTATCTGTGTTATTCGTATGAATTGTGGTAAGCTTGAACCATTTAATATCTTTTAATGAAAATTGAATGTGAATTGTTGATTTATGCCTGTATATATATGTGTAGTTCAGTGGCAAACGTGAGGTAAAGCCTAAAATGCTCCAGCCTGAACAGAGGGTGTCGGAGAGAAGTAAAACGGCATGGAATGGCCAAACAGTACACTGACACCTGGATGATTGACTAGAAAGAAATAATGCTGGAAGTGCAGAGGCGTAGTAACCATTAAGAAGGGTAATACTGGAATAAAGTATTTCAATGAAGCTGACTGTTGGCCTAACGCTCTGAACGCAATGTTTGTGCTGTATTGTGATCAGTGTAAAAGAGAATATAAATTAGTTATGAAGTAGAAGGTACATCCTTCTTGATTTCAGGGACAGTGGTCTTGATGGTACTGAGCAGCATCTGGTCAGAGATTTGCTGAATCCAGAGTCGGACAGCATACTCCTTGGTCCTTTTAGCTATCAGTGAGGTGTCTCCTGAGCCCAGAGGAGAATTCGAGCAGAGGAGTCCTTTCCTGCCGCCATCACTCAAGATAAGCAGAGTTGGCCAGCTGAGCTCAACATTATGTCCCCTCATCTTGAAATAACTTTATAAAAATACTATTCAGAGGGGAATTTACTTGTCTTAAAATCAGGAAACTGTGAACATCTCCAAATACTGGTCCTAAAGACAAACTATTGAAGTCATGATGACAAATACCAACAGAGCTTGAACAAAACAAAACCAGTATTACCTCATTTTACTACTACACAACTGACACACATAGAACATTTGTAATAATATATGTCACTACAATATTCATATTAAATACATTCTGTACATAACTTGTAATTTAAATTGATTGTGATTCCTGGTTCCCTTGTAGTTGAATCAGGACACATATTCATTCATGCCAGTAATGAATGAATATTGTTATTTGAAAGTTTATCAGTGACTCTTTTAAGATATCTTTGTAGAGTGTTATATGTATGTGAGTGTCACAGTGTTGTCAAGAGTAGTGGATTAAATTAAATTGTTTATCTGTCTGTTGTTGTGACTTACACTTCACCATACTCATACCCTAGACACATAACGTAGCATACACTATTCCAGAATAATTCTGACTGAGATATATAGATATGTGGTAGCAAGTAAGGTTATCTATAATACACTACTCTTAATAGATATAGATACCTTCACAGCTGATCTCAGTCAGTACACTAAGTTCCCTATAAGTATTTATAACATCCCACTTCACCACATATATTGGGGTCTCGCTCTTGGGATTTTGAATCTTTAACTATTAAAAATATTGGGGGTAATTCACTTAAGGGAATATAAGAATTAAAAGGTATCCTTGGGTGGAATTAAATAAGGTTGAGCTCACGGTGCCTGTGTTGTCCATTAGATATTAGAGATTGAATTGTTGGTTAGACATTATAAAAATTTACCTGATAGACAATGGCGGACCTGGCCAAATTTCGATCTGCTGCGGTTCAGACTGCAAAAGAGTTAGGATTAGATGGGCAAGTTATGGTTGCCTATGTCATAACGGAATGTGACAAATTTATTGAACGCGAAGAAAGAAGATTAGAAAAAGAGGCCGAAAGAAAGATAGAGGCTGAGACTAAGAGGTTGCAAGCTGAGGCTGAGACTAAGAGGTTGCAGATTGAGGCTGACAAAGAGGCTAAAGCATTGGAAGCCGAGGAAAGAAGACAAGCTGCAGAAAGAGAAGAGAAGAAATTAGCTGCAGAAAGAGAAGAGAAGAGATTAGCTGCAGAGAGGGAAGCAGAAAAGGAGGAGAAGAGATTACAAAGGGAACATGAGTTACGACTAAGGGAGTTTGAGTTTCAAGGCCATGCTCCTGAAAATGGTGCCAGTCCCTTTGCCTCTGATGCTACGGTTACTCAGGGAGCCTCAACCTCAGCTATGAACTTTCATTTAGATCATTTTGTTGAGAAAGACGA
Source organism: Oreohelix idahoensis (assembly GCA_024509875.1). Classification (NCBI taxonomy): domain Eukaryota; kingdom Metazoa; phylum Mollusca; class Gastropoda; order Stylommatophora; family Oreohelicidae; genus Oreohelix; species Oreohelix idahoensis. The sequence goes on from JAMPIV010015624.1 coordinate 26,097, forward strand.
TGATATTGAGAGCTATATAAATAGGTATGAACTATTAGCTACCACGTATGGGTTAGAGAGAGAAAGGTGGAGCTTAAAGTTATCTCAGGGACTTCGTGGGGCAGCTTATGAAGTTTTTGCAAAAATGAGCAGAGGTGATCAGGAAAATTATGACATGCTAAAGCAGGCTCTTTTGTTAAGGTATGAAAAGAATGCAGAATTTTACAGGAAAAAATTTAGGAATGCTAAACTACTGTCAGGTGAAACCTATCACCAGTTCTCTGCACGAATAGAGACATACTTGAAGCAGAGGTAACAGGTAATAAAAAGAAACAGGTGGATAACTTTAGGGCACCACAGAACTTTAATAAATTTGATCCTAGGGATCAAAATAAAGGTAAGCACCAATTTGATAGGCCACGGTATGACAATAAAAATAAATTCCCACAATTCGATGAAAGGAAATATGATGAAAGAAAATCTTTCAACCAAGGAAAAAGGTGGTGTAAGAATTGTCAGATGGACAATCATGACACTGACCGTTGCAGAAGGAAACCTGTGTATATGGCACCCTTCAGGTCAGGTCGACCTCAAGACAGGAGGAGGATATTATGTTAGATACCACTCCAGAAGAGATGAGGAAGGCACAGGCTGGGGATAAAACACTCAAGCCTTGTTTCAGAAAATTGTCAACTTGTCATACAACTCCAGGCAAGGGAGATTTTTACATGAAAAACAAGTTGATGTATAGGAAGACTGGAGCTAGATCCAATGGTCACGGACAGCTGGTTCTTCCAAAAAGATATAGGACAGAATTAATAAGGAGCCTACATGTGAAACCAGATGGGGACCATGAGAAGATAGGTACCATCATTCAAAAGGTGGCTCACAATTATTATTGGCCCAAAGCAAGATGGGACATTGAGAATTTTGTAGAAAGGTGTAGCATAGCACATGAGGGAACACCCACAAGTGGGAACATGGATCAGGACCTGGACACGCCACGGGGCAAAATTAGGCCTGACAATAAAAGAAATATAGATTTGATAAAGTGGACCAAATGGAATGGGAAGCCCCTTTTCACGGACAAGCTTCACTTAACTGTTTTACAATGGCCACTATGCGGAGAGTGCAAAAAGATGTCTTACCCCAGGATAAGCCGACAATCCCTCAATCGGACTTAAACAAACTGGAGGAAGAGGATGTAGAGGAAATCTCTCATCAAGAATTTTAAGTGGGGAGAAAGCCCCAAAAGAAAAATTGGTAGCGGTCGTTTTGTGAATGATAATTCTGGGAGGAAAAATCATCACTATAAAGCTTCAAGTGGAAGAGACCATACCGGTGCATGGACAAATAGGTCCACACAATTAAAGGTCCATATGTAGCTTTGTTAAGAACGTGGACTGATGAAAAGGCAGAGGAAAACATTACATCTTCATACCAATATGTGAATGAGCTGACCACTCGGTTAACAACTGGCTGGAAACTTGCCAATGAAAATTTGAAACAAGCCAGGAAGAAACATGCTGCCTATTATAACAGGAAGGCGAAAGACAGAAATTTGGCTGTGGGAGAGAAGGTACTGCTTCTTTTGCCGGGAGTCAGAATAAGTTACAAATTGGATGGCAGGGTCCATATACAGTTCTAGAGAAGGTGTCTAGAACAAATTATAAGATAGATAAGAAGGGGAAAGAAAAAAATCTATCATGTGAATCTCCTGAAGAAATATTTGGAAAGAGAACATCAGGAAGAGACACACTTGTTGACCTTGTCCATCGCCATGGAGATGAAAAAGGAACCACTTTCATCATTTGAATATCCATTACACCCCTGTGAGACAGCAGCACAGGTGAAAATCAGTACACATTTAACGAAAACTCAGAAAGAGAGAGTGCAACAGGTTCTAAATAATCATGCAGAGGTGTTAACAGACCGACCAGGGCATACAAACCTATTGGAATATGATATGAAACTCATAGACTCCACACCTGTCTGTATGAAACCATATTCGATTCCGTTTGCTAAGGAAAAAGCTTTGAAGGAAGAGATAGACTATCTGTTGAAGGAAGGAATTATTTCGCACAGTGAGTCTTCGTATAGTTCCGGTGTTGTACTCTTAAGGAAGCCCTCTGGAGAACATAGACTCTGTATAGATTACAGGAGACTGAATGCTATTACAGAAGGACAGGTGGATCCATTGCCGGATACAAATCAGCTGTTTGCCAGGACTAAATAAAGCTAAATATTTCTCAAAAGTGGATCTGAGTAAAGGATACTATCAGATTCCAGTAAAGCCTGAGGTTAGACCATACCTAGCTTTTAGTACCTCAGAAGGACACTATGAGTTTAATAGATTGCCATTTGGATTGAAGAATGCGCCTAGTGTCTTCTCTAGAATGATGAGAAAATTATTGGATCCTCTGAATAATCCCTGTATAACAAATTTTATGGATGATATCCTTATAGCAACAGAAACATTTGAGGAACACATTGACTCTCTGAACATGCTGTTTGATCGACTTAGGGAGGCAAATTTAACAGCCCGACCAACCAAATGTTGCGTTGGATGTAAAGAATTGGAATTTTTGGGACACACAGTTTATCAGGGAAACATGACCCCTGACCCAAAGAATTTAGAGAAACTACAGAAAGCCCCGAGACCACAAACCAAGAAGGACGTGAGATCCTTTGTCTCATTATGTGGTTTCTACCAGAAGTATATCAAAAACTTTAATTCCATATGTGCACCTTTAACGGAATTGACACGTAAAGGACTTCCAGATCGCATTACATGGACACCACAATGTGAAATGACTTACCAAGAATTGAAGGAAAAGCTCACAAGTAAACCCATTTTGAAATTACCTGACTTAAGTCAAGAATTCATAGTAAGGACGGATGCAAGTAATATTGGGTTAGGTGCAACTTTACTACAGAAATCAGATGCATTGGATGGGGAATTAAGCCCAGTGGCATATGCTAGCAGAAAGTTGAATAAAGCTGAAATCAACTACTCAACTAGCGAAAAAGAATGTCTTGCAGTAATATGGGCAATAAAGAAATTCAATATTTATCTATATGGGAAGGCATTTAAGTTGCAAACTGACCACAAACCTTTATCGTTTTTAGCACAGGCTAAGCATGAGAACTCTAGGTTACTCCGATGGTCTTTGCTTCTGGCTCCATATAATTTTAGCATTGAATATATATCTGGAAAAACCAATCTGGGAGCGGATTTTTTAAGCCGCCATCCGTGTGATGAGAATCACCGTAAACCCCAGAAATAATAATAAATTTCTCTATGTGTATATAGAATAAAGGACTGACATATAATGTCTGTTTTAAGAGGGGAGGTGTCATGAAATATTCTAATCCACATATATAAATTATTAGGTAAATATGAAGCCTAACAAATAAAATTAATAAAGAGAAGAGCAATGGTAAAATAACAGTGCTGTCACAAAGAATGTACTCGAAATCCCCCTTGTTTTCTGCTTCGTCTGCAAATTGTAACGCTTTCACGTTGATATAAAAGCTTACTGTATTATTACCCGCCTTCTTCAATGAAACGTGTGCTGCATTTCTAAGAAAAAACATTGAGACGTACTGCGTAATGACCTAAATTAATCCTAACATTAATTATATTACGTTACCAAAACGAACGAACAGATGGACAAAAGGATAGCGAGAGGGGAGGGCTGAAAATCAGGAACGCATGCAACACGCGACGCGCGATATACAAATGCTGGCATCACGCGTGTAAGTCTACAAGCACTAACTTTTTCAGACGGACAGTGATAAAATACACTACCCTTTCCCAGAGTTAGGTTTATAAATCATAAAAACTCTTATTAGAAAAGATAACATTAGATGGGTTTACGGTTGAAAACATAACAGTACCCAGACAGCACATCTTCGAAACAGGAGGTAGAAGAAATTGCATATTTTGAATGCAGCCACGTAGCTCCTTTAAATTAGTATTTTTGGGTTCCTTAGGGCTTGCTGACAAATAATATGTAAAACGTTACGCAAATAGTCCAGGAATTAATAAATTATACCCAAAATAAAATATTGGGGGTGCCTGACAGCATAAAATCATTTCTGCTCATAAGATTTTTTTTTTAACGTGTTTGAAAAAAAATTTACGTTACAGAAATAGCCTACCATGTAAACTCCAAATTGATTGGAGCGCAACAAATGAAAGCCTAACCACGATTGGTCGGGCTATAAATACTATCTTGGTTGTTAGGGGAGACGGGAAAAGATAACATTTTTTCAAACACTTGTCGAAACGTGGCTCATTGGCCAGTCTCGCTGATATACACACTTGGGAGCGTTAGTTCGAAACCACTTGTTTAAATACACTGGATAAAGCATCAGTGCGTTGAAGCCAGCTTATATTTGGCTCAATAAAAGCCTGGAAGATAAGCAGATGGAAATTTGTGCCAGTTTGTGCCAGAATTCATTGCTAATCAACGTATCTGTGTTATTCGTATGAATTGTGGTAAGCTTGAACCATTTAATATCTTTTAATGAAAATTGAATGTGAATTGTTGATTTATGCCTGTATATATATGTGTAGTTCAGTGGCAAACGTGAGGTAAAGCCTAAAATGCTCCAGCCTGAACAGAGGGTGTCGGAGAGAAGTAAAACGGCATGGAATGGCCAAACAGTACACTGACACCTGGATGATTGACTAGAAGAAATAATGCTGGAAGTGCAGAGGCGTAGTAACCATTAAGAAGGGTAATACTGGAATAAAGTATTTCAAATGAAGCTGACTGTTGGCCTAACGCTCTGAACGCAATGTTTGTGCTGTATTGTGATCAGTGTAAAAGAGAATATAAATTAGTTATGAAGTAGAAGGTACATCCTTCTTGATTTCAGGGACAGTGGTCTTGATGGTACTGAGCAGCACCTGGTCAGAGATTTGCTGAATCCAGAGTCGGACAGCATACTCCTTGGTCTTTTTAGCTATCAGTGAGGTGTCTCCTGAGCCCAGAGGAGAATTCGAGCAGAGGAGTCCTTTCCTGCCGCCATCACTCAAGATAAGCAGAGTTGGCCAGCTGAGCTCAACATTATGTCCCCTCATCTTGAACTGACTTTTAAAAATTAACATTAAGAGGGGAATTTACTTGTCTTAAAATCAGGAACTGTGAACATCTCCAATACTGGTCCCTAAAGACAAACTATTGAAGTCATGATGACAAATACCAACAGAGCTTGAACAAAACAAAACCAGTATTACCTCATTTTACTACTACACAACTGACACACATAGAACATTTGTAATAATATATGTCACTACAATATTCATATTAAATACATTCTGTACATAACTTGTAATTTAAATTGATTGTGATTCCTGGTTCCCTTGTAGTTGAATCAGGACACATATTCATTCATGCCAGTAATGAATACATATTGTTATTTGAAAGTTTATCAGTGACTCTTTTAAGATATCTTTGTAGAGTGTTATATGTATGTGAGTGTCACAGTGTTGTCAAGAGTAGTGGATTAAATTAAATTGTTTATCTGTCTGTTGTTGTGACTTACACTTCACCATACTCATACCCTAGACACATAACGTAGCATCACACTATTCCAGAATAATTCTGACTGATATGTGGTAGCAAGTAAGGTTATCTATAATACACTACTCTTAATAGATATAGATACCTTCACAGCTGATCTCAGTTACTATTTCTTAGTCTAGTTTTTTTCTTAAAAAGTATTACTATTTCTTAGTCTAGTTTTTTTCTTAAAAAGTATTACTATTTCTTAGTCTAGTTTTTTTCTTAAAAAGTATTACTATTTCTTAGTCTAGTTTTTTCTTAAAAAGTATTACTATTTCTTAGTCTAGTTTTTTCTTAAAAAGTATTACTATTTCTTAGTCTAGTTTTTTCTTAAAAAGTATTACTATTTCTTAGTCTAGTTTTTTTTTTAAAGTATTACTATTTCTTAGTCTAGTTTTTTTCTTAAAAAGTATTACTATTTCTTAGTCTAGTTTTTTTTCTTAAAAAGTATTACTATTTCTTAGTCTAGTTTTTGTCTTAAAAAGTATTACTATTTCTTAGTCTAGTTTTTTTCTTAAAAAGTATTACTATTTCTTAGTCTAGTTTTTGTCTTAAAAAGTATTACTATTTCTTAGTCTAGTTTTTGTCTTAAAAAGTATTACTATTTCTTAGTCTAGTTTTTGTCTTAAAAAGTATTACTATTTCTTAGTCTAGTTTTTGTCTTAAAAAGTATTACTATTTCTTAGTCTAGTTTTTGTCTTAAAAAGTATTACTATTTCTTAGTCTAGTTTTTGTCTTAAAAAGTATTACTATTTCATAGTCTAGTTTTTGTCTTACAAAGTATTACTATTATTATGATTGATAATGTCTTTCCATGCCTTTTTTTAAGATCGTCTTTATGACTGCTTTCTATTCCCTTTTTAATTTGTTTGTGGTCTCTCCTCTTTGTTCTCTTACCCTGGGAATGCTGAAACAGTGGGTGCCTTGTTATGCTTACAACTGATTTTTTTTTTTTTTAAATGTGTATCCTGGACAAATCTAGCGTCTTGTCCTCACCTATTGTTCCACTTTAATTATTTTATTCAATCCAAAGGAAAACTATTTACAGTTAAAGGCATGTGACGATGAAACTGAGCCGACCCTGAAGTAATAGATAATATGGTAGAACCCTCATAACATCTGTACCCCCGAATATTGTTGTAATTTTATCGTCAACGGGAATTCTTCCACCAAGGCTCATTAGCAATGCACAACAGAAACATGGAATTCCACCTGGGCTCATTAATATGCGTCAGAGCAGAGTGAAGTCGCCACCACGGTTTCTATTAATATGTAGACTGTTATCTTCCGTGCATTCTGGACCGTGCTTTGTCTAAAGGGGAGGTAAAGCCACGCCTACTGAAACCTCTAGAGCGATCATAAGCAAGCATTTCGCTACACCTTTCTTTCGTACCTGCCTTAAAGGCGTTGCCTTAATCAAACGAAGAAAGCGGCACACGATCTAAGGCAAGACGATCCCAGAGCAGACCTAGAAGCGTCTCGCCAGGAATTTTACATCTCTGTGTCAACCAGAGAACCGCTCGAAAGTCTAAGACGAACGGGGAAAGACGAGCGGATAGAGCGAACGGAAATACGGAAACCAGGGGCGGCATCTCTCCTTAGTCTGGCGGCTAGAACCTCGAAAAGTCCCTGAGTTCTAAAGAGGTGTTAGATTCTAACATGTCCCCCTAATCTCTTACATTCCATTTTATAAATATATAGAGACCCTGCAAAATGCATTTCTAGTGATCAGTGGTCTAGTTCATTCATTTTATTTCACTGGATTTTGTGTTGATTTAAATCTATTAAATTAAACCTATCTCTAAAGTTTCCAGTTGAAAATTTAATGATATATCTATTACATTATTTCCAAAGATAATAAATGCTTAAACGTTTAAATTAACTTTTAAAGTCGCGAAGGAATTTATAACTAATTAATTAAGTTAAGTCATATGTATATAGATGCGTGTTTTAACCATAAGACTTGCGAAGTGTTTTCTTAATATATATAATTAAATACGCGAGTGTATATAATAGTCTTAACGGTAAATTTATCGCGCTTTAGAATGTTATCTGATTTTTCGGTATGATTACATGTTTTCTATCTTTCATATAGGGTGATCATAACCCTTGCGTCCCAGCAAAAACATTGTATAGAGTCCTCCAGACTCGGTTCTTAAAACCCTCCAGATATTTTGATGAACAGTTTAAATTTTAATCTTGAGACGATCCTGTTGGGGTCCAGCTATCTGAATTTTCCAGAAAGAAAGTAAATCCAAGAACAATTTAACACATCATCAATACAATTTAATCTGTAGAGTTTAACTGGAGAAGAACATTGCCAGAGCTATATTTAGATTATTAATCCTGCTCTACTGCGAAAGAAAATAGAAATCTCCTGAACACTGACTGTGCATATTTTCTTCACTGGATTTTAAAACCCTCGAAGTAAACCATACCTCACCGGTCAGTTGTTGTCATCACGCATTAAGAAGTTTCACCATCAGCGGCGAAATCACTGAGACCACCCCATTTTCACCACCTGTATCCGTGACCGTGCCATCCCATAGAACTTTCCTTTTAACATAACAAAAAACTAAGAACACTTAGGCTTCACCATCCAGCGATTTCGGTACTGTACTAACGTATATACCTGATAATCTGGGGCTGGACACAGAAGAAAAAAAGACACTACCTATGTCGAGTGTTTATTTGATGTTTGTGTATTTTTCTATGGACTGCCAGATTCTACGATCGGTAATTGTGTGTGAGTAAATGAGTGTTGGCCATCACGAGCGCGCATGAATGACATGAGATTTCTTTTGCAACCACTTTTAATTTGCCTACCTGGTAAATACTTTTACTGTATTCCCTGTATTGTTCCTTTTAAGTGGGATTTTTTTATCTCTGTTTATTCCCCACCCCCTTACATTTGCTTAGTAAAAGGGAAAACAATTGAGAATAACAGGACTTTTTCTACCACCCATACCTAGTACTGTAACACCTCTTTTTTCAGAGTAATTAAATTTACAGTTGGGTTACATTATCTATTTTTTTTTCTGATAACTACCTATCTTTGGACTGGGTTTATCTTTTGTCTATTACAATCGGGAGGGGCAGATTGGATACCACTTTTCATATCCCCCCCCCCCCCGCCTTGTTATTTGTATTTTCTGTACCTATGATAATTTTCTGCTATCTTATAAATGTTGTGACTGATTTTAATGATAAATAAACATAATAAAACTTTTAGTACTGTGTTGGAAGACCCAAGCCCAAATTACCCATAATTGTTTACCATAGTTCGTATTCACGTAACGTCCGTGTGTTTGAAACACCAAATTGGTGTGAGCGCATGTGTGTTTGGAAACTGGCAAATAATTGTTTAGCCAGGAGAGTTTAAGGAGTAGATTGAGAGAAAAGGATTGTCGTAAAAGAGTCTGTCCTTACTCTCTCCAGCACTCTGTGAAGCAATTACTTATTTTCTAACCCTTTCTATCATAGAGCCTTCACCATCATTCTTCACTCTAAACGGGACCACTATTTCTAAGACTTCTCTCAAAATAAATTTACGACAGGGCACCATATCATGTATGCCGTATAACTAAAAAAAAGTGGTGCATGGAACTGGGAACCTCATCACTGTAAACAAACTGTCACCGGGACCACCAGTGGGACTGCTTGGTGCAGGCTACCTGCAAGAGGACCAGCTGCCATGATGATGAAACTGAAGACGACTATAAATCCTAGTTGTGACGTACCAGGAAGTGAGCAGAATACTTTTGTCCATTAACTTTTGTTCTTTTTTTTTCTTTTTCTTCTTCGTACACTCTCAGACAGACGTCTTCTTGAATGTTTTCAAAGAAAGCAGCGGTCAGCTTGAGGCTATTTGCATCTCCGTAGAGCTTTTCCCTGAATGTTACTGGTGCCGGCCATAGGCGCTGTCCATGTTCCACATATGTTGGGCATCTTTGAAGCAGATGTTCAGCAGTCAATTACTCTCATCGTTAGTTCCTATCTTTAGCTTGTTGAATAGATGGTATCCCAATCTGTTAGGGCCCGTACAGAGTCTGAAGATTACCACTTGTTCTCTTCCGTTGAGCAGATACTATGCATCATGTTGTGTGTGACCTGGATGCTCTGCATTCCATTTGTTTCATTATCTAATTCTGATAAAACGCTTTGCCCCCTCGAACGTTATGCTTGCATTACGCTGCGGTAGCTTTTCACCTTCCATTGCCAATCTGTCAGCCTCTTCATTGCCGGTGATGTTACAATAAGGTGGGATCCATTGCATCAAAACTCTTTTGAATCGTTGACATAGTTTGTGGAGCACTACTCCTAGATCATTCAGGTCTGCATTATTTTGGCTTTTAAAAACTTTAATTTTAATCTATTGCAATTAGTGTTAACTCATTCTATTTATGTCTTTCTAATTTGTATATATAATTTCATAACCGCTGGCGCCGTTATTACCATATCTATTTCGTCGTTGTCGTTTCCGTCAATTCTATTCTCAAACACCACAAAACAAAAACAAATAATAACAATAATAATCAAGAAAAAAAAAACATGCGCTTCACACATGGATGTTTGTTATCCATACGGTTATTATTTCTGCCTAGATGATGCTAAATGGAAAACTCAATAAGACAGACGGCAAACAAAATCTCACACACTTATTCAAGTTACATGCCTGGTGGCGTTGCAATTATGTCTCTCCAGGACAATTCTGTCTCCAGTACAATTTATCAATTCTGTTGTTGGCCTCCTTCCTTGCCACGATGTCAATCTGTCCAATATCTGCTCGCTATGTCTTCCTCTATCTCTTTTTCCTTAAATCGTTCCTGTTGTGACGATATATTCCAGCTTTCTTCTTCTCATAACATGCCCAGAAGAAGTTTCCTCATTACTCTCTTTTTCAGCTGTCCACGGTGTTTTAAAAATTCTTCTGTAAAACTAAATCTATGTGACCTCTAGTGCTTTCCTGCTTGTTTATTATTTGTCCATAACATACTCCTTTATGTCAAATGTGGTTCCATATAACACTGAAGAACGTTTTTACTTCCATCCACAAAGAAATGTTGCATAAAATATTTTTCATTTTATAGAATGCTGTTTTTGCCTAGGCTATTTTGCTCTTCACTTCTGAATTGCATCTTTGCACACACTACGACAATAAAAAAAAAAAATCGTTGCAGAAATAATTTGTGGAGTTCCCAGGTTTGTTTCAAGAGTGAGAATTATTTCAATTTCTTACAATCTTTGTTTTCCTTTTGTTGTCCTGCGCATGTAAATATATTTTTTTCGCTACTGCGCTCATTTGTTTTCGTGTACGAACTTAATTGGGCATGTGAAAGTACGAAGCCCCTAAGGCTATATACGGAATTGATTTTTATATCAATGGGTTAAATAAATTCCTAGGATAAGTTTTATCCATTTAAAGTAGATAAAGAAGTTACATTTATAAATAGATTCCTACATAGAATAGAAGGATTGAAATGGTATGAGAAGATCACTAATGTAGAACTGAAGACAAGAATCAGACAAGTAGCCAGTGAAGAGGAGATAAGAAGGAGACACTGGCAATTGGTAGAACACACACTGAGGAAAACTGTCAATAACATTAAAAGGTAGTCTGTGCTGTGGCATCCCCAAGGTAAGAAAATTAGAGGGAGATAGAGAAAGACATGGAGAAGACACCTTGAGACAAATATGAAATGGACGAGGAAGCACTGAAAAGACTTTGAGCTGATGACATGTGACAGGTCGTCATGACATGTGTTTGCTGAACGCTGATACTGATTGAGGGCGGAAGGTTTATGAACGAATGAATTTAAATAAAAGTCCAGCAAAAAAAAAGCTTAAGACAATACAACGAGCGAAATAATGTTATGACTTTAATAAATAAATATTACACACATAAAGGTATATGTTTCAGGCACTCGTTAGAAATAAAGAAGTAGAAAACTACACAACAGACAAACAACACAAGTGATAGGCTCGCCGGAGAATCGACCTCAGGACCATCTGAATGGCAACACCGCCTAGCTACGGAAGCGAATCACACTTTCCTCTCTCCCATCTAGGCACCACAAAAATACTGCTTCGTGGACAGAGGTCATTAGCGCGATTTTCCACGCGCAACACCGGATATGTATCAGCCTAATTAATGACGCAATAACTTCTGCGGTCCCCCTTTTATAAATTATAGATCAAATTTTCCCCTTTTATTTGTTTAAAATGTTATGACTTTATCACTCATTTCATTAATATAACGTATTTTTTCTATTATTTTTGCTTTTGTTTTAACACTGAGAGTACGTCACAAAAACATTTGTCATCTATTATGGCACTTTTATTAGACAGATATAATGTGGCCGTGTATACTGACTTGTCTAGTATTTCATACTTCAAATCTCTAGTGATATTGATGATCGTATAGTGGGTTTCGTATCTCTACCCTAAACAGTAAGCAGCTTATTATTTTGATGGTGTTAAGATAACTTCTTTCTCACGGACGACAAACAGTTCATAACTGACAAGTGATGAATGATCTCAACTGTCGATGAATGACTTCACTCTGACAGCAGTAGCAGATGAACGTTGAACTTTATTTCACATAAATAAAGTAAAGAATGTGATATGATGTGCCCAACCTTCCCATGAGGTTGGCAGACTTGTACAGCACAATTTCCGTAAAAATGATAAATTCATTCGACTCTCTCTCTCTCTCTCTCTCTCTCTCTCTCTCTCTCTCTCTCTCTCTCTCTCTCTCTCTCTCTCCTATTGTCTCAGTACCTCTACTGTCTATAGCGGTTAGGATGGTCACGACTTGATAAACACTGCTGTCATTATTTTCTGCCTTCTAAATTCTTCATACGTAAAAATTGTCTTTCAAGATGTTCTGATATACTTTTTCTGTTTCAGCTTGGCGTATCTTAGAGAATACTGGCCTGACCGCCAGGGATGACGCTTCACCAAGTTTATAATATACTCGCTAGTCTGTCAACTTGTCTACTATTCTGCACTACCAGTAATAGACTCGTAAATGTTCAACGTACCTGGTCTGTTTCGAAAACACACACATTACCTTGTACTGGCAACACTGGCATCTTGTCCACAGAATAAAATTCAACTATCTGTCATTGTGGCGTACAAGCGATTGAGCGTCTGAGTGATAGTTATAACTTTTCTGTCACCACAAAATCAACCAAAATCACTTGGCTTATCACTCGATAAAAACTCCCAATACAGCTTGCCACTTCTTAATATAATAACTTTACACACTTGGGAGAAAACCTAAACTAGCTCTTAACGCCATCGCGTTTCGGATCTGACTGATTTAATTTTGAACAACGATTTACAACAACCACTATTTCCCAACCTTCTAGAACAACTTTGTCTCGTAAACAGCTAACCCAAACCCGTGAATTTACAGTCCCGTAGCCGAACTCACTCAGAAAAACAAAACAGAAACACTTTACATTATAATTCTCGGCCAAGGTCAGCTGCACTAAACAGTGTGAACCAGGGACGTCAACCCTACTCGTATCCCCTTCTTCAATGTATTATGGATTATTTTCCTTAGATTACAAATCTAATATCAATCATAAAAGTCGATCTCATAAAAATATATTTGTACCCGAATTACTCTAGCCCACACTAACTGTTACAATAACAGCACTTTGTTTCTCACATTTAAGTACACAAAAAAGGTGAAGGTAGTCCCGTAGCAGATACTGCCGTTGTGGAGGTGAAGTGTTAGAAACTTCACTATACTGGGACCAGCTTTTTTAGGAGGTGAGATGACTAATTCCCTTCCTCACTGCCCTTGTATTCCCTAACTTAAGATCAGAGTCAGGTATCTATTTACAGCTGCGTGTTATATATTTACAGCTGCGTGTTATCTATTTACAGCTGCGTGTTGGGTTAATTTCAGCGCCACTATGATACTGACAATGAAAAGAAAAAAAAACTTTATAAAAAGAAAGTTTTGTCTCGATTCTGCGATCTTCCTTTTTTTTTTACTTAGCTTTAGAGTCCGCCTACTTTAATGAATTTTGTCTTTATATTTTTTACCAGGATATTTATTCTAGTTGTTATTTCGTTTTTTCCTTTGTAGTTCCGCTGTTTGTTGAATTATTTAAGTTGATATTATTATTTCCCTTGTTCGGCATGTTAACTTGCTTATTTCTTGTAGTTTTTTCCAAGCGTTACTTATGTTGTTTATTTTTTCATCAACCCGTATCACTCATCATATCGTTGTTCGATTTATTCATCTTTGTTTTCGACGTGTTTGCAGTGTCCAGTGTCTTTTTCTCTTGGCATGTCTATATGTCTTGTCTTTGTCGTCTGTTTGGAAATTTGGCTGACGAAGGGTTAACCCCGAAACGTACCGAGTTTATTGTGTACCGTCCATTTGTAAAAAAAAAACTGACTCCAAACAATTTTCCTTCTTAGATTTATGCATTACTTCCGACCACGTCAAAAAAGAATTGTTAAATGAAATAAAAAATTAATATATTATTGACTGGTTATATAATTGATTTCAGAGACAAATACTCTTGTCGTTAGCTGTTGCCAGAAGGGAAATTAATCTTTAACCATAAAAAAATCCACTCAGGCTTTTTGAATTGCAGGAACACGGATAAAAACGTATACAATTTCTGATAAATAAGAATTAATATAGCTCAGGATATAAGAAGAATGCAATGTAAGAAGAATAAAGGAGAGGTTAAACAAGCATGCTAGAGCGTATATATGCATATATATATACCGGTATATATGAGGGTTAATCAAACAAGGAAGGTTCTCAATTTTATGCTTACTATTATGAACAATATAAAACAACAAAATGAATTCAGTGTTGAAATAGGAGGCCCTGAGTATGACATGTGATGTACAGTGTAGCACTGTCATGTTTGAACTAAACTACACCTCGGAAGTGAAGTCTATGCCTCTTTCTTCGAATAGCCTCTCGTTAGTCACTTATTGCGTTTTCACAATCCACATATATTATCAGTCGATGAATTTCAGTGGGAGCAGCATGTTTCGACCATTAAAAAACTAAACCAATAACAATGCGCACTTCTAAACGGGACAAAGTTTCAAGTTGCGTCGCCATTTTGAACGGAACTAGTCAAGCAACCGCTCACGTCAACAACTTTGATCACTTTGTCCACGTACTCTGAGTCATAATCAGTGTTGACATCCATGGATAGATAGATAGATAGATAGATAGATAGATAGATAGATAGATAGATAGATAGATAGATAGATAGATAGATAGATAGATAGATAGATAGATAGATAGATAGATAGATAGATAGATAGATAGATAGATAGATAGATATAGACAGATAGATATAGACAGATAGATATAGATAGATATAGATAGATATATATTGATAGATATATATTGATAGATAGATAGATAGATAGATAGATAGATAGATAGATAGATAGATAGATAGATAGATAGATAGATAGATAGATAGATAGATAGATAGATATAGATAGAGATAGATAGATAGATAGATAGATAGATAGATAGATAGATAGATAGATAGATAGATAGATAGATAGATAGATAGATAGATAGATAGATAGATAGATAGATAGATAGATAGACGGACGGACGGACGGACGGACGGACGGACAGACAGACAGACAGACAGACAGATAGACAGATAGATAGATATATAGATATGTCGAGCACAAGAAAACCAATACGTTACGTTAATATATCCCTATTATCGCCTGTACCCAAAAAAAGTCGTCCCCGGAGATTGTTTGAAATGTTTGCTTTTTTTTTTTTTGACGCTAAAAGTAAACTGACAAGCTGATTATATTATTTGAACAAATTAGGTTTTTTTGTTAGTCGTGAGATATGAAGCTCAATTACTCTGGGAAATGTTAAAACTGCAGGAAGTATGTTGTTTAGATACATTTCTGTTTGTTTTTATAGCGCACATTGTCCATTCTTATTATATTATTTTTATCATCGTAATCAAGTCGCGAACATTGTCCGTTATTATTGTGTTATTTCTATCATTGTCATCGAGTCGCGAACATTGTCAGTTATTATTGTGTTATTCCTATCATCGTCATAGAAAATTCTCCATTGTTACTGTATTTTTGTTCTATCAGTGTAACCAATTCGTGAGTAACCAACCATAGGCGCCTTACAGTTATGCGGAAGTTCTGTTAAAGCCAAAATTGCTTCCTCGTGGCAAAGTTACATTGATCAAAACCACGTGACATCACGCTGCAGTTTATCCAGTTGTAAATGGGTACATGACTCTTCTTTTGTAAGTCCTTATGGATACTCCAGTGAAAGGTGTCCGGTCTGGTAAAATGGAATTCTAGGCTTAACTCTGACATGGTCTGGTTGTGTCGCCTTGGCAAGCGATCTTCAGTGTCTTAACACTGAAGCGTATCAGGTTATATTCACTGTCCTCCTCCGCATTTGAGTGTTATGAAGCTAAGTAAAAGCTCCAATCATTTCAAACATGCTGGTTGGGGGTGGGGGGAGGGGGGGTGATTTCAAAATATTCCTGACATGGAAACAATTCGAACGTAATGTAGGGATCAAGTCTTCCGTATATGGTATGAAAACATCAATTTTGCCTGACAAGCGAACTCACCAACACATCTGTAAAGTCAAACGACAACGTATTTCAGATGTAACAAATTATTACTATCTAAAGTAATCTTGTCATAACAAGTAGGACAGGAAGCGATTAGGTCATCCTTGTCTGTCCAAAATGTGTCACCCAGACAAGTAATCTCTTATCTGTCACGCACCCTGATTGGATCAGCAATTAGTAAATACGCTTGCGATTTTCGTGTTCGCTGTCCCGGCCAAGGTGTGATACGCGAGAATTTCCAAATGCTTGACGTTAATACTATCTCTGCGCTCCTTGCAAAGCTTTAGGGAAGAGACGGCTAACAAACAGATGTGATGACTTATCTCTGAGAGGAGTGCAAGAATGTAGATACAAAATATCTGCTCCCGTGCAGAGAAAGAAAGAGTGCGGAGTCGGAAAATAATCGCAATAAAATCCGTACAAAAATGTAACTGATTACTGCCGAAGTGAAAAAGAGATCGGAAAGAGGTCGCCCCAAATTCCATCTTGTGACACCCGCCGTCTAAAATACATCAACATTTTCCTTTTCACTCCTAATGGAATATGAAGCCAAAATGGCAGCTGGTCCCCTTGCAAGAAACCTGCACCATTACATTAATATTGACATAAATGTGTAAAAGCTGTTCTGTAGTTTCACAAGTCCAAAAGTTGGTCACCATTACACCTGGAATGAAAAAAAAAAAGGTAAAGATAGTTCCATAACATATTTGTTTTTAAATAGGAGTTTTGCCTCGTTTTGGCGAGGCGCGCTCGTTTAGCCTAGATGCAAGATTCGTCGTTTATATTACGGCGCATGTCCTTCTTCTTCTTCTTCTTCCTCAGACATCCATAGTGATGACTCTAAGAAAGGCAGTAGTCAGCTCAAGGTCCTTGACACTCTTCCCACCAGGCAGGTCTTCTTTGGTCGAGCACCACCTCATTGAGTCATAATCTTATCTGTCATCTTAAGGCGATTTGTGTTGCACTACGTTGTGCGCCTTGTGGTCCAGTGCATCCGTCTTCAGCATGCACTTATTTGAGACTGCTACCCCACCTTTTGGTTTTTCGTGACTTACCTAAAAGGCTGCATTATGTTTCTCTATATGACTGGTATCTATAAGACTGGTATCTGTATGACTGGTACCTACCTATAAGACTAGTCTCTATATGACTGGTATCTATATGACTGGTATCTATAAGACGAGTCTCTATATGACTGGTATCTATAAAACTAGTCTCTATATGACTGATCGCTATATGACTGGTTTCTATATGACTGGTATCTATAAGACTAATCTCTAAATGACTGGTCTCTAAATGACTAGCCTCTAAATGACTGGTCTCTATATGACTAGCCTCTATATGACTGGTCTCTATATGACTGGTATCTATATGACTGGTCTCTAGATGACTAGCCTCTATATGACTAGTCTCTATATGACTAGCCTCTAAATGACTGGTCTCTATATGACTAGCCTCTATATGACTGGTCTCTATATGACTAGTCTCTATATGACTGGTCTCTATATGACTACTCTATATAACTGATCTCTATATTACTAGTCTCTAGATGACTGGTCTCTATATGACTGGCCTCTATATGACTGGTCTCTATATGACTAGTCTTTATATGACTGGTCTCTATATGACTAGTCTCTAGATGACTGGTCTCTATATGACTAGTTTCTATATGACTGGTCTCTATAGGACTAGTCTCTATATGACTGGTCTTTATACGACACCAGACAGAAACTCCTAAGCTGCACCAAAAGATCGCTACAGCTACACGCGGAATCAATACAAATTGAACATGTAACAGAACACAAAGTTCTGGGGATCACGATTGACCAGCACTTAACGTGGAACTCCCATGTACGGAATTTAACCAAACACATAGCACAAAAGACGTTCCAGCTAGCCAAAATAAAACACTTCTTAGACGCAGACACAAGACTATTGTTCTACACCTCACATATACAGACACATCTAGATTACTGCTCTACACTATGGGATTGTTGCCCTGCTTCCACCTCGAAGAGACTGCACTCCCTGCAAAAGAGAGCAGTGCGTCTGATCACCGATAATCGCACGACACCACACACAAGGACAGGAAAAGAACCCAAAATACTGTCGCTAAAAAAACGTCTTCTCTACAACAAAGCCAAGCTGACTCACACAATTCTATCTAACAATGCCCCGTCGTACCTAAGATCATTGTTTCAAACCAGTAGAAGGGAGGGACAACGAGTACATCAGTCTGCCCAAACCTAGGATCGACCTGTTCAAAAAGAGTCTAGCCTACTCTGGTGCCTACTTATGGAACAGCCTTCCACACCACCTAAAAAGCCTACCTACACAATATTCTTTTAACAAAGCACTTTTCAAACACTTCCTCAACACTGATTATCTACCCCCATAGAAACAGTATTTGCCTGTCAACATCTCATCCATAGGTCAACATTTCTTTTCCTCTTCCGCTCATTTTTGTGTGTGAATAATTTGTTTTATATCCATGTAATATCATTATTATATTCACTTTAAAATAGTATTATATAATGTAATGTATGTGTGAATGTACCCACATAATACTGTACTTTAGAAATGTGAGTCGTGAGAATGTACCCGCATACCAAAAATACAGATTAATTGTAGACGGATTGACTGCATGAGTGAGTGTCGGTATACAGAATTTATTTATTTTTATTTATTGTTTTATTTATTTTATTTTATTATTACTTTTTTCCCCCATTTACTAGCTTGTTTGTTTCAAAAAAAAAAAACCCTACTCATTTTTTTTATTATGCTTGCATACTGTAAATGAATGCTGTTATGGTAACTTTATAATGTTGCATGCCTTTAAATTAATGCTTAAAGCATCATGTGGGAATGAAAGGATATAGTATGCAAGATTAATGAGAGTGGAAGGGCAGAATGTTAGACGGGCCTGCGCGCCCAATTCTTTACCCTTCGAAAATAAAGTTCGTTCGTTCGTTCGTTCGTTCGTTCGTTCGTTTGACTACTCTATATAACTGATCTCTATATGACTAGCCTCTATATGACTAGTTGTCGTGGAATATTCTAATCCACATATATAAATTATCAAGTAAATATAAAGCCTAATAAATACATATAATTAATAAAGGAAGAAGAATGGTAAAGAACAGTGCTGTCACAATGACAGTACTCGAAATCCCCCTTGTTTTCTGCTTCGTCTGCAAATTGTAACGCTTTCACGTTGATAGTAAAAGCTTACTGTATTATACCCGCTTTCTTCAATGAAACGTGTGCTGTATTTCTAAGAAAAACCTTGAGATATGCAAGTTGACCTAAATTTTAAATTCCATTCATGTCTTTTTCTACACTATGTTACCAAAAACAAAAGGCAGATGGACTAAAGGATAGCGAGAAGAGAGAGGGGCGAATAAAGCCGAACGCATGCAAAATTAAACACGCGTCTCGCTATTAATGCCACCCCCAACCCGCGTCGCGCGATACACAAATGCTGCCATCACGCGTGTAAGACTACATGCACTAACTTTTTTTCAGACGGACAGTGATAAAATACATTACCCATCCCAGAGTTAGGTTTATAAATCATAAAAAACGCTTATTAGGAAAGATAACAATAGATGGGTTTACGGTTGAAAACATAACAGTACCCAGACAGCACATCTTCGAAACAGGAGGTAGAAAATCCATATTTTGAACGCAGCCACTTAGCGCTTTTAAATTTGGATATTTGGGTTCCTTAGGGTTTGCTGACAAAGAATATGTACAACGTTCTGCAAATAGTCTAGGAATTAACAAGTTATACCCAAAATAAAATAGTGGGGATGCCTGACAACCCAAAATCATTTCTGCTCATAAAATTTTTTATAACGTGTTTGAAAAAAACCTTACGTTACATAAATAGCCTACCATGTAAACTCCAAATTGATTGGAGCGCAACAAATGAAAAACTAACCACGATTGGTCGGGCTATAAATACTATCTTGGTTGTTAGGGAGACGTAGAAAGGTAACATTTTTTCAAACACTTGTCGAAACGTGGCCTCATTGGCTAGACTCGCTGATATACTCACTTAGGAGCGTTAGTTCGAGACCACTAGTGCAAATAAGCTTGATAAAGCGACAGTGCGTTGAAGCCAGCTCACATTTTTGCTAAAATAAAAGCCTGGAACATAAGCAGATGGGAATTTGTGCCAGTAATTGTGCCAGAATTCATTGCTAATCAACGTATCTGTGTTTATTTCCATGAAATTGTGGTAAGCTTGAACCATTCAGTATCTTTTAATGAAAATTGAATGTAAATTGTTAATTTATGCCTGTATATATATGTGTAGTTCAGTGGCAAACAGGAGATAAAGCCTATAATGCTCCAGCCTGAACAGAGGGTGTCGGAGGGAAGTAAAACGGCATGGAATGGCCAAATAGTACACTGACACCTGGATGATTGATTAGACAGAAATAATGCTGGAAGTGCAGAGGCGTGGTAACCATTAAGGAGGTAAATACTGGTATAAAGTATTTCAGATGAAGCTGACAGTTGGCCTAACGCTCTGAACTCAATGTTTGTGTTGTATTGTGCTCCGTGTAGAACTAGAGTATCAATTAGTTATGAAGTAGAAGGTACATCCTTCTTGTTTTCAGGGACCGTGGTCTTGATGGTACTGAGCAGCACCTGGTCAGAGCTTTGCTGAATCCAGAGTCGGACAGCATACTCCTTGGTCCATTTAGCTATCAGTGAGGTGTCTCCAGAGCCCAGAGGAGAATTCGAGCAGAGGAGTCCTTTCCTGCCGCCATCACTCAAGATAAGCTGATTTGGCCAGCTGAGCTCAACATTATGTCCCCTCATCTTGAAATGACTTTATAAAAATAACATTCAGAGGGGAATTTAATTGTCTTAATATCAGGAACTGAGAACATCTCCAATACTAGTCCCTAAAGACAAACTATTGAAGTCATGATGACAAATACCAACAGAGCTTGAACAAAACAAAACCAGTATTACCTCATTTTACTACTACACAACTGACACACATAGGATATTTGTAATAATATATGTCACTACTATATTCATATTGGTAAATTCTGTACATATAACTTGTAATTTAAATTGATTGTGATTCCTGGTTCCCTTGTAGTTGAATCAGGACACATATTCATTCATGCCAGTAATGAATACATATTGTTATTTGAAAAGTTATCAGTGACTCTTTTAAGATATCCTTGTAGAGTGTTATATGTATGTGAGTGTCACAGTGTTGTCAAGTGTAGTGGAATAAATTAAATTGTTTATCTGTCTGTTGTTGTGACTTACACTTCATCATACACATACCCTAGACACATAACGTAGTCATCACACTATTCCAGAATAATTCTGACTGAGATATATAGATATGTGGTAGCAAGTAAGGTTATCTATAATACACTACTCTTAATAGATATAGATACCTTCACAGCTGATCTCAGTCAGTACACTAAGTCCCCTATAAATATTTATAACATCCCACTTCACCACATATATTGGGGTCTCGCTCTTGGGATTTTGAATCTTTCCCTATTAAAAATATTGGGGGTAATTCACTTCAGGGAATATAAGAATTAAAAGGTATCCTTGGGTGGAATTAAATAAGGTTGAGCTCACGGTGCCTGTGTTGTCCATTATATATATTTAGAATTTGAATTGTTGGTTAGACATTGTAGAAATTTACCTGATAGACAATGGCGGACCTGGCCAAGTTTCGATCTGCTGCTGTACAGACTGCAAAAGAGTTAGGATTAGATGGGCAAGTTATGGTTGCCTATGTCACTACGGAATGTGACAAATTTATTGAACGCGAAGAAAGAAGATTAGAAAAAGAGGCCGAAAGAAAGTTAGAGGCTGAGACTAAGAGGTTGCAATTTGAAGCTGAGGCTGAGACTAAGAGGTTGCAGATTGAGGCTGACAAAGAGGCTAAGAAATTGGAAGCAGAAAGAGAAGAGAAGAAATTAGCTGCAGAAAGGGAAGAGAAGAAATTAGCTGCAGAAAGGGAAGAGAAGAATTAGCTGCAGAAAGGGAAGAGAGGAAATTAGCTGCAGAAAGGGAAGCAGAAGATAAAAGATTGCAAAGGGAACATGAGTTACGACTAAGGGAGTTTGAGTTTCAAGGCCATGCTCCTGAAAATGGTGCCAGTCCCTTTGCCTCTGATGCTACGGTTACTCAGGGAGCCTCAACCTCAGCTATGAATTTTCATTTAGATCATTTTGTTGAGAAAGACGATGATATTGAGAGCTATATAAATAGGTATGAACTATTAGCTACCACGTATGGGTTAGAGAGAGAAAGGTGGAGCTTAAAGTTATCTCAGGGACTTCGTGGGGCAGCTTATGAAGTTTTTGCAAAAATGAGCAGAGGTGATCAGGAAAATTATGATATGCTAAAGCAGGCTCTTTTGTTAAGATATGAAAAGAATGCTGAATTTTATAGGAAAAAATTTAGGAATGCTAAACTACTGTCAGGTGAAACCTATCACCAGTTCTCTGCACGAATAGAGACATACTTGGAGAAATGGACTTCTCTGGGGAAAACCCAAGATCTTAAGGAAATGGTCCTTATAGAGCAATTAAGAGAGTCCATGGCTCCAGACCTGAGAAAGTTTCTCATGGAACAAGGTGCAGAGAGGCTGGATGAGTTGCTAAATGTTGCTGAAAGGTATCAAGCAGCTCAAGCAGAGGTAACAGGTAATAAAAAGAAACAAGTGGATAACTTTAGGGCACCACAGAACTTTAATAAATTTGATCCTAAGGATCAAAATAAAGGTAAGCACCAATTTGATAGGCCACGGTATGACAATAAAAATAAATTCCCACAATTCGATGAAAGGAAATATGATGAAAGAAAATCTTTCAACCAAGGAAAAAGGTGGTGTAAAAATTGTAAGATGAACAATCATGACACTGACCATTGTAGAAGGAAACCTCCTCATTTTGCTGCTATGACATCGGGGAAAAAGGAAAAGAAGGGCAAACCTGAAGAATTACAGGAACCATACCACCCCCCAGTGTGTGAAGATGTCATCTGTAATGGTGTCACTATAAGATGTTTATATGATACCGGTTTAGATTACGATTCTGTTGTGAGTTCTCACCTGGTGCAGGCCGATCAATACACCACGGAAACAGTGGAGATTCAAACTGCAACCAAGGATGTAGCTACCATGACACTTCCCGTCGCCCGAATAAAAGTGAAAACGCGATATGTGGAAGGAATCATAAAAGCAGCAGTGATAAATGAGCCAATCTACCCTCTAATATTGGGGTGTAGATATGTCTTCTTGGGGAATCCCAAGAGACCTGTGATATTGGCAACAGTGCAGACCAGATCACAGTCAAAGAAGGAGGAGGATAATCCCATAAATACTCACCCAGATGAGATGAGGAAGGCACAGGCTGAGGACAAAACACTCAAGCCATGCTTCAAGAAGTTGCCCAAATCTCATACACCTCCAGGCAAGGGAGAGTTTTATATGAAGAACAAACTGATATATAGGAAGGCTGGATCTGAATCCAATGGTCACGGACAGCTGGTCCTTCCCACTTCATATAGGACTAAAGTGTTGGAACTAGGGCATGCGATTCCCTTCAGTGGTCATATGGGAATCAGCGCAACAGGACAGCGAATAGCTTGTCACTATTTCTGGCCAGGAATAACTGAAGATATCAAACGATATGTAAAATCCTGTCCAGAGTGCCAACGAGTAGCACCTAAACATTGGACTGCACCAGCAACTCTGGGGGAAATGCCCATAGTGGGAACACCCTTTGAGAGAGTTGCCGTGGATCTTGTGGGACCTCTCACCCGAACCAAGAGAAGGAACAGCTACATTCTGACTCTGGTGGACACTTGTTCTATGTGGGGAGAGGCAGTAGCCCTGTCATCGATTGATTCAAAACATGTGGCAGAGGCATTGCTCACAATTTTCACAAGGTTAGGCTTTCCCAATCAAATCTTGACTGATAATGGCTCTCAGTTCAAGGGGAAACTAACTGAAGAAGTTTTCAGGATCTTCCAGGCCAAACACTTCCATTGTAGTGTGTATCATCCCAAGGGAACGGCCAAGTGGAAAGATTTAACGGCACATTGATGTCGATCCTGAGAAAGTTGGCACACGAAAAACCAGATACATGGGACCAGTACCTGCACGCCGCCCTCTTTGCTTATCGGGAGGTACCCCATAGTTCAACCGGTATGGCCCCGGCAACATTATTGTTTGGAAGGCCAATAAAAGGTCCACTTGAAGCTTTGTTAAGAACGTGGACTGATGAAAAGGCAGAGGAAAACATTACATCTTCATACCAATATGTGAATGAGCTGACCACTCGGTTGAAAACTGGCTGGAAACTTGCCAATGAAAATTTGAAACAAGCCAGGAAGAAACATGCTGCCTATTATAACAGGAAGGCGAAAGACAGAAATTTGGCTGTGGGAGAGAAAGTACTGCTTCTTTTGCCCGGGAGTCAGAATAAGTTACAAATTGGATGGCAGGGTCCATATACAGTTTTAGAGAAGGTATCTAGAACAAATTATAAGATAGATAAGAAGGGGAAAGAAAAAATCTATCATGTGAATCTCCTGAAGAAATATTTGGAAAGAGAACATCAGGAAGAGACACACTTGTTGACCTTGTCCATCGCCATGGAGATGAAAAAGGAACCACTTTCATCATTTGAATATCCATTACACCCCTGTGAGACAGCGGCACAGGTGAAAATCAGTACACATTTAACGAAAACTCAGAAAGAGAGAGTGCAACAGGTTCTAAATAATCATGCAGAGGTGTTAACAGACCGACCAGGGCATACAAACCTATTGGAATATGATATGAAACTAATAGACTCCACACCTGTCTGTATGAAACCATATTCGATTCCGTTTGCTAAGGAGAAAGCTTTGAAGGAAGAGATAGACTATCTATTGAAGGAAGGAATTATTTCGCACAGTGAGTCTTCGTATAGTTCCGGTGTGGTACTCTTAAGGAAGCCCTCTGGAGAACATAGACTCTGGATAGATTACAGGAGACTGAATGCTATTACAGAAGGACAGGTGGATCCATTGCCGGATACAAATCAGCTGTTTGCCAGACTAAATAAAGCTAAATATTTCTCAAAAGTGGATCTGAGTAAAGGATACTATCAGATTCCAGTAAAGCCTGAGGTTAGACCATACCTAGCTTTTAGTACCTCAGAAGGACACTATGAGTTTAATAGATTGCCATTTGGATTGAAGAATGCGCCTAGTGTCTTCTCTAGAATGATGAGAAAATTATTGGATCCTCTGAATAATCCCTGTATAACAAATTTTATGGATGATATCCTTATAGCAACAGAAACATTTGAGGAACACACTGACTCTCTGAACATGCTGTTTGATCGACTTAGGGAGGCAAATTTAACAGCCCGACCAACCAAATGTTGCGTTGGATGTAAAGAATTGGAATTTTTGGGACACACAGTTTATCAGGGAAACATGACCCCTGACCCAAAGAATTTAGAGAAACTACAGAAAGCCCCGAGACCACAAACCAAGAAGGACGTGAGATCCTTTGTCTCATTATGTGGTTTCTACCAGAAGTATATCCAAAACTTTAATTCCATATGTGCACCGTTAACTGAATTGACACGTAAAGGACATCCAGATCGCATTACATGGACACCACAATGTGAAATGACTTACCAAGAATTGAAGGAAAAGCTCACAAGTAAACCCATTTTAAAATTACCTGACTTAAGTCAAGAATTCATAGTAAGGACGGATGCAAGTAATATTGGGTTAGGTGCAACTCTACAACAGAAATCAGATGCATTGGATGGGGAATTAAGCCCAGTGGCATATGCTAGCAGAAAGTTGAATAAAGCTGAAATCAACTACTCAACTAGCGAAAAAGAATGTCTTGCAGTAATATGGGCGATAAAGAAATTCAATATTTATCTATATGGGAAGGCATTTAAGTTGCAAACAGACCACAAACCGTTATCGTTTCTAGCACAGGCTAGGCATGAGAACTCCAGGTTACTCCGATGGTCTTTACTTTTGGCTCCATATAATTTTAGCATTGAGTATATATCTGGAAAAACCAATTTGGGAGCGGATTTTTTAAGCCGCCATCCGTGTGATGAGAATCACCGTAAACCCCAGAAATAATAATAAATTTCTCTATGTGAATATAGAATAAAGGACTGACATATAATGTCTGTTTTAAGAGGGGAGGTGTCGTGGAATATTCTAATCCACATATATAAATTATCAAGTAAATATAAAGCCTAATAAATACATATAATTAATAAAGGAAGAAGAATGGTAAAGAACAGTGCTGTCACAATGACAGTACTCGAAATCCCCCTTGTTTTCTGCTTCGTCTGCAAATTGTAACGCTTTCACGTTGATAGTAAAAGCTTACTGTATTATACCCGCTTTCTTCAATGAAACGTGTGCTGTATTTCTAAGAAAAACCTTGAGATATGCAAGTTGACCTAAATTTTAAATTCCATTCATGTCTTTTTCTACACTATGTTACCAAAAACAAAAGGCAGATGGACTAAAGGATAGCGAGAAGAGAGAGGGGCGAATAAAGCCGAACGCATGCAAAATTAAACACGCGTCTCGCTATTAATGCCACCCCCAACCCGCGTCGCGCGATACACAAATGCTGCCATCACGCGTGTAAGACTACAAGCACTAACTTTTTCGGACGGACAGTGATAAATTCACTACCCTTCCCAGAGTTAGGTTTTAAAATCATAAAAAACGCTTATTAGGAAAGATAACAATAGATGGGTTTACGGTTGAAAACATAACAGTACCCAGACAGCACATCTTCGAAACAGGAGGTAGAAAATCCATATTTTGAACGCAGCCACTTAGCGCTTTTAAATTTGGATATTTGGGTTCCTTAGGGTTTGCTGACAAAGAATATGTACAACGTTCTGCAAATAGTCTAGGAATTAACAAGTTATAACCAAAATAAAATATTGGGGATGCCTGACAGCATGAAATCATTTCTGCTCATAAAATTTTTTTATAACGTGTTTGAAAAAAAACCTTACGTTACATAAATAGCCTACCATGTAAACTCCAAATTGATTGGAGCGCAACAAATGAAAAACTAACCACGATTGGTCGGGCTATAAATACTATCTTGGTTGTTAGGGAGACGTAGAAAGGTAACATTTTTTCAAACACTTGTCGAAACGTGGCCTCATTGGCTAGACTCGCTGATATACTCACTTAGGAGCGTTAGTTCGAGACCACTAGTGCAAATAAGCTTGATAAAGCGACAGTGCGTTGAAGCCAGCTCACATTTTTGCTAAAATAAAAGCCTGGAACATAAGCAGATGGGAATTTGTGCCAGTAATTGTGCCAGAATTCATTGCTAATCAACGTATCTGTGTTTATTTCCATGAAATTGTGGTAAGCTTGAACCATTCAGTATCTTTTAATGAAAATTGAATGTAAATTGTTAATTTATGCCTGTATATATATGTGTAGTTCAGTGGCAAACAGGAGATAAAGCCTATAATGCTCCAGCCTGAACAGAGGGTGTCGGAGGGAAGTAAAACGGCATGGAATGGCCAAATAGTACACTGACACCTGGATGATTGATTAGACAGAAATAATGCTGGAAGTGCAGAGGCGTGGTAACCATTAAGGAGGTAAATACTGGTATAAAGTATTTCAGATGAAGCTGACAGTTGGCCTAACGCTCTGAACTCAATGTTTGTGTTGTATTGTGCTCCGTGTAGAACTAGAGTATCAATTAGTTATGAAGTAGAAGGTACATCCTTCTTGTTTTCAGGGACCGTGGTCTTGATGGTACTGAGCAGCACCTGGTCAGAGCTTTGCTGAATCCAGAGTCGGACAGCATACTCCTTGGTCCATTTAGCTATCAGTGAGGTGTCTCCATAGCCCAGAGGAGAATTCGAGCAGAGGAGTCCTTTCCTGCCGCCATCACTCAAGATAAGCGGATTTGGCCAGCTGAGCTCAACATTATGTCCCCTCATCTTGAAATGACTTTATAAAAATAACATTCAGAGGGGAATTTAATTGTCTTAATATCAGGAACTGAGAACATCTCCAATACTAGTCCCTAAAGACAAACTATTGAAGTCATGATGACAAATACCAACAGAGCTTGAACAAAACAAAACCAGTATTACCTCATTTTACTACTACACAACTGACACACATAGGATATTTGTAATAATATATGTCACTACTATATTCATATTGGTAAATTCTGTACATATAACTTGTAATTTAAATTGATTGTGATTCCTGGTTCCCTTGTAGTTGAATCAGGACACATATTCATTCATGCCAGTAATGAATACATATTGTTATTTGAAAAGTTATCAGTGACTCTTTTAAGATATCCTTGTAGAGTGTTATATGTATGTGAGTGTCACAGTGTTGTCAAGTGTAGTGGAATAAATTAAATTGTTTATCCGTCTGTTGTTGTTATGACTTACACTTCATCATACACATACCCTAGACACATAACGTAGTCATCACACTATTCCAGAATAATTCTGACTGAGATATATAGATATGTGGTAGCAAGTAAGGTTATCTATAATACACTACTCTTCTTAGATATAGATACCTTCACAGCTGATCTCAGTCAGTACACTAAGTCCCCTATAAATATTTATACCATCCCACTTCACCACACTAGTCTCTATATGACTAGCCTCTAAATGACTGGTCTCTATGTGACTAGTCTCTATATGACTGGTCTCTATATGACTAGTCTCTAGATGACTGGTCTCTAAATTACTAGCCTCTATATGACTAGTCTCTATATGACTAGCCTCTAAATGACTGGTCTCTATATGACTAGTCACTATATGACTGGCCTCTATATGACTGGTCTCTATATGACTAGTCTCTATATGACTGGTCTCTATATGACTAGTCTCTATATGACTGGCCTCTATATGACTAGTCTCTATATGACTAGTCTCTATATGACTAGTCTCTATATGACTGGTCTCTATATGACTAGTTTCTATATGACTAGTCCCTATATGACTAGTCTCTATATGACTGGTCTCTATATGACTAGTCTCTAGATGACTGGTCTCTATATGACTGGTCTCTATATGACTAGTCTCTAGATGACTGGTCTCTATTTGACTAGTTTCTATATGACTATTCTCTATATGACTAGTCTCTATATGACTGGTCTCTATATGACTACTCAATATAACTGATCTCTATATGACTAGCCTCTATATGACTAGTCTCTATATGACTAGCCTCTAAATGACTGGTCTCTATATGACTAGTCTCTATATGACTGGTCTCTATATGACTAGTCTCTAGATGACTGGTCTCTAAATGACTAGCCTCTATATGACTAGTCTCTATATGACTAGCCTCTAAATGACTGGTCTCTATATGACTAGTCTCTATATGACTAGCCTCTAAATGACTGGTCTCTATATGACTAGTCTCTATATTACTGTCCTCTATATGACTGGTCTCTATATGACTAGTCTCTATATGACTGGTCTCTATATGACTAGTCTCTATATGACTGGCCTCTATATGACTAGTCTCTATATGACTAGTCTCTATATGACTGGTCTCTATATGACTGGCCTCTATATGACTACTCTATATAACTGATCTCTATATGACTGGTCTCTATATGACTACTCTATATAACTGATCTCTATATGACTGGTCTCTATATGACTACTCTATATAACTCATCTCTATATGACTAGTCTCTAGATGACTGGTCTCTATATGACTAGCCTCAATATGACTGGTCTCTATATGACTGGTCTTTATATGACTAGTCTCTATATGACTGGTCTTTATATGACTAGTCTCTATATGACTGGTCTGAACAAAAATGTAGAAAACTCGTAAACGTCAAAATATAAGCAGCCATCTTCTTTTGGTGTGGTGGGGATATTATGGGGGTTAAAAGGTACTGCGTAAGGGAGTGAAAAGAGACTATACTGAACTAGCTGTGAAAAAAGGGGGGGGGGGAGTTCCCTGGCTCCCCACTCTTGTCTTCCCGAACTAATGAGCAGAGTCAGTTGCACATTCACAGCTGGGTAGACTGGGGCGTGACTTTACCTGGTTTTGAACCCGATAACTTTGCCTCGAGAAAGAAATACTCATTCACTCTTCACGTTCATACGCATGGACTACATCATCATAATTATCATCGTCATCATCATCGTCGCCATCATCATTATCATCGTCATCATCATCGTCGCCATCATCATCATTTTCCTTATCGCTCTCTTTAGAGCATGGAGCCACCACAACAGCGGGTTCCCCTCCAGGAAGCCTTCACAAGGTATTCACATGCTCTTATAGTGGTAGTTGTTGTAGCAGTTTTTTTTACAAGATGAGGTTTCCAGCTTCATGCACATGGGATGAATTACCTGTGTATATTAAATGTAACAATATTTCTCCACGTGTGAAGCCACCCCTGCATGTAAAATGCAATAGGCAAAGTAAGAGATTATTGTAAAAAAATAATTGAATGGAAAAAAGACATAAATTGTGCTATCAATAGCTTTTGTGACCTCTGATGATAAAGAACTCCCGAACAGAGTGCAGAATCCCTTGGGGATGGAAATACGCTTTCTAATCAACGGATGGGAACAAAGACGCCTCGATTTACACGTACGCATGCTCGCACAGAGATCCAAACACGACACTCACACATAGCACTAGTTAACACACATCCACGCATTCATCAATGATTTAATGAATTGTACTGACTCCCCTAGGGGGTGTAAACCAATAGTAGCATACTTTAACTCTTGTATCAGCAGTATTTGTAGCAATATTCTCTTTTTAAAACAGAGTCAGGTGATCTGAAACTTCATGGGAGCCGCGCTGGTGAAATGGTTACCACATTGCGCTGCCGATCAGGTGTTCAAGGTTAAAGCCCGGGCGTGGGCATTTGAAGCAGTGTAATCGACCGGGATTTTGACTGAATAACCTGAACGGCTCCTGAGATAAACCCTCTGTGGATGGGAAGGAGCGAAGCTCCTGACCCGTTTGGAAGGAAAGTCCACAGGCTCCCCAGCCTCGCAATGACATGTCATTGGGCCGAAGGGCTGAAAGCCCAAGTACCGCTGGTACAAAATATTTAAAAAATCGGAAACTTCATACTCAAACTTGTTTGGAGATGGCAGTGGTCTTCATTTGTTATCTCCGCAGGAAACAAGAGTTCAGTAAGCTACTGTGTGTAGCGGCAACATGGGGTTCAGAACTCGCTTTAACTAAAATAATTCCTATTATACTTAACTAGACTACAAAGTCTTATATATCTGGACAAACGCCCGAATAAAACAAACGACCTTTGAGCTCAGTGGAAAGTGGCTTTAAAATATAGCTAAATGATGTCATTTGAGAGTTGTCGATTGTGAACAATTATGGAAAAAATCGAAATGAGAATCCAACTCTCTTTTTCTCTCTCTCTCTCTCCCTCTCTCTCTCCTGGAACCTAAAGCCAACGACGATAAGAAGGGACAGGTAATCAAGAGGTCCAAATCCAGTTTAATTGGACTTTTGTCTGCCTCATCCACACCTGGGCTGACAATACTAAAAGTAATATTGGCGTCTTCAAAAATTGGTGGAACGGTTTTCATCTTCACTCATGGGTCGTAAACCCACTGTCGAAATCACCTTCACGTAATTTGTCTTATTTAAAACATTGACGTCTATCACATACAAGGTCTGCCATCAATGGTACCTATAACTTGTAGCGGTAAGGAAGTTTGTGTACCCTGACAATCCCCAGAGCTATGCCAGTGGGAGATTTACTCCTGGTAGGTTCAACCAAGCTGGACTGGTCTGCGTGGGTAGGGGTCAGACAAAAGCTGGTACTCTGGTCCTCCAGGTTGGGGGTTTTAGCTTAGGGCCGACACCCCTGTCTATGTAAAAAATCGCACGTGTTACGGAAACAACAATAAATGGAAAAACTTTGCTGCGGGACGGACATCCGGAGTCTCAGGCTCGTATGACTGACAGTGGTGAAAGCCGAAAGGAAGCCACTGGCATGAAAACGGATGCCCCGACCGCAAAACACGAAACCAAAATTGGTTTTTGGAACGTCAGAACTATGAATGAGGCAGGAAAGCTGTGACAAATCACAGCAGAGATGAGGAACTACAAGATACATATCATGGGAATAAGCGAGAGCAGATGGACAGGTAAGGGGAAAATAAAAACAGCTACAGGGGAGACAGTACTTTATTCTAGCAGAGAGGATGGTCAGCACAACGAAGGTGTAGCCATTATCCTGAAGAAAGAAATGGAAAGGTCTTTACTGGAATGGAAACCCATCAACAACAGACTGATAAGAGCAAGACTGAGAGGGAGGTTCACCAATACCACAATTATACAATGCTATGCACCAACAAACGACAGCGATGAAGAGATCAAGGATGAGTTCTATCAACGGGTACAAAAAGAAATGGAAACTACACCCAGGTACGATCTCATTGTAGTAATGGGAGACCTAGATGCGAAAGTGGGAGCACACAATAATTATAACGAAAGAGTAATGGGGAACTGCGGCAGTGGAACAGCAAATGAGAATGGTGAACTAATTAATAAGCTTCTGCAGTATTAACAACCTGGTCATTGGAGGAACACTTTTTCCACATAAGGAAGTGCACAAGTTAACATGGGAATCACCAAACGGACGAGTCAGAAACCAGATAGATCACATAATGATCAATGGCAGATGGAGACATGCACTACAAGACGTGAAAGTAAGAAGAGGCGCAGATGTGGGAAGTGACCATCACCTAGTAGTAGCAAGACTGAAAGTGAAACTCAGAGCTGCTGGACCAGTTGCAGTCAAACAGAAAAGATACAACATCACGAAACTGAAGGATCCCCTCACCAGAAAAGCTTTCGTGGTCGACGTAAAGAGAAGATATGAGATTATCAAAAGCCAGGAAAGAACAGAGACTGATGATGTTGACCAGATTCAACACCATCTCAACAATATACAAGGAAAGCAGCAAGTCATGCTTGGGATTCCAGGAAAGAAAGAACCAAGACTGGATAACACCAGATACACTAAACACCATAGCGAAGAGAAAGGAAATGAAAAGAAAGAAAACAGAAGCTAAGTCTCCCAGGTTAAAGGCAATATATAGTGAACAGTACAGTCAGCTGGACAAGGAAGTTAAACGTCAAACCCGTGCTAACAAAAGGACATTTCTGAATGACCTTGCAAGACAGGCAGAAGAGGCAGCACTGAGAAATGAACAAAGCACAGTATACAAAATAACTAAAATCATCAGTGGAAAACGAGGTGCAAACAATATTACATTAGTAAGACTAAAGCTCGGAAATCTCATCACGACAGTAGAGGGACAGGAAACAAGATGGGCAGAGAATTTCAGAGAAACTCTGAATAAGGAACCACCAGAGACACAATTGAATGTTCCTGAGGCTGAAAATGATCTAGAGGTTAATACAGACATCCCACAAAAAGAAGAAATCATCACAGCAATCAAAGGGTTAAAGAATGGAAAAGCTCCTGGTCATGATAACTTAAATACAGAGCTATTTAAGACAGACCACTATTTGCACAAGTCTGGAAAACAGGGACAACACCAACAGAGTGGAGAAAAGGAATAATTGTCAAATTGCTCAAGAAGGGAGATCTTGCAGACTGCAATAATTGGAGAGGAATAACTCTTCTCTCAGTTCCCAGCAAAATACTAGGCAGGATAATTATACAGAGAATCTCAAAAGCAGTAGACAACAAACTGAGGAAAGAACAAGCAGGATTTAGAAAGAACAGAAGATGTGTAGATCATATATTTACCCTCAGGAACATTATAGAGCAGTGCTCAGAATGGCAAAGACAGCTGTACAAGGGGATTGACATAAGTCTTGGGCCTGACCATGAAGAACATGTCACAGAGAGCTGAAATTTTGTATAGTGTTTATTCCTTTTCAACATAGCTACCGTCTGAATTGACACACTTCTGCCATCTCTGCTTGACCTTGAAAAGACCTTGGGAGTAGAACACCCTAATTTTCAAACTAAACCAGTCATCACATGCCAGTATAACCTCTTCATCGCTGTTAAAATGATTTCCTTTTAGCTGTTTTTTAAGATTTGGGAATAGAAAAAAGTCTGATGGAGCCAAATCTGGAGAATATGGTGGGTGTGGAAGAATTTCAATATTCAAATCGTTGGCTGCTAGCTGCACTAGCGGTGCTTTGTGAGAGGGCTGTTTGTCTTGAAGCAAAGGAAGACTTTGAGTGCGCGTTATCCCTCGTTTCCTGGTCACAACCTTTCTTAGTTTTGTGGGAAGATCTGCATAGTACTGTCCAATAACTGTGTTGCCACGAAGCAGATAATCTTTCAAAAGGACACCTTTGCCGTCCCAAAAAACAGTCAGCATCACTTTTCCTGCAGATTTCTGCGCCCTCGGTTTGACAGGTGTTGGGGAGCCCGGGGTTTTCCATTGCATGCTGGCAATTTTGGATTCGGGATCATAATTGTGTACCCAAGTCTCATCTACTGTCACCATGGTCTCCAACAAATTTTTTGATTGACACTTTTTGAGCAACTGTTGACAGCAATTTACCCTCGTTTGCTTCTGTTCACGTGTCAACAGTCGCGGAACCCAGCGTGCACACACTTTTCTCATGTTCAGTCTGTTGTGTAAAATTCTATAAACTGTTCTTTCATTTAGTTTTACTCTACTAGCTATCTCCACAATTGTCATTTTTTGATCCTGGTCAATTATTTTCTTCACTCTTGTTGCATTTTCATCGTTGCACTCTGAGGCTGGTCTATCAGTTCTTGGCAGATCAGCAACATTTGAGCGGCCGCACTTAAACTGTTGACACCAGTTTTTTACCGAAGTATATGAAGGACAAGAATCATGAAACACTGGTTCCATCTCCCTGTGCACTTCTGTAGGTTTTTTTCCCTGAAACATCAGAAATTTTATCACAGCTCTGGCCTCCTTTTTCATTGTTTTGTCAAATCTTTGGAGCAGCAGATCCGGTCAATAGGGTACATTGCGCCGTGCACCGTAGCGGGAAAACCCATTGAAGAAACAAAAGCGTACTTTACACATTCAGTGCAAATATGATGAACTTTAAATGTGCCACGTTTCATCTTCCTCCTGTGACTCCTTCATGGTCAGGCCCAAGACTTATTTCAATCCTCTGCTACATTAATTTCGTTGATTTTGAAAAGGCTTTTGACAGCATACATAGGGACAGTTTATGGAAAATACTGAGGGCTTATGGAATTCCAAGCTGCATAGTGTCAATCATAAAAAGCCTTTATGCAAACTTTACGTGTAGCATTGGGCAGAGCAACCTAACCTTTGAAGTGAAGACAGGAGTACGACAGGGATGCCTCTTATCAACCACTCTATTTTTAACAGTCATAGACTGGGTGATGCGCCAGACAACAGAGGGCAATCCAAGAGGAATAACATGAACTACATTTTCTACATTGGAAGATCTGGAATATGCAGATGACATTGCACTGCAAGCACATTCACATCAACACATCCAGGAAAAAACGGATAGACTTAATAAGTATAGCCAGCAGGTGGGCTTGAACATCAATCTAAAGAAGACAGAGGTCATGACGCTCAATGTGAGCAACCCTGAGCCCATATCAGTAAGGAATCAGCAACTGGAACAGACAGATGCCTTCACATAACTAGGATGCATAGCAACACCAGACGGCGGAGCAAGCAAAGACATCAACAACAGAATGAACAAAGCAAGAACAGCCTTTTTTAGTCTGAACAACATCTGGAAGTCCTCTCAGTAGAGCACAAGTACAAAATTAGGATTATATCAGAGCTGTGTGCTTTCTGTGTTTCTCTATGGCGCGGAGAGCTGGAGAGTTACAGAGAAGGAAATGTCGAAATTGTCCTCTTTTCACACAACATGCCTAAGCAAAATTCTCCGAATCTTTTGGCCGAATACCATCACCAACCAAGATCTGCTTACTCGGAGCAAGCAAGAGGACATGCACACAGTCATAGCTGGCAGACGCTGGAGCTGGGTTGGCCATGTCCTCAGAAGAGACCCCGATGCCATCACAAGAACAGCTATGCTATAGACCCCTGAAGGAAAACGAAAGAGAGGCCGACCAAAAACAACTTGGCGGAGGACTGTAAAGGCTGAGATGCAAAGAATGAACTAGAGTTGGGGCACTGTACGAAGGATGGCCGCCGACCGAGCAAAGTGGAATCAATTTGTTGTTGCCCTACAAGACGCCACCAGGCGTAATGGCCATTGACTGCTTTGACGGTCGGCGGCTAAGGATCAAAGAAGAAGACATACAAGGTAATCTAATATCATCATCACTGTGACGGTATTGCCTCCCTTGCTTTGCAGTAGTGGTCCAACAGTGGCAAAAACTCAAGAGTATCTAATATGGGCTTCAAAGGTATCTACCTTCGCACAAGATTACTCTTGGCAGAGATGTGGTTAGACGGGTGATGACACTTCTATTACAAAGGGAGTCTTCACAAGATATTCAGAATAAGCGAGAACAATACTGCTTTGTCTGAGTACGTTAACTCTGTAATTCTGCCGACGCTTTTGTGAAGGATTTAAGCACTTCTTAAGTTCAGCTCGTTTAAGCCCCCACCCCAGATTTACTCAGTGGAATTCTATTATTTTAGTATAGCTCTGTTTAGAGTGTTTGTAGTAATTTGACTGAGATAAACATGCAGTAACTTTAAAATGGTTAAATCGAAGTTAAATTTGTAACATTACAAATAACAAAATTTAATAATCACTTTAGGTTTTAACAGTCGGAAAAAATTTGAATAGTTATGGATCAAGAAAAGTTATCATCACAGTTTTTCGGGAATGTGATGTATTACAAGAAGTTCAAGTGGCAGCATATATTTGAACTTAGCTGCCATTGATGGTTCTGCTCCTTCTTATGGGTTGGTTCTTTTCACTCTGCTCGCGCTCGTCTCTGATCAAGGGTGTCGGGGGTAGCTCGTTTCCCAGAAACGTCAAGGAGAGTCTACCACGTGGATCCTTCGTCTTAAAGCTTAGGCCACGGTACTTTCTGCTGGTACCACCAATAACTATGGTAAAGAATAGAACGAAATCCTCTTCTGAGTATGGCGTTGTCCACCCCACAGTTATGGGTTCCTATCTTCCCATACCACCATCCCAATTACTCAGATTTTACCCTCGATGAGAATTAAATTTAATCCCTCGGGATACAACTTTCTTTACATTTAAATAGAATAGCTTTCATAGTTACTTTATATTTAAATAAAAAGGTTAATAATACAGATATAGTCTGTTTACATATACATCTCCACTGATTGAAAAGTGTTCACAATATATATTGAATATGTTTTCATTTATGTTTACACTGATTGAAAAGTTTGAAACTTCCATTACCTTAAAATGAATATTTTCACATAGAAATTTACACTGGTTTAAAGCTTGAAAACTTACATTAATTTTAAAGTGACTTTGTTTATAGGGACATTTACACTGATTTGAAAATGTAAGTATTATACTTAGAATGTACATCATTTCTTTCATCTTTCCCTCCCTGCTCCATAGAGAACCTGGAACTACTTTATGCTTTTAGTTCTCTTTACGAAACTATCAATGAAACAATCACAGCTCGTGCAGTTCATGAATCATCATTCTATACGCTGAGGTTGCCAGTCTCAAATGACTTTGACATCCAATAGCGAGTTTCACTCATTAAACTTCACATGGTAATATATACATATATATGTTAGTTCAAATGTTAATAATAAAATGTGAAATGTAAATTACAACTTACGCCAATCCTGGCTACAGACTTGTTGCTCAGATGAATAAAAGAGACGAGTCTGTCTCTTACACGCGTCTGTGGTGTGTTTAATTTGACAATAGATTCCCTCTCTGACTCCGTGTGTTTCTTCAGTTTCCTAGACCCGGTGTTCCTTCTTAAAATGAACAGATTTCCTGTGCTTTGTAAGTCTTATTTGGTTCTCCAATAAAAGGTCCGGTTAATAAAAAGGAATTATGAATCTAGTTTTCACTCTGGTGAGCGTGACATTCACAGTGAAATAAAACTGCGAAATGGTCAGACTATATTCCTATCTTCCCAAGCATTGGTGTTATGAATCGAATCAGAAAAATCCAATCATTTCAAATCATGCAGATAGGGTGTGATGATTTTAAAATATTCCGACATCGGATAATTTTGAATGTAAGGCAGAGTTCAACACTCCCATATATGGTAATATGATGTCCGATGCCCTTGTGTACAAACTTACAGACAGATCGGGAAACTCACATGACAACTTGCTTATTACTTTATTAGAACGTAATGTTGTCATAATAAGTCGGCCCGGAAGCGATTATGTCACACTTGTCTGCCCACTTGTGTCACACAGACAGTAATTTCGTTATCTGTCGTATGAGTACGCAAAAACTCCGTGTCTGCCCATCTGGGTTACCAAACGAGTCGTCTTATCAGCGGTTCAATCTAAACATGCCGGTGACTATCTTATCTCAGTTGCTCACCGCAAGCCAGGATGACTGGGTAACAACAGGTGACATCACAGAGAGGAGTGTCGAATGATTTGATAAAATCAAATATCTGCTACTTAGCAGAACAATAATGACGAAAGAAAGAAAAAAAAAAGAAAAGCGCGCTACTTGAGAGCATATAATACAAATAAGTACCACAAATGTACCGATACTGCCGGAGAGTAACAAAGATCGATAGGGGCCGCACCGTTTTGTCACAATCACCAACATTAACCTTCAGCTCCCTATGGTGTATGGGGGTCAGAGTGGCTAAAAGGTATGGCTTCCGCCTCTAATTCTATAGGTACCGGGTTTGCTCCTAGTACAAGGAATATAATTGATGAAAAAGTTTTTCATAACCAGTGGTTCCTAATGATGTCATACTCTTCCCCGCCCCTGATCTCCTGGGTAGTGAGATCGGATGCCTAGCCTTCTCGGATAAGGGTGAAAAAATAGGAGGTCCCGTGTGCACGTTGCGCACGTTAAAATCCCTCGGCAGTTAGAAATCGTAAAGAGTAGGCCATGAGGCCGCTGCCCTGGCTAAATTAAAAAATTAGAAAACCTACTCACCACAAAAAATATTTATAGAATGTGTGATTCCTGCGTACACACATTGGGATCCTCGCCGGTGCTACAGAGTTCGTGCACTGTGATGAGATCCTTCTTGTGTGATCTAGAGAAGAAGACCAGAGTACAGTATTATAACCCTGTATATTTTGAAAGACCTCATTGATGGCAGGGAATGCACAGAATGCTGCACCCAGCTCTTTCTCCCTGATAGCTTAAAACCAGATGTGAGGATTCTTTAAATGCAAGCTAAACCCGGATCCAATGCCCGGGAAATAAACTGGAACTCATGACGTAAACTCAGCGAGTTACGGAATGGCAGAAAATCCACAGGCAAACACTAGACCTGCGCTGTAGGAAAGCAGCCTGGCATAGACCGCAAAAATGCGACAAGCTCATCATCTCTAGTTCAGCAACAACAACTTCAGGAATGCTTGTAGTTTTACAGTCAGATCACCAGAATCGCGGGACCAAAAAGAAACTCACTTCTTGCAATTAGAGATGTGAAATAAGACTGGAAAGTGTCGCGGTTGTCTAAGGCCACTTGAAGTGGTTGTGTGAGTAATCTAAGGCCACTTGAAGTGGTCGTGTGAGTAATCTAAGGCCACTTCAAGTGGTCGTGTGAGTAATGAAACACAATATTAACGAACATCTTTGGTTTGCTTTAATAGCTTAACTACTGTCTTCAGTAATTGTAGGTTTCAAAATGTACGATTCCAAGAGAGATATCGAACTTCCCTCAGTGAATCAGTTAAGTGCTCTCCTGTGTTTGAGAATGCTAAGTGTAGCAGGTAATATAACCGTATTATATTTGCTCGATACCTTACGGATGCATATATATATATATATATATATATATATATATATATATATATATATATATATATATATATATATATATATATATATATATATATATATATATATATATATAGTGTGTGTGTGTTTGTGTTCGGATTCTTTACGTGAAAGAAATGTTGTGTTAACCCTTCTAATGTCTATTTTCATGTCTCTTCTCCGTGTGTTCTTGCCCGTCCTATTTCTTTCTTCTTGGAGCTTCCAGGACAAAGACTGCCTTATTATGCTACTTACTAACTGATATCATCAAATTATCAACAGATTTCAATAGACCCTTCAAATTATAATTTATTACATCTCGCTGTTTTACATTTTTTACAGGAAACACACCACAGAATGAATGAATGACACAGAATGAATAGAAGAAAGAATGATTGAATGAATGAATGACAGAATGAATAGAAGAAAGAATGATTGAATGATTGAATAATGAAGGCACGAACTACGGAATGATTTAAAGCAAGAGAAGTGAAAAGAATCAATTATTTTAAAAGGTATCTGTATTCCCACACACGATTATCATTTTCAATATAGCATTAATATTTTTCAAGAAAATCCTAAAGGGTTATATTAAAAGCTTACTGACATTTCTGAGTATAATCGTAGATTTCACAAATACAAACATTTATAAGCCAGATTTCGTCAATAAACAAAATAGATGTCCTTTTTATGAATCGCTTTTTATGGAAAACCCACATAACATTTTACACTGTCAGACACCTTTAACATTTCGGAAGCTTAAATCATCTTGATTTACGAATGTATTTACATTATTCAAACAATGATTTTGCATACTACAGCATCTTTGAATATTGTGCAATTCGGATAAAAACAGCTTCTACATCGCTGTCCTACTGGGGCATGAACTCTTTCGAAATATCTATAATGGAGATTTATTTATTAGCTCTTGATTTTTTTTAAAACAATGTTTTGACATATTAGGTTTTTCTGATGAAAATAATCGTGGACAACAAATATCCTTTCATTATCAGCTGTGATCAGGTAAAATATTCAAAATAATACGGTAATTCTTTAGCATTAGTTTAGTTTCTAAATTTTAAAAAATAAATGTGAATGCGAAAGGGAGGCGAGTGGCTAAGCTCACAGGCAGAGTGTGTGAATAAAAACACAGACTTTATTAACCCCCTTCAGTCATAACTGAACTGACAAGGGCAGCGGTTTTCAACCTGTGCGCTGGGGCGCCATAACTGACGGTCAGGGGCGCCATTGGTGGACGTGGATTTTATTCGTATTTAGCTGTAAAGAAAACACAGAGCTGTGGGAAATTTCACTTTTGGTGTTTTTCAACATGCGTGACTTCGGAGAAACTTCACTTTTGGTGTTTGTCAACCTGCGTGACCTCGGAGAAATGTCACTTTTGGTGTTTGTCAACCTGCGTGACTGTGATAAATTTAACCGTGATACAACGTTAAAATATCTCCAAAGATAAAATGTAGGGATAAAAATAATGCGTAAGCTACTAGAAGACATGATCGCCCATGCCGCGGTTCACTACCCGCCATGGAAACTAACTTGTTAGACGTGAAGAGAAAACGTTTACCCTTGGAGACGGGAGGGAACGGAGATCAAAAAGAAAAAAATATGACTGAACACGTGCTTGAAACTAGCAAGGCTAAAAAGACGCAATTGGTGGGGAAAGGAAAAAAATTCACGTCCACAAGTTGACACAATGTAAAGAAATGGACAAAAGGGACCTTAGCTATTATACGCAACAGTCATTTCTTGGACGCTTTTACGATACTTAGTCCTCTTATTTGAATTCAGCGGCAAACGCATTACAGAAGATGCTCGAACATATTTCAAAAAAACAACTAACCTTGAAAAAGTAACTTTTTCTTAATAATAATGTTAGGAATATCAAACCTAGCTAGTCTGATAGCCCATCTTGAGCAGAGAAATAATATGCTTTCATTTATACAGACGGATAGATAATAATGAAGATATTGACAAAAGACTGTGTTGTTCATAACAGACGAGCGACTGCACTGTTAAAAAAATGTCACTAATTTTCAAAAATTGCGGCCTTGAGACTCAAGTGCTAAAATCTAGTTGGAATGAAAGAGAGGGGGAATTAGTGGAAAATTGTGGCTAAAAATAACTCTAGAGACCGATTCGTGTAGAAAGGCATGTAGAACCAAGCGTGTTTTTTTATGAAAAAGCAAG
Source organism: Oreohelix idahoensis (assembly GCA_024509875.1). Lineage (NCBI taxonomy): Eukaryota > Metazoa > Mollusca > Gastropoda > Stylommatophora > Oreohelicidae > Oreohelix > Oreohelix idahoensis. Next base: position 68,449 of record JAMPIV010015624.1, read on the forward strand.
TAGAGACAGACGGACCAACAGACAATAATACATACTTGACTGAGGTATGACTGAATTGACTTTTGGTTGGAGGTTTGAAATTTGAAAGGGGGGAAGTCGGTGATTGGCCACAGATAATCATATTATCGGCGCACAGACGCGCATTTTTGCCATTCAAAATAAATTGTCCAGTAGTAGACACAGTAATTCTTCAGTGGTGTATTTCCCAGAAGCTAATTGCAATATTTAGAGGGACGCCATACTAGAGCCAGCAGCTCAGCTGAGTTTTGCTAGAATATAACTGTGTTCTCTATTCCTAATTCTGGTAAGAATGAAAGTATTTCTTTGTATATTTTAATATTGTTTAATGTTTCGAGTGATTTGATACTGCCATATCAAAATCTACCCCTTACAACAAGTAAGGATTCGCTCTAGATCCCCAGCCCAAGTTCAGGGTCTAGAGACAAACAAAATACATAAACGCCAGCAAGGATTATGAAGGGCGGATCAAGTGTTGAGATCAGTGGAACATATCACCTATCTTATTCAATAGCAGGAAGCTAATGAACATATTTCAGAATATGTAGTCTTGGGGAACTAGTACTATGTGAAACCAACTTGGTAAGATGTGCTGTATGGTCAGAGAGATCTGACCCCGTCTATGTGGTGTTGTTGTGTAGTGTTGACTAGAACCTACCATTTTTTGGGAAATAAAACTTGTATTACTCCCATCAGTGAATGGACAATGTTTGGTAGTCATAGACAGGGAGTGATGATATCACCCCAACAGCCTATCTAGAAATAAGTTCTCCTGGGACTATCTTAAGATAATTACTATTAACCAGTCATTTGAAATACATATGTACACATTTTCTAATTTATTATGACATATATTCATGCATCTCATTCATAATTTCAAAACCTTTCATATGTTCTGACCAAAATAAAACCTTGGTTCAGAACAAATAAACTTAAAGAAAATTTAATATCAAAAATTTAAACAGCTTGTATTAGTTCAGTGTATTATAAATTTTATTAATATTATTAGACTTATTAAATATCTGTGTGTGTGTGTATGTAATCTACCACAACACATTACATATCAATACCCTAGATTTTAACGTAGCCACATTCATTAGTAAAAATAAGATATGTGTGAGGTCGTAAGTGGTAGCAAGAAGGGCCTTCTGTAAATTCACAGCTACATTTATCTCAGGAACCTTCACAGCTGACCTCATGCATCACACTAGGTAATATCACAACCATACAGTACCATCAAATCCACTACAGTGACCTCGGAGAAATTTCACTTTTGGTGTTTGTCAACCTGCGTGACCTCGGAGAAATTTCACTTTTGGTGTTTGTCAACCTGCGTGACCTCGGAGAAATTTCACTTTTGATGTTGGCCAGCCTTTGAAGTCCTGCTCCCCCGACCCGCTTTCAACTTGGTGTTCATTTTAAAAAATACTTTCCTGAAAACTGTGACAGGTTTCAGTGGGTTCAAAATCCCTTCAGTAGTGATGCTCATTCGGACTTCAGTACTGCAGAAGAGGAAGAACTGATAGAACTTTCATCAGACTCTTCACTACAAACGAAGTTTCCATCCATGACATTGCCAACATTTTGGTATTCAGTAAAACAGGAGTTCCCAAGCTTGAGCAAGAGTGCACTGAAGACATTAATTCCTTTTGCAACCTCCTATCTCTGCGAGGTTGGGTTGTCAGCAGTGGCTGTCATAAAAACCAAGTTCAGATCAAGACTTCACGTGGAGAAGGAAATGAGGGTAGTTGTATCTCAATTGGCGCCAAGATTTGACAAGCTGTGTAACAACAAGCAAGCTCAAGTTTCACACTGAGGTGACTGGTACTTTATTCATCATATTTTTACTGTACAAGTTTTTGTTATGGAGATTGAATCATGAGTGCAGTATATCAGTGAATGATTTTCAGACAAAAATATTAAAAAATGTTAGAAAGGAACTACTTTATATGTGATGTTTTCTTTTTTATAGTAAGGGTTTTCAAAATGCACTTTGTGTATATTTTTTCTTGTACGTGTAATTTTTTCACAGATTGTCCAATTGCATTTTATTTTAAATTACATTAAAAAATTACTTTGTTTAAAAGCCTTTCCAAAGCTTTCCTGCTGAAAAAAAGTTAGGCTAAATGTCGAAACATCGCTAGAGTTTTTACCAGTTATCCCACAGGGGAGCCGCAGAAAGAATATAGTTGGTCAGGGGAGCCATGGACTCAAAAAGGTTGAAAACCGCTGGACTAGGGTAATGCGCCCCTGAGGTGATAGCCTTCATCTGTTTTTTTTTTTTTTTTTTTTGCGCGGTGTTCCTTTCAGCTTGTTCTTTCCTCTTCTGCTTGTTGTGACAGCTTCTTTACGCCAAATTTGAGGTGGCACCGTATGGAGCATTGCCACTTGCTGCCATAGGCAGCTTCATCCTCCCATGTTGCTGGATTTAATCACAGACTACAAGAAACACTGAATATTCAACTACTGTCTCCAATCGATTCAATTTACCTGTTACACAACATGACATAAAGAGTTAAAGTAAAACGTTGGGGCATTATAATTAATTTTTTTTCTTAAGTGTCTGCTTCTTCTTGACCGTTCATCTCCCCTAGGAGCATAGGCCGTCAACAAACATATGCTAAGTTCACCTTCCATATGCCATTAGCTTAATGTCTTTCCGTGACTACCTCAACATTTTCAGTTCTCTCCCATGTTCTCTTCTCCGTGGGTTGTTCAGAGTATCTTTCCTTCTCTTTTCTCTTTTATCTGGTGCGGTGATCAGTTATCTTTCTCGGCTTTTGTCATCACGAACACAAGCTCAGAGACAGGTACACAATTACAAGCTGGGTAGATTTGAACGTGGCGTTACCAGATTTCCAACCCGGAACTCATTAACTTTGTCGTTAGAGGCAAGCGCTCTATCCACTCTGCCTATCGGACGCTCACTGTACCTTCGCCTACTGCAAACAAGCAATCGGACAAACAAAAAGATGCACATCGATACACAATTTTTTGAAATGGTTGTCCATTTGTTACTGGAACATATTTAAGAGCATTAATATTGAAACACCTGACAGACATGTCAACATCTGCACTATCCATTCCATTATTTTTCTAAAATTACCGCTTTTGGAAGAGGCAGCAAATTGTTTCCGATTATTACGCCCGTGTGTCTGTATACATTTCACTCTAAGCGGATTATTTTTCTATGAGCCAACCCACTCCCTATAAATTAAATGCAACAAATTTAGACAATGTCCATCTTACGGAACTATTTTTGTCTGAATATTTAAATGAAAGTTTGCCTAGTTGAATGAAGAGCTTTACTTTTTAATGGGGCTTGACTTAAGTGCAAAATTTCATATACCGCTCTTGCTGAAAAACTCTGGTATTCACCTTTGGCAAAATATAATGCATGTGTAAATTGTACGCAGGATGTACTACATTATTACGTATTCACTTCATATATATATATAGGCGTCCCCCGCTTTTCGTCGGTCCGCTTTTCGACGATCCGCTCTTTCGACTCTTGTCAATTATAACCAGAACCCATACATTTGACGCGTGGTCTGCTCTTTCGACCTATTTCGTCATGTTTCCAAGTTTTTGTAAATTTTACTGTACAGTACTTTTGTATATTTAAAAGTAGGCTTATGTTCATTTTACTGTACTTGTGTATACATATAGTGTGTTGTTCAGCTTTCGCACGCATTCGCAAGTGATATATAGTGCGTTATTTACACAAACATAAAGGTATGTTTTCAGGCACTCGTAAGAAATAAAGAAGTAGAACACCAGACAACAGAAAAACAACAGACGCGAGTGGCTTACGAAGGATAGTGTGATTCGCTTGTATGGCTAGGCGGTGTTGTCGTACGGAAGGTACGGGGTTCGAACCCTGGGTAAGCCACTCGCGTCTGTTGTTTTTCTGTTGTCTGGTGTTCTACTTCTTTATTTCTTACGAGTGCCTGAAAACATACCTTTATGTTTGTCTAATATTAATTTACTGTTTACAGGCCTCGGGTTTCCCTTCCTTATGTGTCATTAATGCGTTATTTACGTTTTACGGCGGCAAACTGCATTTGCAAGCTAAAAAAAGACCGGGTTCCGCTTTTCGACGATTTCCGCTTATATATATATATATATATATATATATATATATATATATATATATATATATATATATATATATATATATATATATATATATATATATATATATATATATATATATATATATATATATATATATATATATATATATATATATATACACAGTAGAACTCCATTTATCCGAACCCCAATTATCCGAACATCCAATTATCCGAACACTTTTTCCAGAAAAAAAAAAAAAAAATCAGATGCCACAGTCACGTTAGACTAAAATTCTGAATCTTTTGATGCGGCAAACTTCAAATGTGTGCGAACAATTTGTAGAGAATGGGATGGCTAATGGTCGGTCGCTTACGTACAGGAAGTCAGTTAGATCATAAAGTCAGTTAATATCTGGTTTACCAATCCAGTGTACGTGTGCGTTCTAGGTAGAACACTGGCTAAACAGACAGTTCAACTTAAAATAATGGTGTCTGCTACTACAGCAGAATAATTTTGGTGTACAAGTATTTCTCTGTGCGATATGGCATCTTCCAGTAGGCCTAAAGCATATAAAAGGAACCGCAATGTTTTGTCAATTGAAACGAAAACAGAAATTATCAAGAGACTAGGACAAGGTGAAACTGTGTCTTCACTTGCGAGGATTTTCAATGTTGGGAAAGCTACCGTCTCTGACATCAAAAGTAACAAGGATAAAATTATGAGTTTTGCATCGAAATTTGATAGTGAAAATGGGTCGAAGAAACGTAAAACCATGAGAAATGCGAAAGATGTGAAATTGGAAGAGGCTTTGTATATATGGTTTGTGCAAAGAAGAAGCAAAGGGGAATCTATCTCTGGTTCTCTGTTGTGTGAAAAGGCACTTCAGTTCAACAATCAACTTGACGGTCCTCCTGACTTTAAGGCTAGCCAGGGATGGTTAAGAAACTTTAAATCTCGTCATGGCATACGAGAATTGGAGATTCAAGGGGAATTTTTATCTAGCGATGCAACTGCCGCTAAAAATTTTAAAGAAACATTCTTGGCTTTTTTGGAAGAAGAAGGTTATTCAATCGATGATGTGTATAATGCCGATGAGACTGGCTTATATTGGAAATCATTGCCTCAAAAATCACTTGTATCTCAGCGCGAAGCAGCTGCCCCTGGGTTTAAAAAGTGCAAAGAGAGAGTAACAATTTTGGTAGCCGCGAATGCCATTGGAAGTCATCGTTTACCGGTGCTAATGATCGGCAAAGCCAAAAAACCACGTTGTTTAAAGAATGTGACATGTCTCCCATTGTGTTACAAAGCACAGAAGAGTGCTTGGATGAATATTGAAATATTTCTTGATTGGTATACAAATCAGTTCATCCCAAATGTGAAGAGGTTGAGAGAACAAGAAAAGAAAACTGGAAAAGTAATTCTTCTACTGGACAATGCACCATCTCATCCAGAGACGGATACATTGAATGCAGTTGATGCAAATTTTAAAGTAATTTTTCTGCCTCCCAATGTAACAGCACTGATTCAACCAATGGATCAGGGTGTTATAGCAAAGCTTAAAAAGATGTACAAGAAGGAAGTCCTGCGTCGTTTATTGTTGGCTGAAGATGAAGAAAGTGTGGTGGCGTTTTCCAAAAAGCTTAATCTCAAAGACTGCTGCTATATGTTAGCTGATGCTTGGACCACCCTGTCACAAGATAATCTCAATAAGGCTTGGAGTAGATTGCTTGGGAAAAAAGGAGGAAATGAAACTACTGCAGTGGACACAAATGATGATTGTATAAATGAAGTTGTGGAACTGTTTCAAGCAATGCCCGGATTTTCGGACTGTGACAAAGATGATGCACACATGTGGCTAGAAGATGATAATGATTCTGGTTTTCAGTTTTTGAATGACGAAGAAATTTTGTCTTTTGTGCAAGAAGAAAACCAAATACATGTAGTGACCGATGATGAAGACTCTTCAGAAGTACATGATGTACTTGTAGATTATGAAGAAAAACCAAAACGTCGACCAAGTCCTGAAGAGACCTTTATAGCACTAGAAACAGCGATGGCTTGGTACGAGCAAGAAGATGACATCTGTCCTACACAGCTTCTGCTGTTGAAGAGAATGCGGGACTTAGCAGCCAAAAGGAGACTTTCCAGTTTGGTGCAAAAGAGGATTCCTAATTATTTTAAATAGTGGGCTACATCTGTGCAAGTACATATATACGTAAGTTGCGCCTGGTTTTGAATCGTTTGTAATGTTATTTTGAAAACATTTCTCTTTCTTAACAAAAATAATTAATACAAGTAGTACATGCACTGCAGTGTAATGAAAGATTTTGGTGATACAGTGATCTAATACAGTGTGGGTATTATTATTACAGTACAAGTAAATATGTTTTATAGTGTATTTTCCTTGTGATGGTTAATTATTTTTAGAAATATGTGTACATGTACTCGATACATTATGTAATCCAATTATCCGAACATTTGATTATCCGAACGATGCTCGGTCCCATGGGGTTCGGATAAATGGAGTTCTACTGTATATATATATATATATATATATATATATATATATATATATATATATATATATATATATATATATATATATATATATATATATATATATATATATATATATATATATATATATATATATATATATATATATATATATATATATATATATATATATATATATATATATATATATATATATATATATATATATAGGCACTAGAGGCCACAGAGGTATGGTTTTACAGAAGAATGTTAAAAATACCATAGACAGCCAAAAAGAGTAAAGAGGATGTCCTGAAAGAGACCAATGCGCAAATGAAACATATTTCACAAGTTAGAAACAAGCAATCCACTTTTTTGTGGGCATGTTATGAGAAGCGAAAAGCTGGAATATATCGTAACAACGGGTAAGATTGAAGGGAAAAGAGATAGGGGAAGACAAATAGAGCAAATACTGGACAGTTTGACATCGTAAGATGGAAAGAAGTCAACAACTGAATTGATAAATTGTACTGTAGACAGGAACTTGTGGAGAGACGTGATCTCCTAAGCCACCAGACACGGTACTGCAAGAGCTCATGTGAGCCTGCGCATCGTCGTGATGCAGAAGGCAGTGATGTGTGCGTCATTTGTCCAGATGTTTCCGCGTAATATCCTCCCTCAAATTTCGTAGTACCTCGACGTAGTAGTGATCATTCAGCTTTTGACCTGGAGGAAGTAACTACTCGTGCATAATACTCTCCATGCCAGAGAAACATGTCAACTTCTGTTGTCATGGCTCTTAATCTGTCTCGCGTTCTTCGGTCGCGGTAAGGACAGATTCATCCACATCAGTCAGCCGGTGATGAAAACATGCTGCTCCTTCAAGTCTGTCATTTAACTTCACGCGAGAATCGTTGGACACCACTGACAATATTGCATAATAATATTTGTGAAAAAGGAACACGTGCTGGCACCACCACGAAACATGGCGCAGTGCTACAGAAAGGAAGCTTATAGCGCAACTTGCGGTGCAAAATATGTACATACTTCCGTTTAGCGCAGTACTCGGCCCATCCGAGAACTTTTTGATATCATTTCGTTTATACAGAATACGTATAGTAATGACAGAATGTCCGACTGGCTAAGCTGTTAGAGCGATTTCATCTCGCTGCAAATTTACCAAGTTCCAGGATCTACCCAGCTATAAATGGGGTACCTGACTCTGCTCTTGAGTTAGGGATGGCAAAAAGGCAGTGGTCACCACACCTCATAAAAAAGTTAATCCTAGCATGGTGAAGTCTCTCACTTCACTCCCTACGGAAGTATCTGCTATGGGACTGCATTTACCTTTACGATAATGGCGGCATGGTTCAAATAAGAAGAAAATTATCAGCGTGACAAAAAAAGTATAAAATCACTTACCCCAGAGAATACAAACGAAAAACAAGCTGAGTAATCAGCTCGTAATCAAAGTACAAATTATTCACCCGACCCCAGAATTCTCCCCCCTCACAAACCAACTCCATGTTTACTTCTGTATGATATACGAGATTCAACCAGAGGTTAGAATATCGTATTCCGACCATTTTATACTGTTACATTCCCGTTTCGCAGCTGAGTGGGAAGTTCTGAATCGGTTCAGTTGGCTTGTAACTAAAAACGCTTTGATCTTTAAGTGTCACTTGTGACATAACTATTATTCGTGAACTGAAGTTTATACCAAAATGACAAGAAGAGACTATCTATCTGCCTGTCTGTATGTTACTTACTTACTTAGTCGTTCCCCTTCTACCGTGAGGTGTAGAGGTTTGTCTGTATGTTCATATATCTATATACTGTATCAGCTGCACATTAATTTCGTTGATTTTGAAAAGGCTTTTGACAGTATACATGAAAATACTGATGGCTTATGGAATTCCAAGCTGCATAGTGCCAATCATAAAAAGCCTCTATGCTAACTTTACGTGTAGCGTTGGGCATAGCAACCTAACCTTTGAGGTGAAGCAGGAGTACGACAGGGATGCCCCTTATCAACCACTCTATTTTTAACAGTCATAGACTGGGTGATGCGCCAGACAACAGAGGGCAGTCCAAGAGGAATAAGATGGACTACATTTTCTACATTGGAAGATCTGGAATATGCAGATGACATTGCACTACTAGCATATTCACATCAACACATCCAGGAAAAACGGATAGACTTAATAAGTATAGCCAGCAGGTGAGCTTGAACATCAATCTAAAGAAGACAGAGGTCATGACGCTCAATGTGAGCAACCCTGAGCCCATATCAGTAAGAAATCAGCAACTGGAACAGACAGACACCTTCACACACCTAGGATGCATAGTAACACCAGACGGCGGAGCAAGCAAAGACATCAACAACAGAATGAACAAAGCAAGAACAGCCTTTTTTAGTCCGAACAACATCTGGAAGTCCTCTCAGTACAGCACAAACACCAAATTAAGATTATATCAGAGCTGTGTGCTTTCTGTGCTTCTCTGTGGTGCGGAATGCTGGAGAGTTACAGAGAAGGAAATATCGAAATTGTCCTCTTTTCACACAATATGCCTAAGAAAAATTCTCCGAATCTTTTGGCCGAATACCATCACCAACCAAGATCTGCTTACTCGGAGCAAGCAAGAGGACATGCACACAGTCATAGCTGGCAGACGCTGGAGCTGGGTTGGCCATGTCCTCAGAAGAGACCCCGATGCCATCACAAGAACAGCTATGCTATAGACCCCTGAAGGAAAACGAAAGAGAGGCCGACCAAAAACAACTTGGCGGAGGACTGTAAAGGCTGAGATGCAAAGAATGAACCAGAGTTGGGGCACTGTACGAAGGAAGGCCACCGACCGAGCAAAGTGGAATCAACTTGTTGTTGCCCTACAAGACGCCACCAGGCGTGATGGCCACTGACTGCTTTGACGGTCGGCGACTAAGGATCAAAGAAGAAGAGGAAGTATCTGTCCGTCTGTCTGTCCGTCTGTCTGTCTGTCTACTAATTAATCCATCCACCCTCTGTCTGTCTCTATATCTGTTTTCTAAATGTATGCCGAGCCACTTTCCTGTATGCATTTGTATGTGTCTGTCAATCTGTCTGTATTTATCTGTTTAATAAATACAACATACCAAAAAAGGAGAATCATTAGAATTCACAACAATGTATTTCAATATTAGTGTTGTCTGTGTATGTGTTTTACATCTAATATGTTCCTATCTTATATATAAATACCAGCATCTTTATCCATACATACCTACCTACCTACCTACCTACCTACCTACCTACCTACCTACCTACCTACCTACCTACCTACCTACCTACCTACCTACCTACCTACCTACCTACCTACCTACCTACCTACCTACATACCTACATACATACATACATACATACATACATACATACATACATACATACATACATACATACATACATACATACATACATACATACATACATACATACATACATACATACATACATACATACATAACATACATACATAACATACATACATAACATACATACATACATTACATACATACATTACATACATACATTACATACATACATTACATACATATATACATTGCATACATACATTGCATACATACATTACATACATACATTACATACATACATACATTACATACATCCATACATACATACATACATACATACATACATACATACATACATACATACATACATACATACATACATACACACACACACACACACACTCACACACTCACACACACACACACACTCTCACACACACACACTCTCACACACACACACTCACACACACACACACACACACACACACACACACACACACACACACACACACACACTTTATTCTCCAGAAAATACATTGATATGTACTGACATGATATAATAAAATACAACATGGCATATAGGAGAATCATTAGAATCTACATAAAGTAAATTTACATAAATTCATACAGCGTTAATGAGGGCTGTTACCACACATACATACATACATACATACATACATATCAGAATCTTTATTCTCCATAAAATACATTAATATGTACAGACATGATATAATAGATACAACATGGCATATAGGAGAATCATTAGAATTTACATAAAGTGTTGAAGACGTCTCAAGTAGTTATATGTGGGTGTTTTTACATCGAACCTTTGTGTTACACATACATAAAAAAATTTTTAAGCTTTCTAAAAGACATTGGCATATAATGATATGATATAACCTGCCAAATATGAGAATTATTGAAATTTACAAAATGTGTGTGGAATACCATTCAAGTAGAGCAATATGGTTGTTTTTACATGGGTGTTTTATCAGAATTTTTGTTTGCCATAAAAAACTTTGACAACTAGTAGAGTGAGATATTAAATATAGCATCAAATACAATTGTCGTTTGGTATAGTAGACAGAGCACAATTGAGATTAGATGGTGGGGAAAACATCCCAGCAATCTAAAATGGGTGTTTTTTACATCGAAGTTTCCATATTCTGTAAGAACCTATAATTGCACTAATACTGACATATTTACATAAAACCTTTGCTTCAAATTTCCGCAACCCTAGCGACATTAATCCACTCACACACTTTGCATGCACATGACCCAAACTACCAATTATCAGTACGATTACATGCGTACGATAGCCTAGTTCGTTAATTTCTGCAGTCAATGGATAGTACTTATCAAATTTATGTTGGTAACATTTATCTAAATGGGCGTCATATGGTATTGCTGCCTCTACTATAAAAGCTGTTTTGTTCTGTCGATTGATTATCGTTAAATCAGGTTTTACGGCATGTGTCTTAAATGAGGTGTTACTGCTGCCGAAAAGTGATGGTTTAACTATTATCTCTTTATTTATTGTTATGTCACTCTTATTATTGTATGAGGATTTCAGTTTCTCATAAATAATGTCTACAGCTCTATTGTGCCTTTGTTGGTATAATGTTTGAAATTTGGTACATCCATTCAATAAATGTGACACTGTTTCGTATGGGTGGTTACATATTTTGCACATTTTCGTGTATGTCTGTGGGTAGTATAGATGTAAAAGACTTTCGCATTCCAGCAACTGTAACCTCGATCTCACAGCAAATGAAAGTATTTTTTCACTTAATTTAACATTAGATAGAAAACTAGATGACAATGAATGGTTTACACATTTCATTTCGCGCACTATTCTCCCTTGTGATGATTTACTTTTTAGTTCACTTAGAATTAGGTTAAGTTTATGTGATTTAAATCCAGAATAAAAAGCATTTGCTGACTTGTATGTTAGACTCACATCTTCATCTACATATAAATGTACAGTGTAATGGCCACTGTCATCCACTTTCACACTCACTCCTTCACGCGCGCATTCTTCATTCAGTTCTACCCAAAATGATTTTGGCCAATTCACCTTCGATCTTTTAGCTAGATGGTTTGTTTCATTTAACTCGTAACTTGCAAAGTTATTCCTATCATCATCTACTTGGTCTATTTTACGTTTTTTCATATGTCTATCTAACGAATTTATCGCTGCAGTTTTTACAAGACTATCATCACAATTGAGCATACTGACAAGGAATGAAATATGTCGAGAGTGGTATAATATGAAGGGGTTTGGTATACCAAGGCCACCCATCGACCTGGGACAAAAGAAATAACTCCTTGTGGATGATTCATTTAGCGCTAGCCATGTTCTAACGTGGTGTACAATTTCATCTTCAATTTCTTTAAGTTGTTTTTCTGTGAAGTGTATGTTAGAAAAAATAAAACATGAGAGGACCGAAACACATCGGGTTAATTAATGAGATCTTTGCTGATGTTGGTAGTGGGGCACAGCTTAATTTGGTTAAATTTGATCTAAATTCTAATATAAGGCTGCTTGCTTGAAACTGGTCCGATGTATTATCAATTGTAATGTCATGTCCTAGGTATCTGTAGGAACGCCCTCGATCAGAAGAGGGGATTTCATGACCTTGGATATTAATGTCCACCTTACGAGTGTTGACCCAATTGTTTCCGCTTCGCTGACCGCTGAACACTGCACACTTTTGTGGCTTAACCTCCATCCCACTGGTCTCCATAAATACTGTTGTCTTCTGTGCCATTGATTGTAAGTCGTGTATGTTGGTGGCGAAGAGACTTACGTCATCCACATACCCTTGAATGGGATTCGGTATGTGATGTATTTGATAACCTTGCTCAATCCACCGCAGCCATTTATCAATGCCTTGTTCAAATACAATGACACTCCATGGGCACCCCTGAATAATACCTTTCTTACGCTCGATCCGGTCTGTGATAGTACTGGCGTTTTTAACTTGATAGGAGGAGCCACTGTATATATCTTTGGTGATGTTGACAAAGACGTCCGGGTAGCCTGATTCGCTTAGCTCCCTTATCATAAACTCGTGGTCAATGCTGCCAAATGCATCTTTAATATCAATAAAGCACAGATAGGCCTTTCCTGATGAATGTAGAAAGTCACCAACTGCTGTTTTTAAAGTGAAGACATGTTCTTGGAGACCATTTCTTGGCAATGATCCTTTTTGCCGAGGTGACAGTCGCTGGGTGTCAACAATCCACTGCATGTGTCGAGATTGAATTAATTTCATGAACAGCTTGTATGATGATAGCAGAAGAGAGATGGGTCTCCAGTCTTCGATGGTGCCTAAATTTCCATTTTTAGGCACAAGGGTAATTACACCGTGCTTCCAGTCTGGTGGCACCCGTTGGTTGGAAAGGCATGTGTTAAAAATAACCGTCAGGATTGGTGCGAGCTTGTTTGCTTGCTGCTTGATGGTATCATACGTCACACCGTCAGCTCCAGGTGATTTCCTACTCGGCAGTTTTTTGATACAGGATAATACTTCGCCTACGGTAAATGGGTCAGTGACCGGTGTGTACTTCGGCTCTTGACATGACGATTTCTTCTTTCCATGGGGGATCGCTTGCAAGTGTAAGTAAGGCTGCGCTGGCTGCGTTCCTTAAAATGTGTTTCTATGTCTTGTATGTCTATGTTACAGGTGGTGGTCGACAACTTGTTGTTGTGTTTTATTACATTGATGGCTTTACTCTGGTCTGTTTCTAACAAGTAAAGTAGTTCCTCTCGTGTCACGCTTCCCGCATTGTGCGTGTTACCATTTTCTTTGTTTCGTTTGAAACTTGGGCAGATGTTATGCCTAATAAAAAATAGGGCCGCTTCAATAAAGTCATTCAATTTTTGTGTGTCATTCACCTCTTCAGTACTGGTTGTTGGTTCCGGCGTAGTAACAGGAAACTTCAACAAAATACGTTTGATAAACTTAAGAAACTCAATGCTGAAGGGTTGGCCGTCAGGCCGTGTTGATTTGAAATTATTCTCGCTGTCGTAAAATAAACTACACAGTGTTGAAATAATTCGTACCCACCACAACGGATTTGAATGTTCATAAAATGGCTTTACTTTAATAGGCCGCGTTACATATATAGCCTTTCTAAAACTGGCTTCAGCAATTACAAAATCCTGCCATGTGTACTCGTTGGTACTAAACGTGTTCCAATAGTCGATGTTCAAAGGGTCGCCATCTTGGTTAGGCTCTGCGAATGTGAACACGGTACTCTTCTCACAACAAAACTTTATTTTTACCACTTTTTATACTTCCATTCTTGAAAACATTTTAACTTACAAACAAGTCATACACACTTTGTAAATCCATAACGACGTTATCATGGCCGTAACAACGGATATACTTAATACAAACGAAATAACATACAGCACAAACATTGTTACATACATACTTACATACATACATACATACATACATACATACATACATACACACATACATACATACATACATACATACATACATACATACATACATACATACATACATACATACATACATACATACATACATACATACATACATACATACATACATACATACATACATACATACATACATACATACATACATACATACATACATACATACATACATACATACATACAGCTACATACATACATACATACATACATACATACATACATACATACATACATACATACATACATACATACATACATACATACATACATACATACATACATACATACATACATACATACATACATACATACATACATACATACATACATACATACATACATACATACATACATACATACATACACATACATACATACATACATACATACATACATACATACATACATACATACATACATACATACATACATACATACATACATACATACATACATACATACATACATACATACATACATACATACATACATCCATTGCTACATACATACATACATACATACATACATACATACATACATACATACATACATACATACATACATACATACATACATACATACATACATACATACATACATACATACATACATACATACATACATACATACATACATACATACATACACACATACATACATACATACATACATACATACATACATACATACATACATACATACATACATACATACATACATACATACATACATACATACATACATACATACATACATACATACATACATACATACATACATACATACATACATACATACATACATACATACATACATACATACATACATACATACATACATACATACATACATACATACATACATACATACATACATACATACATACATACATCCATACAAACATACATACATACATACATACATACATACATACATACATACATACATACATACATACATACATACATACATACATACATACATACATACATACATACATACATACATACATACATACATACATACATACATACATACATACATACATACATACATACATACATACATACATACATACATACATACATAGAATCAGAATCTTTATTCTCCATAAAATACATTAATATGTACAGACATGATATAATAGATACAACATGGCATATAGGAGAATCATTAGAATTTACATAAAGTGTTGAAGACGTCTCAAGTAGTTATATGTGGGTGTTTTTACATCGAACCTTTGTGTTACACATACATAAAAAATTTTTAAGCTTTCTAAAAGACATTGGCATATAATGATATGATATAACCTGCCAAAAAATGAGAATTATTGAAATTTACAAAATGTGTGTGGAATACCATTCAAGTAGAGCAATATAGTTGTTTTTACATGGGGGTTTTATCAGAATTTTTGTTTGCCATAAAAAACTTTGACAGCTAGTAGAGTGAGATATTAAATATAGCATCAAATACAATAGTCGTTTGGTATAGTAGACAGAGCACAATTGAGATTAGACGGTGGGGAAAACATTTCAGCAATTTAAAATGGGTGTTTTTTACATCGAAGTTTCCATATTCTGTAAGAACCTACAATTGCACTGATACTGACATATTTACATAAAACCTTTGCTTCAAATTTCCGCAACCCTAGCGACATTAATCCACTCACACACTTTGCATGCACATGACCCAAACTACCAATTATCAGTACGATTACATGCGTACGATAGCCTAGTTCGTTAATTTCTGCAGTCAATGGATAGTACTTATCAAATTAATGTTGGTAACATTTATCTAAATGGGCATCATATGGTATTGCTGCCTCTACTATAAAAGCTGTTTTGTTCTGTCGATTGATTATCGTTAAATCAGGTTTTACGGCATGTGTGATTTATTGTTATGTCACTCTTATTATTGTATGAGGATTTCAGTTTCTCATAAATAATGTCTACAGCTCTATTGTGCCTTTGTTGGTATAATGTTTGAAATTTGGTACATCCATTCAATAAATGTGACACTGTTTCGTATGGGTGGTTACATATTTTGCACATTTTCGTGTATGTCTGTGGGTAGTATAGATGGAAAAGACTTTCGCATTCCAGCAACTGTAACCTCGATCTCACAGCAAATGAAAGTATTTTATCACTTAATTTAACATTAGATAGAAAACTAGATGACAATGAATGGTTTACACATTTCATTTCGCGCACTATTCTCCCTTGTGATGATTTACTTTTTAGTTCACTTAGAATTAGGTTAAGTTTATGTGATTTAAATCCAGAATAAAAAGCATTTGCTGACTTGTATGTTAGACTCACATTTTCATCTACATCTAAATGTACAGTGTAATGGCCACTGTCATCCACTTTCACACTCACTCCTTCACGCGCGCATTCTTCATTCAGTTCTACCCAAAATAATACCTTTCTTACGCTCAATCAGGTCTGTGATAGTACTGGCGTTTTTAACTTGATAGGAGGAGCCACTGTATATATCTTTGGTGATGTTGACAAAGACGTCAGGGTAGCCTGATTCGCTTAGCTCCCTTATCATAAATTCGTGGTCAATGCTGCCAAATGCATCTTTAATATCAATAAAGCACAGATAGGCCTTTCCTGATGAATGTAGAAAGTCACTAACTGCTGTTTTTAAGGTGAAGACATGTTCTTGAAGACCATTTCTTGGCAATGATCCTTTTTGCCGAGGTGACAGTCGCTGGGTGTCAACAATCCACTGCATGTGTCGAGATTGAATTAATTTCATGAACAGCTTGTATGATGATAGCAGAAGAGAGATGGGTCTCCAGTCTTCGATGGTACTTAAATTTCCATTTTTAAGCAGAAGGGTAATTACACCGTGCTTCCAGTCTGGTGGCACCCGTTGGTTGGAAAGGCATGTGTTAAAAATAACCGTCAGGATTGGTGCGAGCTTGTTTGCTTGCTGCTTGATGGTATCATACATCACACCGTCAACTCCAGGTGATTTCCTATTCGGCAGTTTTTTGATACACGATAATACTTCGCCTACGGTAAATGGGTCAGTGACCGGTGTGTACTTCGGCTCTTGAATGACGATTTCTTCTTTCCATGGGGGGTCGCTTGCAAGTGTATTAAGTCTGCGCTGGCTGCGTTCCTTAAAATGTGTTTCTATGTCTTGTATGTCTATGTTACAGGTGGTGGTCGACAACTTGTTGTTGTGTTTTATTACATTGATGGCTTTACTCTGATCTGTTTCTAACAAGTAGAGTAGTTCCTCTCGTGTCACGCTTCCCGCATTGTGTGTGTTACCATTTTCTTTGTTTCGTTTGAAACTTGGGCAGATGTTATGCCTAATAAAAAATAGGGTCGCTTCAATAAAGTCATTCAATTGTTGTGTGTCATTCACTTCTTCAGTACTGGTTGTTGGTTCCGGCGTAGTAACAGGAAACTTCAGCAAAATACGTTTGATAAACTTAAGAAACTCAATGCTGAAGGGTTGGCCGTCAGGCCGTGTTGATTTGAAATTATTCTCGCTGTCGTAAAATAAACTACACAGTGTTGAAATAATTCGTACCCACCACAACGGATTTGAATGTTCATAAAATGGCTTTACTTTAATAGGCCGCGTTGATATGGCCTTTCTAAAACATACATACATACATACAGAATCTGTATTCTCCAGAAAATACATTGATATGTACTGACATGATATAATAAAATACAACATGGCATATAGGAGAATCATTTTGAGTCCGCAAGTGTGCTAAACCCCGCCCAGGAAACAGTCGCCGAACGTACATAATCCGTTGAATTACTCACATGAAAATCAAACTTGATGTTATCACCTTTAAAATATTCAGCAACAGAATCCTGAACTTAAGCCCAACACATTGCGAACTCATACAGCGTTAATGAGGGCTGTTACCACATACATACATACATGCATACATACATACATACATACACACACACACTCATATATATTCCGATAACCGCTGATTTGATACATGAAGTGTTCATGGCGTTTTCGCGTTTTATCAGTCTGTCAGTCTTTTTCTCTATCAATCTGGCTGACTGATTCCTTAAATTGATTTTCCTTTTTTTTCTTTTTCTTTGTTTACTTGCATTCTATCTTATTCAAGCCAAACCAGACCACAAGGTTTTTTATATTTGGACATGCGCCTAATATAACCGACGGACCCTGTGTCTAGGTTAACCGGACCGGACCTCGCCAAAATAAAGCAACTTTTTTTTAAAAAAGTGACTTATTCATTTATTCTTGCTGCTTTGTTAATCTACACGTCCCCATCTCCTAATGAAGCAAATTGAGCCAGTACTTAGACGTTTATTAACTCTTTCAGTCCCAAGCAAAAAGCAGGGTTTGGCCCAAACAAAAACGGCCACCACAGTGCTTTTTTATTGTTGTTGTTGTTTGGAGAAAAGATATTTTTAAATGTTCATATGCATAAATACGAGTTATTTAAAATGAAAGTACTTCCTGTTGGAAATGAAGTTTTGGGTTGTTAACATTGGAACAGAGCTCTAGACGAGCAAAAAATCCGAAGCCACTTAAATGGCTCCTGGGCCAAATAGGTCTAAACCCTGAGCCACTATAGTGGCTCCAGGGGCTTAAAGAGTTAAGATAACAATTCCAGTGCCTTCTGTATCTTCTGGAAAGAGTCCGAAAATAAAGATCTAAATTTGAAAATAGAAACAAACACCTTTCTGGTGTTTTAATTATACCGAACACTGACGCATGAAGTCTGTAGAATGAAACAGCATTTTTGTGTAATGCAAACCTGATTGGCTAAGCTGTGTCGTACTGACTTGTAAACATTCCGATAAAACAATTTGATTTTCCCAAGTTACTACCAGAAAGAGAAATGGGATAATGAACGACACGTCTTCGCACGCCAGGAAAAAAGACTTCGGCGAGATAACAAATGAACCCTATCAATATCAATTGGTTTTGCATGGACGCAGGTCCGGCTACAAGCTCTGGCTGACTAGACCTATTTGATAATTCCGAAATGGAGGACAATCAGGCGGGATCCTGTATCATGTTTACCACAAGTACTCAGACGATATCAGTCACGGCAAATGCCTATTTATACGCCAGCATCCGGCTTTTGGTTTTATCACAAATGATCTGTATTCTCCTCGTACTGAAAGTAGTGGCGGATCTACATTTTGGGGGCCCTGAAGCTTGAACTCTTGGAGGGGCCCCTTTTATTTAAAAAAAAAAAAAAAATAGAAATTTGTGAGGATGGAAAAGACATATATTTTGGAGATCAATGGACTTGGAGGACCTGAAGTTCAGGCTTTAAAGTAAATCCACAACAACACACATATAAAAACTGAAGACAAATGAATAAATTTTTAAAAAAGAAACTGCTGGGAGTTGAATGCAGAACATTTGCTAAGAAGGCATATGTTCTGATTACTAAACAACTATCCACCTTGGTATATTCTTCTTCTTCTTCGATCCTTAGCCACCGGCCGTCAAAGCAGTCAGTGGCCATCACGCCTAGTGGCGTCTTGTAGGGCAACAACAAATTGATTCCACTTTGCACGGTCGGTGGCCATCCTTCGTACAGTGCCCCAACTCTGGTTCATTCTTTGCATCTCAGCCTCCACAGTCCTCCGCCAAGTTGTTTTTGGTCGGCCTCTCTTTCGCTTTCCTTCAGGGGTCCAACTGTTCTTGTGATGGCATCGGGATCTCTTCTGAGGACATGACCAACCCAGCTCCAGCGTCTGCCAGCTATGATGGTATGCATGTCCTCTTGCTTGCTACGAGTAAGCAGATCTTGGTTGGTGATGGTATTCGGCCAAAAGATTCGGAGAAAAATTCACCGAATCTTTTGGCCGAATACCTTGGTATATGTGAGTTTTTAAATCTTAACTATTTTAATGATTGCCTCCATCATTCAGAATTAGTTCGTTGAAGACATACCAAGAAAATTATAAGATAGAAAATTAGCAATGAGGAAAATATAAAATATTTTAATACATTTGTTAAAAAACAAAGCTGACAAGGTGTATCCATAGGAGATTTGTGCTCAGAAGGAAAAGTTAAACTTACCAGAACATACTACATGAAGCACATTTGACAAAATACTCTTATTTCTGTGTTTTCTAGCAACATATTCACGTACAGTTTTGTCATATGAGAGCTTCCTTGCAATGTCATTTTCTAGAGACAATATGCATAAAGAATTTAAGCGCTCTTCAGTCATGGTAGATCGAAATTTGTTTTTTTTTTTATAAAGGATAGCTTTGAAAAATTCCTTTCTGCTTCACAGCTCTTGATGGGCATTGTCAAGTACAGCTTAAGCGCAGTAGTAATATTGGGGAACACGTCAATTGGGTGTTGCTCACAAATAAGCTGAAGAACGTCTGCGCATTGCATTTCAGTTGGCGTCTTTTCTTCTGTGTTCTGGGATTTCCTAAGGTGCAAATATTCTTTGAACTGATAACACTCGTTTACTAATTTGTGGTCAATATCATCTTTGTAATACGATATTATAAGTTTAATACTGTCCTCATCAATTTCAGAATTGTTCACCAATTCTGAGTGGAATTGAACCTTTTCGCAATCTGCTCATATGGGTCAATCCTCTTTCGTAACTGGATTATCAAGCAGTCATAGAGTTGATATAGAACTTCTATCTTAAATTTGTCAGCTCCTCTCAAAGAAGCAATACCACTTGTTCCATCTGAAAATTTCCTTGTAACAATGCGTTTGGAAGCATCAGAATAACTTGAAGTGATATCTTCACACAAACCTTTTGATCTGATTCATAGTGCGCAATCCTATCGGCTGAATGTTCTCTGAGTTCTTTAACAAACGAAAGTAAAGATGAAAGCAGAAGATAACCTTCAAATACATCAAAACCAAAACTTTGGAGTTTCTTACTTGTTTTGTTGAAATGCTCCAGCACTTCTTCCCAAACGACTGTTAAAATAGCATATTCCAGCTGTACCAACTTGTTGTATAAATTCTTTGCATCTCGTTTACATTCAGGCTTCTCTTCTGAGTCTTCAAAAATATGTTTGAGAGTTTGTAAAATACCCATAAATCCATTTTTAAATTCCCGGACTGCTTCATAGTGTACAGACCATCTAATTACACTTAAGCTCTTTAGAGAAAATTGTAGATTGCCCTGTGTGTTTAAAATCCCCCATCTTCGTGGAGATCCAGAAAAGAAAACATACAGCTCCTGCAAAATGCCAAAATAGTCAACAACTTCAGGTACAGTAGACACTGTCTTTTCTCCAACAAGGTTAAGTGAATGGGCTGCACAAAGTACATAGTCTGCGTACCTGTTAATGTTTTTAAAGAGTGCTTACAGCCCTTTCTGCGAGCCCTTCATGTTAGATGCATTATCGTAGGACTGAGCACGGATATTTTATGTAAAAGCTTATGTTCACTCAGGACTTGTCATACGTTGTTGAACAAGGTCGTGGATGAATGGTTTTCTATCGGTAAAAATGTTTAAAATATCTCACAGGGTTTTCCATTATAGCAGTATCTAACCACAATTAGCAACTGGTCAACATGTGTCAGGTCAGGCATAGAGTCAACAATAATATAGTAGTATTTGGTGTCTAGGTTGTTGATTTGATTCACAATTTCATCTTGCACATGTTTTTCCATAATTTCTATCAATTCTTCATACACGGTTTTGGATAATAAGTAACATTTACTTTTTTCATTTTTAAATTTCTCGAGATGTCAAATTCTGCAATAAGTTCAATGGCCCCCATGAAGTTTCCATTATTTGATGAGCCCCACTTCTCCTCATGACCTCTAAATGCCATACTTCTTTCACTTAAAAACTTTATAACAGCTACAACTCTTTTCAGTACTTCAAAATAGTACTGTTTGGTTTTTGTCATCTGTTCTTCAAGTTGCTGATCCACAGTATTTTTATTTGACTTTCTTGTTATCCAACACACCATCGCCCTCTTATGTTCCATGCTGTCTTCATGATTCTCCAGAGTTCTGAGTACATTCATCCAGTCAGAAAACCCACCTGTTGTAAGTGATGTTTGGCATTTAGAAAAGAGTTTGCAAACAAAACAGTATATACAGTCTTTGCTCATTAAGTAAACTAACCAGGATCTCATCACAGTCTGGCCATTTTTCAATCTTTTTTTAAAATATTTGTTTGAGAAACTTCTGTTTTGCTCCTTGTAAACCCTGCTTGATTCGGTATGTACATCATCTGGTTTTTTATTTTGAAAAAAAAAACCTATGTCTTGCATTAAACAATTATGTATGAAATAATTATCAACTGTTATGTGCCAGTTTTCGAGGTCACTGTATTATTTGAAATCACTGAATTTGCTTCCTGTTTCATGTTTCTGCTCAGTTTCTGCTTGTTCCGCGGTACTTTCACGTTGACCACTGTGATCGTCATGTGTATCAAAAGCGTCAAAAGTGGGTTGAATATTGCTAGAAAGAGCTCCCACAGTTTGTGCACTATCAGTGGCTTCAATGGTGTTTGCTTGGCTTGTTTCAACTGTAGGTTGACATTGCCAAATAGTTTGTTAGTTTTTGACATTTAGAGATTTCGTCAGATCGCTTTCTTTGAGTTTGCGTTTTTGGTTTCCACTTAAGTACTTTCGTGAACTCATTGTTATTCCTCTAGGGTCTTGACTTCTGTTAAAAAGGAAAAAAAATTACATTAGCCACAGCAGAACAGCCAACTTACCGCGACACTCCACCTTTACAACATCTGTGCTACTGACTCTCAAACTTTGGGATTGTTGAAATATATACAACAAAAAAATTAATCAATTTGAGTCGTGGGACTATTGTCGCATGCTTTGAAAGGAAAAAATGTTAGGTCTACTTTCTGAGAAAGCGTTTTTTTCGTTTACGGCTAGCCAATATGATACTTTAAAAACCTTTTAATTTTAATTTTAACTATTATTTTGAATTGAATTACATTATATTATTAATATTATTATTTTTAAAAAACCCCTTCTCATACAGTAGACCCAACATTTTTAAGCAATGTGGACTAAAGTCGCTTTTAGGGCCCTTCCGGGATTAGGGGCCCTGAAGCTTAAGCTTCATTAGTTTCGTAGTAGATCCGCCACTGACTGAAAGTGTTCTAGATCATTTAGGTATTGCCATACAGTGTAAATAGTTCATGTATCAAATCAGTGGTTATCGGAATATATATGAGTGTGTGTGTATGTATGTATGTATGTATGTATGCATGTATGTATGTATGGATATATGTATGTATATATGTATGTATGTACGAAAGACACGTTACCACAGCGCGGACAGGTGTCAGATTGTGTGTCCAGTAGAATCGTGAATGTTTGGTTTTTGCTCATGTCCCAAAAGACGGTGACGGTAACTGAAGGCTGGAGACTTTTGATGTCAGCTTGTAAACTGTGTACGTATTGAATTCAACGGATTATGAACGTTTGGCGATTGTTTCCTGGGCGGAGTTTAGCACACTTGCGGACTCTAAATGATTATCCGATATGATATGGTGTTTTTATACTATATCAGGTACATGTTAATGTATTTTTTTGGATAATAAAGATTCTGATTATGCATGTATGTATGTATGTATGTATGTATGGTTTCCAAGATGGCGGCGTGGTAGGCCGCACTTTTGTGTTGTGCATTTCATGTCGTCGTTTTGGAGTCTGCATCTGTGGTAACAGCCCTCATTAACGCTGTATGAGTTTGTAGTGTGTTTGGCTCATGTTTAGGATTATTTTGCTAAGTGTTTCAAATGTGAAAACATCAAGTTTGCCCGTCATGCGAGTTCGCTGTTTGTGCTGGAACCAAGTATCCAAGATTGCTGTTTTGTGATTTGTCAACCGGACTGCGTTTCAAAACATCACAAATTTAATGAAGGCTATTGTTACTGCTGTTATCAAATTTCGAGTTGCCATATTAATATCGCAAGTTGAAGCAATGCCTTATTATAATCATACATGCACAATGAGGTAGCCATGTATTAGTTCAACTTCAAGTTATTCGATCTATGACAATAGAAACATGTCAAGGCAGCTCGACCTGACGGTTAGCGTTGAGGCTCCCCACGGTAGTAAGTGGATATTCTTAACACCTATTCTAACAACACCCGAAGAGATTGTTACATAAACTAGGGATATTTGTGATAGATAAAAACGAAAAGGTCTTTGAAACTGAACTTTTCATTTACACAAAATAGATATTCATTTGTGAAGCCACTGGAAAGAAACAATGTTTTCGTTAGCAATGGCTAACTGGATACTGTCACCCCTCATTGTGAATGGAAAGATCTACTGACTTATTAATTTTGTGCAATGCTGAAACAAGATTTGTAGCAGAGAAGAGACTTTTCCACAGTTTTGAGAGGTGTGTCAACCTGAAGCTCTCACGTTAGTAAGTGGAAATTCTTAACATCGACTATAACAACACCCGAAAAGATGGCTACAGAAATTATATACAAAAAATCGAGGAAGTTGAGGGGAACTGCGGTAAGACGTGGAGTACAATGGGTGGGTTTGAAAAAAAAATCGAAAAAAGGTGATTCGTCTTACGAGGACAAAAGACAAAGAAAGTAGTCTACGTTACGGCCACAAGGCCTTCGTCAGGAAAAGAAAGAAAGTGAAGGCTAGATAGGAGACATAAGAACTTAAAGAAATATAAAAATAAATAAAAATAAAACCTAGGTACTTCCCTGAAGGCGAAGCATGGCTGAAAAGGAAATTAAGGATATCGGTGAAAATCGAAAATGAAACTTTAAAATTGACATTTTTATTTGCAAAGAATATATATTAGTTTATGAAGCCACCGGAAAGAAACTATAGCTTCGTTATCAATGGCAACCGGATATTGTCACCCATCATCGAGAATGGAAAGATCCACTGACCCCATACTATGGTGTGCGTTGCTGAAAGACCACAGCGCGGACATGTGTCAGATTCTGTGTCCAGTAGAATCGTGAATGTTTGGTTTTTGCTCATGTCCCAAAAGACGGTGACGGTAACTGAAGGCTGGAGACTTTTGATGTCAGCTTGTAAACTGTGTACGAATTGAATTCAACGGATTATGAAGTTTTGCCGATTGTATCCTGGGCGGAGTTTAGCACACTTACGGACTCTAAATGATTATCCGATATGATATGGTGTTTTTATACTATATCAAGTACATGTTAATGTATTTTTTTGGATAATAAAGATTCTGATTATGTATGTATGTATGTATGTATGTATGTATGTATGTATGTATGTATGTATGTATGTATGTATGTATGTATGTATGTATGTATGTATGTATGTATGTATGTATGTATGTATGTATGTATGTATGTATGTATGTATGTGTGTATGTGTGTATGTGTGTGTGTGTGTATGTATGTGTGTATGTATGTGTGTATGTATGTGTGTGTATGTATGTATGTATGTATGTAATGTTTTCCCCACCGTCTAATCTCAATTGTGCTCTGTCTACTATACCAAACGACTATTGTATTTGATGCTATATTTAATATCTCACAGCCACCCCCCGGGCAACGGCAACGGCTTTGACAGGCCGGCTAAACTAGGTGAGGGTAGCCGAATGGTTATAAACCTTCGGTGAGTTAGGGTCTGCCTACCCATGCATGCGAAGACTGGATTCGATAGACTGCGCGGAAGAAACCACCTGTTGGTTCAACGGGCATGACGGCGATTACCAGCAACGCGCTGTGGAGCGTAAGGAGCACGGCGAGGCACGTAGAAAGCCCTGGCCATCCACTGCACCTGACTTCATCTCCAGTCGTCTTGACTTGTCTTGCCACTGGATTGAGATGGACCCAGGCGAGAGAGTGAGGTCGACGAATTGCGCAACTCTTCCTCACTTTAATCCAAATCACAGCGCAAGTCACTCTTTCATCCATTCATCCATCTCTGCAGCATAGTGTGGATAGATTCTCCGAAGCCTGCGCCAACTTTGGGCTTACCATTAACACGAAGAAAACAGAAATCATGTACCAACCAGCTCCTGGCACAGTTTATACTGAGCCAATCATCAAGGTTAATGGTGAGAAACTGAATGTTGTGAACAGATTCACATACCTTGGTAGCACACTATCCCAGAACATTGTCATTGATGATGAGGTGAACACCAGGATCTCCAAAGCCAGCAGCACATTTGGCAGACTATACACCAACGTTTGGCATCGAAGTGGCATTAGTCTACAGACAAAGCTGAAAGTGTACAGAGCTGCGGTGCTTCCAGTACTGCTTTATGCATATATACATGGACTGTATACAGGCGCCACGTAAAGAAGCTAAACCACTTCCATACAGTCTGTCTCAGGAAGATAATGAACATCAAATGGCAAGACAAGATCCCGGATACCGCCGTTCTTGACAGAGCTGGTATCCCTAGTATTGATACTATTCTGATGCAGTCACAGATTCGCTGGGCAGGTCATGTAGTCCGCATGCCAGACCATCGACTGCCAAAGATACTCTTTTATGGTGAGATATGTAGCGAAAGGTTTTCCTAGTATGATAGTAGTGGTAGAGCAGAAGTAGAATCTCTCTCCAGAAAGTATGAAGTTCCAGTGCCCGAGAAGTACACTGGTATCACAAGTGAGTTACAGCTGTGAATACTCTGAGCTGGACAATAGATTTAGGCTTCAGAAGTATAAGATGCTACTTCGCTATCGTAACCCTATGTGATATTATAATTAAATTAGAAAAAGTAACTCAAAATTTAACAGTTAAAAATTTAACAAGTCAAATGAGTACAATTATCCAATTTATTATGTACATCTATATATTCTTGTAATGATAAATGGGTGTTGGAAGATGGTAAAATGTATGATTATTTACAGTTACAAATTAAAATAACTAATAGAAAAAGTCTTGGATTTATCTTCCACTGAATTTATAAAACAAGTTTGTCACATTATCTCTTGCCATCTAGTTTTCATCATTAGAAAGTCGTTTTAGAACTGCTCACAGGATTTGTTGGATGGAAATATATAAACTCAACTTTATCCACGTCTGCTCGAGGTTCCTCCGACACACTGGAGTACGGAAGACTTTCCTTCAGCCCGCCCTATAACTACGGGGGACTAAGGTGTTGAAGTTTGGTTGACCTCTAGGCTTCAGTGAGCTGGATCAACTTCTTCAAGTCTTTAGTTTCTCGATCAGGAATGATCATAAACATTGATCATAAAAACCTGGAACAAGAAGTAATAGGTGGCCATTGTTCTAACAATCTCACCACCCTCTGCTGTTCATGATGCGACCATGTCTTCAGTGTTTGTATGTAAATGAATGAATCATGGTAGTATATTACAGAGATAGCATGATAAGATAATGTATAAGGTGCAGAATTAACAATATACATGAATAAATCACATGTTATGATACATGGGTACGATATAACCTTTGCCTTCCACTTATGGATGTCAAGTCACTTATGTACTTGCTGGTATGTCGTAAGCTTCCAGGCAAGAATTAGCCATAATATATTTGGCTAACCAATTAATGGTTATGCTTCCTGACAATGCCGGTGAAGGTTATCTCTGGTTAGCGTCATTCCCTTTTTTATTATATCTGCTACAATCAATCAGAAATAAAATCTGAAATAAAATGATATTAGTAATACATATATTTTTAATAAACTTACATACCCTCTTAGGATTAATAAGCTCACGGTGAGACTGTATTGGCTTAACTTAATCTGCCCTGCATGCAGCGTGAAAATAGAACTTTTCTTGCAGAGGCTGTCCTCCAGTTTCTCACTCTGGCTTCTGGATTTGGTGTGTGATTTACAATGCGCCGCTCTGTCCTTATATTTCAGTCTCTCGCGCGTACGAGAAAGCAGCTCCCAAATTCCCCAAAAGATTTTAGTTTCATCTCCTGTTTTGAAGCTATTTGAAACAATCTGTGCTTTTCCTGTACTCGTTTTTCTCTTCTGTCACTCACACACTTATCTCCTTCCTTCCTTCCTATATATCATTTCCTTTTCCCCATATGGGGCTTTCATTACATATAAGTTTTATACAATTCCGTTGAGGCTTGTTAGTGTAATAAATTTTTAAAGATTATTAGCTAACTTTTAGCCGATGTGATGAAGGTGAAAAATATTAATTATCTTTAAAACTATTTATATTTGAATAATATCCTTTTGGATATAATTCCTAGCCTATCTCCTTTGTTGAGTTATATTTATTTAATATTATTCCAACCATGCGTTCTCCTGTAGTGAATAATTTAATGTCCAGTAAATGCAAACTTTTAAAGTCGGCCATACATTCCTATATAGCTATTTCCTCATTCTTCAGTAATACTGTATGGCTTTTTAACCGTAAGTCACATTTCCGCTGTCTACCAACTTCAAAGAAAGACCGCAGCGCTGACCTTGCGCTGGTGTGTGTGGGTGTCGCGTGGGCGTGTCGCGCTACAACCAAGCAAGTGTTTACCAAATCTCGCTACAGAGCCCTCTTCTTTAAAACAGTGCCTGCACGGTTAACTTTTTGGTAACACATGCTGCAGTTCCTCCTTAAATTTTCTGTTTCCTTATATCTCCTTTGATAGGATGCCTACTTAAAAAATCGGGTCCAAGATTGTCCCGTCCTGGTATGTATCTCACATTGAACGAATATGGAGATAACAGTAAACTCCACCTTAAAAGTCGTGAATTTAATTTTTTAGACACTGCTAAAAACATCAAAGGCTGGTGATCACTTTCCACAATGAAGTGTTTCCCGTAAAGAAAAGGGGCGAATTTGTTGATCGACCAGACCAAAGCGAGGCATTCACGTTCAACGGTAGAATAATTTCTCTCAGCTGTATTTAACTTTCTACTGGCAAAAGCTACTGGTAATAGCATATGTGGCGGTGTGTCTGCCCTCTGTAGTAATGTTGCTCCGATGCCTACATTGCTAGCATCCGTTCTTAGTACGAATTCTTGTGTGAGATCGGGAAGGGCAAGGATAGGTTTATTTGTCAGCTTATTTTTCAACTCTGTATAAGCCTGTTCACACTCCACAGTCCATTGTATTTTATCCGGCTGACCTTTTTTGGTTAAGTCGGTTAATGGCGCGCACAATGAGTTAAAATGGGGTATATATTTCTGATAAAACCCGCACAGTGACACAAAGGATCTTACATCCTTCTTAGTTTGTGGTCTTGGTGCTTTTCTCATTTTCTCTACATTCTTTGGGTCCGGAGACATTTGCCCTGTAGAGATAGTGTGACCTAAAAATTCCAATGTCTCACATCCAATATGACACTTAGTTGGGCGTGCTGTCAATCCCGTTTCTCTTAATCTACCTAACAACATGGAGAGTGCTACTACGTGTTCCTCGAATGTAGTGGTAGCAATCAGAATATCATCCATGAAGTTGGTGATATGAGGATTTTGTAATGGTTCCAACAATTTCCTCATCATTCTGGTGAAGATACTTGGAGCATTCTTTAAACCAAATGGGAGTACATTGAACTCGTAATGTCCATCCGGTGTACTAAAGGCTAACAGTTTCCTAACTTCTGGTTTCACTGGTATTTGGTAGTATCCCTTGCTTAGATCTACTTTTGAAAAATACCGAGCCTTACTCAATGTAGCAAACAACTGATTGGTGTCAGGTAATGGGTCTACCTGAGATTCAGTGATAGCATTTAGTTTCCTATAATCAATGCATAACCTGTGTTCACCACTAGGCTTCCTTAATAGCACCACACTTGAGCTATAGGGAGATTCAGACTTTGAAATAATTTTCTCTTTTAAGAGATAATCAATCTCATCCTTGAGTGCCTGTCCTTTAGCATAAGGTATAGGGTATGTCCGCATACAAACTGGTGTAGGGTCAGTAATCGTCATGTCATACTCTAACAGATTAGTACACCCCGGCTTATCTGTGAGTACATCAGCATGGATTTCTAACACCTCCTGAACCTTTTTCCTCTGCTCAAGAGTTAAATGTTCACTCACATTAACCTGAGCATAGCTTTCCGTAGTTGATAGGGGGTATTCCATGGAGGAAATTGGTTCATCCTGCATTTCTGTTGCAATGGCCAGGGTCATGATATGGGCAACTTCTGATGCTTCCCTGTCATAATACTTTTTAAGAAGGTTGACATGATACACCTTCTCCTTTCCTTTCTTGTCAATCTTATAGTTAGTCCGGGAAAGTTTTTCCAATATGACGTAGGGTCCCTGCCATCCAATTTGCAATTTATTATTGCTGCTGGGCAACAGTAACAGAACCTTTTCTCCCACCTCAAGTTCCCTATCTTTTGCTGTTTTATTGTAGTAAGCAGCCTGCTTCCTCCTGGCCTGTCTCAAGTTATCATTTGCCAGTTTCCAACTTGTTTTCAATCGAGATGTCAACTCGTTGACGTATTGGTATGAAGAAGTCACGGTTTCTTCTGCTTTTTCATCAGTCCATGTCCGCAACAATGCTTCCAGTGGACCTTTGATTGGTCGTCCAAACAACAATGTAGCTGGAGCCAATCCTGTGGAGTTATGTGGGACTTCCCTATAGGCAAATAGTGCTGAGGGTAAGTATGTGTCCCAAGTTTCAGGTTTCTCACTAGCCAACTTTCTAAGGATTGAAATGAGCGTGCCATTGAACCGCTCTACTTGACCATTCCCTTGGGCGTGGTACGGGCTACAGTGATAATGTCTAGCTTGAAATAACCTGAATACTTCTTGTGTTAGCTTTCCCCTAAACTGAGAACCATTGTCAGTCAATATTTGATGTGGGAAACCTAATCGGGTGAATATTGTTAACAGTGCCTCTGCCACATGTTTCGAATCTATCGATGACATTGCTACTGCCTCTCCCCACATAGAGCAAGTATCGACCAAGGTTAAGATATATGCATTTCTCTTCTTGGTCCTACTGAGGGGTCCAACAATATCCACGGCAACACGTTCGAAGGGCGTTCCCATGATGGGCATTTCTCCCAGTGTTGCTGGTGCAGTCCTATGTTTAGGAGCTACTCTTTGGCATTCTGGACAGGATCTCACATACCTCTTTATGTCCTCTGTGATCCCTGGCCAAAAGTAGTGACAGGCTATCCGTTGTCCAGTGGCCCCTATTCCCATATGTCCACTGAAGGGTATAGCATGTCCTAGCTTCATAACCTGCTCCCTGTATGATTTTGGCACTACAAGCTGTCCATGTCCTTTTGGTCCTGTTCCAGCTTTTCTATATAGTAGGCCTTTTTTCATATATAAGTCTCCTTTCTCTGGAGGGTTATGGCTTTTAGGTAATTTGCCAAAGCAAGGCTTCAATGTACTGTCAGCAGTTTGAGCCTTTCTCATCTCTTCTGGATGAGTATTGATGATAGTGTCCTCCTCTTTCTTAGAGCTTGCCCTGGTCTGGACTGTTGCCATCACTATGGGTCTTATAGGTTCTCCTAGAAAGACATATCTACATCCCAGTATTAATGGGTAGATAGGGTTGTCCATCACTGCTGCTTTGATCTCTCCTTCCACATAGCGAGATCTTATGTTGATTCGGGCTATGGGCAGTGTCATGGTTCCTGCTCCCTTGACTGGTCCTCTGATTTCCACTGTTTCTGTGGTTATCTGTTCCGGACTCACCAGAGAAGAGCACACTACTGAGTCAAAGTCCAAGCCTGTATCATATAAGCACAGTACTTGGGTGCCATTCAAGGTCACTTCCTCACAGACAGGGGGATGATGGAGGTCATTCTGACTATCTGCCAGGTCCTTCCTTCCCTTGTTCTCTGTTGTAAGGCATGCAGCGTGATGAGGAGGGTTTTTCCGTCTGCATTCCGCAGTATTGTGGTTACTCATTTGGCAAGATTTACACCACTTTCCTTCCTTTCTTGGAGGTTTCTTTTCTGATCCTAGAGGGTTTTTGTCTTTATAATCAGTTCTGTGTTTGTTCTTGTTGGAATTGTCCCTGTGTTCATAGTTGGTAAAGTTTTGTGAAGGTTTGAAGTTCTCACCCTGCTTCTTCTTATTTCCTGATACTTCTGACTGAGCTGCTTGATATCTTTCAGCCATGGTTAAAATATCTTCCAATCTCTCAGCTCCTTGTTCCATAAGAAATTTTCTCATTTCTTGAGGCATGGATTCTCTCAGTTGCTCCATCATGACCATTTCTTTTATATCTTGACACTTTCCTAAGCTAATCCATTTTGTCAGATAAGTTTCCAATCTGGCAGAAAACTGGTGATAGTTTTCTCCTGGAAGTAGCTTAGCAGTTCGGAATCTCTTTCTATAAGATTCAGAATTCTTTTCGTACCTGACCAGTAAAGCTTGTTTTAAGATTTCATAATCTTCCTGGTCTTCTTTTGAGAGTTTTAAATAAACATCGTATGAAACTCCCCTCAACCCCTGAGATAGCTTAAGGCTCCATTTTTCCTTTTCCAATCCATAGGTAGAGGCCAGTCTCTCATATCTATCCAGGTACGACTCAATGGCGTCCTCTTTTTCAATAAATGGATCCAGGTGGAAACTCATGGCTCCATTTGCCGCGCTATGGTTGGAGCTACTCTCAGAGTGAGGTGAGCTAGCACCATGATTGCTAGCTGCTCCCTGGAGTTCAAGTTCCTTTAAACTTAACTCATGCGCTCTTTGTAACCTTCTTTCTTCAGCTTCCAAAATTAGTCTTTTTTCTTCTCTTTCCAGTCTTTTGGCTTCTCTCTCTGCTTCTAATTTCTTAGCTTCAGTCTCAACTTCCATTCTTTTAGTCTCTCTTTCTGCCTCTAATTTCTTAGCTTCAGCCTCAACTTCCATTCTTTTGGTCTCTCTTTCTGCCTCTAATTTCTTAGCTTCAGCCTCAACTTCCATTCTTTTGGTCTCTCTATCTAAATATTTATCCACTTCAGTTGTGATATATCGAATTAGAGCATCTCCTGTCATACCCAAGTCTTTTCCTTCCTGCATAATCGCAGCTCTAAACTTCACCAATTCAGCCATGATGCTTACTTACCAGAGGGTATATAATTTTATCTTCACTAACAAACTAACTTAATTAAAATCAATTAATTACTTTGAACAAGACAAATCCTTAAAACCTTGTGAGCGTTTCCTATTTACTTCGTACTCAATGGTACTACTATTACAAACAAATTTCTAAGTTTTTAGAATTTTTTCCAAAAAAAAAAAAAAATTTATTTTTACAAACTATTTGTGGCTCAAGATAGAAGAATACATAGATAGTGGCCCAGGATACAAAATAATATCCCGGACGAGCCCCCAATGTAGCGAAAGGTTTTCCTAGTATGATAGTAGTGGTAGAGCAGAAGTAGAATCTCTCTCCAGAAAGTATGAAGTTCCAGTGCCCGAGAAGTACACTGGTATCACAAGTGAGTTACAGCTGTGAATACTCTGAGCTGGACAATAGATTTAGGCTTCAGAAGTATAAGATGCTACTTCGCTATCGTAACCCTATGTGATATTATAATTAAATTAGAAAAAGTAACTCAAAATTTAACAGTTAAAAATTTAACAAGTCAAATGAGTACAATTATCCAATTTATTATGTACATCTATATATTCTTGTAATGATAAATGGGTGTTGGAAGATGGTAAAATGTATGATTATTTACAGTTACAAATTAAAATAACTAATAGAAAAAGTCTTGGATTTATCTTCCACTGAATTTATAAAACAAGTTTGTCACATTATCTCTTGCCATCTAGTTTTCATCATTAGAAAGTCGTTTTAGAACTGCTCACAGGATTTGTTGGATGGAAATATATAAACTCAACTTTATCCACGTCTGCTCGAGGTTCCTCCGACACACTGGAGTACGGAAGACTTTCCTTCAGCCCGCCCTATAACTACGGGGGACTAAGGTGTTGAAGTTTGGTTGACCTCTAGGCTTCAGTGAGCTGGATCAACTTCTTCAAGTCTTTAGTTTCTCGATCAGGAATGATCATAAACATTGATCATAAAAACCTGGAACAAGAAGTAATAGGTGGCCATTGTTCTAACAATCTCACCACCCTCTGCTGTTCATGATGCGACCATGTCTTCAGTGTTTGTATGTAAATGAATGAATCATGGTAGTATATTACAGAGATAGCATGATAAGATAATGTATAAGGTGCAGAATTAACAATATACATGAATAAATCACATGTTATGATACATGGGTACGATATAACCTTTGCCTTCCACTTATGGATGTCAAGTCACTTATGTACTTGCTGGTATGTCGTAAGCTTCCAGGCAAGAATTAGCCATAATATATTTGGCTAACCAATTAATGGTTATGCTTCCTGACAATGCCGGTGAAGGTTATCTCTGGTTAGCGTCATTCCCTTTTTTATTATATCTGCTACAATCAATCAGAAATAAAATCTGAAATAAAATGATATTAGTAATACATATATTTTTAATAAACTTACATACCCTCTTAGGATTAATAAGCTCACGGTGAGACTGTATTGGCTTAACTTAATCTGCCCTGCATGCAGCGTGAAAATAGAACTTTTCTTGCAGAGGCTGTCCTCCAGTTTCTCACTCTGGCTTCTGGATTTGGTGTGTGATTTACAATGCGCCGCTCTGTCCTTATATTTCAGTCTCTCGCGCGTACGAGAAAGCAGCTCCCAAATTCCCCAAAAGATTTTAGTTTCATCTCCTGTTTTGAAGCTATTTGAAACAATCTGTGCTTTTCCTGTACTCGTTTTTTCTCTTCTGTCACTCACACACTTATCTCCTTCCTTCCTTCCTATATATCATTTCCTTTTCCCCATATGGGGCTTTCATTACATATAAGCGACACTGTCTGAGATCTTTCCAGGCCCGCATCGGGCTCATCAGTCACCTTCGTACCCATAGACTAACCTAACATATTCCTAAATAATTGGATGAACAGAGTGGTCTTCATCACCCGTGATGGACGAACAACAACAATATCTCACTCTACTAGCTGTCAAAGTTTTTTATGGCAAACAGAAATTCTGATAAAACCCCCATGTAAAAACAACCATATTGCTCTACTTGAATGGTATTCCACATACATTTTGTAAATTTCAATAATTCTCATTTTTGGGCAGGTTATATCATAATGAGAATATGGAAGATATAATGTCCTTCACGCTTGGAAATCTATAACGTCGACAAATCGTTGACATTTGTCGGAGGAAAATGTCTGCTTTCTGATCTAGAAAAGGCACTGTCGAACCTGGAGCTCTTCATGAAATGATCTTCTGGTAACAAGTGGGTTTCGTGCAATGAATCTTGTCTGAGTGAATATTTGTCGTGCAGTACACGATGAGAGTAGATGGGTTCACTTCATGCACTGACGTCGTGAGTAGCTAATCTTGGTGATTTGAACTCATCAGCTTGTGAGTGAGTTATCTTAATTCCGGAAGCACGTTTTGAGTGAGATGAACTTTATATCTATACTGATCCTATGGGGAAAAAGGGGTTAGGTTCCTGCAGGACCCTGTTCACCACACACTTTTCCTACCGATCACTATAAACTCATCATTTCATGTGCCTTTCTTGTAAAAAAAAACAGTTTATTTATTATACTGTACAATTTGTAAATGTATTTTGTATACTTTTTTCTTGTAATAGTACAATCTTTTGGTGGAGTAATACTCACTCACTTTCCCATTCACTCACACTGTCAATACTCATTCACACATCCACAAGCAAACCCACACGCACTAAAACACACAGATTATTACAAAATCTCTGGAAAACAAACATTGGAAACATCTACACATAACATTTAATTTAAAGTTAGGAAATAAAGAAAATTGTCATACAGACATTGAAGACAGATGTTTATCAAACATAGTACTTTATTACTGAGGCTCATCACAGCCTTCTTGCGCTTAGGCACACTTGCTAATACACTTGCATCACTTTTGGATGCCATTATTAATTCCAAAAATAATCAGAAACAGCGAAAAACTGCACGGCGGATGAAAAGATACTCGACAAAGACACGTGTAAACACAACGAAAGCCGCGAAAACAAAGAGCAAGCCTCTCCTTGCAGCGCCGTAGGCGTCTCTAAATATTTTGCCTAATGCGCATGGCCACGAATACCCGAAAGGTATCAGCGAATGGCCAAAAAAAATGCGTTACACGCTATCTTGCGCGAATAAAGGAATCCGTGAATACGGAACACTCGAATAACGATGATTGTATGTATGTATGTATGTATGTATGTGTGTAGTGTAGTGTAGCGTAGCGTTGCGTTGCGTTGCGTTGCGGTGCGGTGCGGTGCGGTGCGGTGCGGTGCAATGCAATGCAATGCAAGGCAAGGCAAGGCAAGGCAAGGCAAGGCAAGGCAAGGCAAGGTAGGTAGGTAGGTAGGTAGGTAGGTAGGTAGGTAGGTAGGTAGGTAATGTAATGTAATGTATGTAATGTATGTATGTATGTATGTAATGTAATGTAATGTAATGTAATGTATGTATGTATGTATGTATGTATGTGTGTGTGTGTGTGAGTGTGTGTGTGTGCGTGTGCGTGTGTGTATGTGTGTATGTGTGTATGTGTGTATGTGTGTATGTATGTATGTATGTATGTATGTATGTATGTATGTATGTATGTATGTATGTATGTATGTATGTATGTATACACACACATACATATACACAATATAAAGGACACGGAAGTAGTGTGAGAACGAATGACGCAGAAAGTAATCCAGAAAACTTATTGAAACAGATCTGGCTGACATCAGTCAAGCCACAGTAAACAAAACACAAAGCTCTTAAAGTCGCATAATATATATATATAAGCTTTTGAGTGAGTTGCACTTAATATTTGTATATGCGAATCATCTTGTGACCACTTGAGAGCCAGGTGAATAAATGCTTCGCCACAAACGCTTACAAACGCAGGCGTGGAGATCTTCATTGTAACGTTGGAAGTGTATGATGTCCTATCTTGTTCATTCTGCTATCCGGACGTACGCTTTACTAGCTTCTTTCTAGTCAGACACCAAACACGTAATGTGTAGACACAGACTTCTGCAGGACTGAAGACACAAAAGTGATCTTCATAAGTTTACCATCTAATATGAATGTTTCTTTTATCTTATTCCTCACTATGGCTTCTTCCTAACTGTTCATTCTGTTTTCAATTCTCTTGTTATGATACACGACATAAAACGCACACGACAAGTGTTAAATATATTGAGAATGAAAGTGTATGCTCATGTAAGTCTGCAATGATGATCTACCGATCTAGATGAAGGTGGTATATAACTATCAACTACTTCATTATATTATAATAAAGGAACAATCTTTGATTTGATTTACTATTAACGAATAAAAGTAATGGAATAAAACAGCCTGTCGCACATTTAGCTATGAGGCTAAAAGTAATTTTAAATAATGAAAAAGAAAAATTAATAATAGTTTTTCTAAAATTTACAAACCCCTTTTCCGTTCACAAATTCCTTAAGAACACTATTTAAGATTAAATTCCAAAGATGTGAATATTACAAATCCACGCATAAATGATATTTGGGAACAGGTTTTGAACAGGCTAGGCTCGGAGAAACTCTTCCACTTATGCCCCACGATATTTGGAACATCCGTACCGACGTCTGACAAAAGTTTCATTATATTACTGTTTTTCCCAGTCTGTGACAATTCTAGGCTCTATCATATGACTCCGCTCATGATGCAGTAATCTGCCTTCTATCTTTTCATGCGACGTTTGCATGCTCGCATGCCATTTCAGTGCATGTCAGTCGCTAAAAGTTGGTGGCCTCTCAAAACCAACTCTTCACTCCGTGCTGCGGGTTTGGTTGCGAGAAAAATCGTGGTTTTGGAATTCACCGCCAGATACAGAAATTGTCAGCCCCTTTGTCACCAAGTCGTAATCTTTTTTGCGGTTTGAGTGAAGCTCCCTTGTGTCGCTTTGCTGGCGCGGCAGCGTGCTTTAATCTCTTTCAGTATTCCGTCTTGGTAGACAACATGCTGCTTTCAACGTAGACTACCATCTGATAACCAACATTCCTGTGTGTGTCACTGTCACGGGTTTCCTCCCCTTAGCTCGTAAGTAGTTGTTTAACAGTGGCCAAAACTCAAGAGTAACTGATGTGGGTCTTCAAAGGTGTCTACCTTCGCGCACAAGATTACTCTTGGCAGAGTTGTAGATAGAAGGATACTGATGCGTATCTCGAGCAAGTGTTTACAAGATATTCAGAAAGCGAGGAAAATGCTGCATTGACTGAACACGTTAACTTTTTGTGAATGATTATCTAATATAATTTTAGCTCGTACAAGCATCCAGCTGAGTTAATTCAGCGAATTTCCTCTTATTATTATTTAGCACTGCGCACGTGTATTTAAGAAATTGTCTGAAACATACGGATGTAGTACATTCAAAATGATTAAATCAACTTTAGATTTGTCTTTATACAAGTAACAAATTTAATAATCAATTATGCCTTAACAGTTATAAAAATGAATAATTGTTTAGAAAAAAGTATTCATCACAGTGTGATGTTATGGTTTTCGAAAATGGACAGTTCACTTTGCAACTTTTAAGTTTTACTTAGTTGCCAATAGTTGTTTCTGCTCCCG
Organism: Oreohelix idahoensis; assembly: GCA_024509875.1. Classification (NCBI taxonomy): domain Eukaryota; kingdom Metazoa; phylum Mollusca; class Gastropoda; order Stylommatophora; family Oreohelicidae; genus Oreohelix; species Oreohelix idahoensis. The sequence goes on from JAMPIV010015624.1 coordinate 107,354, forward strand.
CTGATGTTTGGGTCTTTGCAGATAGATGACTGGATCACTCGTGTCCCTGGTCAAGATTTAAGAGTTGCAGCCCGTTCAAAATAGAATCAGTGAGTAACTGCAAAACTGATCCCGCGTCTCTAAGACCCGTCTGGTCTGGTTGTCTTCTTGGCGCGAGTGAATTTTCACAGTTCTTTCAACCGACTAAAGTGTCAGGTTATATTGCCCCTCTCGTTCCTGGCACGTGTTGCTTACTATTAGATGAGACCCCAATCAGAAATGTAGGTACCACTTTGCCTGTAGAATGAGAAGGATCTATGAGTGACTGCCTAACCCCAATAGTTGTGCATCCAGAATCAAAAAGTACTGAGACTGGATTGTCATTTACTAAACCTTTGTGTAAGACAAGAGAACCTCTCCCATCATGCGCGATTGACGCAGGAAGAGCGGGAAGAGGATGGCCACAGCTTAAAGTAGACACTGTGGTTGGCTCAAATAATGTTTTGCATTGGGGGCACTGAGATGCTCTCCCAAAATCAAAAGCGGCACATGCCATATTATTAGAGTCATCATTATCTTTACTTTGTTTATAGGCTTCGTGGGACTCTTGCTTGCAGAGTTCGCCTGGTAATGAGCTTTATGTTTTTTGAATTGTGCTCTACCTCTGTTATTATTGCCTCTGTACTTATCATTGTTTCCACCATTATAACCCCTACTCGGGTTTGAATCATAGCTCCTTTGGTTACTATCATCATATTCATTATAATGAGTATCTCTGTAATTATGATCTTGTTGTCTCCATGAAGGAAAACTTGGATAGTTTCTAGAATGACTTCCTTTGCGAAAGTTCCTGTAATTATGACCACCCCTGAATCGAGGGCTGTCAGCTCTTCTCCAGGTATTCGAAGAAGAACCCTGAAATGATTGGTTACCTTGGTTCTGATAACTGTAATAGTTACCTTTTTTATTAAACCTATTTTGAGGTCCTTGGAATTTGTGAGAGTGATTAGGGTTGTATGGTGTTGCAGAAGCAACTGGCATACCTTCTTTAACCTTACTGTTGCTAATAGCTACATCCGGATGTGCAGTGACGTATTGGGTACAATACTGTTCCATTTCTTTTAGAGACTTAGGTTTACGCTCATGTAAGAATTCGAGGAAAGGTTTATTTATACTTGACATAATCTTGTCTCTGAGTATCAAGTCCATAAGTGCTTCATAAGTCTTTTCTGTTTTGGATAGCTCAATCCAACGATCAAATGTAAGACGTGTCCTTGCAATGAATTCTGAGAATTCTACACCTGCCTCAGGCACCATTGTCTTAAACAACTTCCGATAACCCTCTTCAGACAACTGATACTTCTTTAATAAGGCTGCCCTAATAACATCATAGTTATCTTTGTCAGCCTCTTCAACCAAACTTAAACTAGTCAGAGAATCACCTTTCAGATTTTCTGATAACTGGTTAGCATATTGTGATTTGTCCACATTATGGGCTCGACACGAGCGTTCAAATCTATTTAGCCAGAATGTTATGTCATCACTGGAAGGGTTGAACGCTGGTACCTTGACCTTGTAAGTAAAGGGTTTACCATTACCACCAGATGCTTGATTAACATTACTTATGTTTGTTAACCTTAACTTTTCTAACTCAAATGCTAAAAGTTCTTTTTTTGTGTTCATGTTCTCTTATTGCTTTTTTCTCTTGAGCTTCAGCTTCATCTTTTCTTTTCTCTTTTTCCATTTCCATCTGGAATCTTTTTTCATCAGTCTGTATCTGCAATTTCTTTTGTTCATCCTCTCTTTGTAATTTTTTTTCCTCAGCTGCTAATTTTTTTCTCTTCTGCAGCTAATGCTTTGTCATATTGAGCAACTGCCCATTGTTCTAATTGCTGACCAGTCTTATCAAGAGCTTTGCCTTGTGTGATAAAATAATCTAATGTAGACATCTTGTCTAATAAGATCAGTAATTTGCAAAAGTAAATAAATTCACTTTCTTAGTCTTAATCAAAGACCTTGTATGATAACTTTGTAACCTGTGGAAAATAGTACTTAACTATCCCAATCACTGTGGGAAACAAGCCTTACAAAGGTCTTGTATAAATCCTTATATAATAACAGCTATAAGTTGCTGGTTCACTCTATAATATAAGTGCAGTGCACCAGAAATAGTGTTTTATATCATCAACTGTGTACCTTTAGTAATAGCAATTAACTATCAGTTGATTCTTGTACATCAATTTATATGATCAACTATATTTTAAATAGTGTATGTCGATCAGGCACAAAACAAAACAGTTATACAGGAGAACATGAAAACATTTGCGGAAATGAAATAAATCAAATGGGAAAAACAATAAAAGATAAACCGCAAAAGGATAACAAATACAAATAACGCCACAGTATATAAATATAAATTGAGAATAGAACTGAAAGATAGAATAGGGTAGACCAACAAATTACAAACAAATCAAAACAAACTAAAGAACAGAGGAATATTACAAAAACAACAATGAGTACAGTCTTCACAGCTAACACTAATAGCAACAGCTGTCGCAGCAAATTTTCAATCAAGAAAATTGCACCTATAGAAACGCACACATCAGACCCTCTATTACGTGGGATACTCTGTTGTGTGACACCGCCCAACCAAAACAACAACCCGCTGGATACAAACAAATATCACATATAAATATTTAAACATAAATACATAAATGCATAAATAGTATGGCAATATGATGTAAATAGAGTGTTGCAGAAAGAATGTGTTGGAAAGAAGGCTCAGTTACACTGCCTAATAGTACAGTACTGTGGTACTTTATTAAACAAATACTTCTGGTCTAATTATTTTAAATTCAACACAGAAATAGAAGCTCCATCGTTGATGTGAATGATAACAATCGATGTAGGACTTCTCAGTTCAATAACATTTCCTTTCGCAAACACTGTCAAATATTCTCCAGTCTTGATGTGTAATGTTCTATGTTTCAACCAAGCTTGCTGTGTAACACTGTCAGTTGTATGGCAAATGTCCAACGAACCAAATGTCAACAAACGCTGACCTAGTTACTGCATACTCTCGACAGGACAGGTCACGCTGACATCACTGTAGAGTTGTACTGTTGATGTATTTGTGTGTGTAACAGACCCCAAGAAACGTCTGGTCTCAGTAGTTTACTTCTCAATATAGTCACTGTGCAGGTTGACCCAGGAAGCTGGCACACCAGTTGATAAATGTAGATGTTGGGACTGGTGTAGTAAAGTGTAACGATTGTCAACTCATTAAACCCAGCACAGTTTTGGTCATACAGGTCATCTTGTCCTGGAACGTGATGAGGCTCCGACAAGAATGTGAGTGTAGACAATGAGTGTGTATATGAATGTCAGAACGCGAATGGTAGAATGATTCGATAGAGTTGACAGGTTGGTAGTACATCACTCATACTCACACTGTTCGAATTCAAGAAGTACTGGAACTACGGTGGTCTTTTTATAACATTTAATGGGACGCACACTTGGACAGTACGTGTATGGTTACAGGAACAAATGTCGACATAGACAGCATAATGTTGGTCACAGGAATGTCATCTTAAGTTAGCATTCATGCTTGGCAAATATCATAATGGAGCATTCGTAAATAAGCATTCAGAGTTCCATCATGTAAATCATCTGGCTTTACTGACTGGGCACGTCAGACCATAACCAATATATAGGAAGGCTCCTAGACTTAACCTCGTCTAGCGAATATCCCTTCACGTAAAGTTCAATATATATATTTTTCATAAAGATATAGGAATCCCAGACATGGATTCTCACATGTAGCAGTGATCTCTTGGTTCATCGAGCGATAGTACAGGCCTCCCTTTTTCTCACTCGATAAATACAAAGTATATGAATTTCAACATGGCTGTGCTTCTCTCGTGAGCTTCACTCACTATTGGATACAGACCAAAATTGGTCATTCGTTAAATGTCCTCATTTCTTCATAGCTTCTATCATAGAGGTAATGGAATAATATCATATAATCTAGTGCTGATACATAGGAATGTCATCTTCCTTTGAATAAATATTCTTTTCAAAAGTACCACTGGGCATCTGCTTATCGACAACGATGGCGAAGCCCAAGTTCATAATAAATTGTGGTTTTACCTTTCTATGCGAAATATAACTTTGCCATTCCTTGGCAAAAGAGAATAAACACTGGGGTAAAGTACATACAACATGTCTAAATGACTATCACTTTTCCCCATTTACTTATAGATCACTTTCTCGGCGATAAGCCGGCTACAACAAAATTCGACATCCCGACAGGATGACAGCCATGAATCACACCCTCAGCTAGCGATACTTCCGCTGCATAGCCTTTGACCTTTTCTAGCGACAACCAACATAGTTCGACTTAGAAAAGTAAAGATATACATATATAAGACAGACTCGTCCTACTCATACAAACACTACGTATAAATTCAGGCCATAGATATACTGAAGCAAGAACAATCTATTCCTACCCAGCCAAAGAATAAATCGCAGTAGGCCTAGATCCGTCCGCGGAGTCCGATCGAAGATGACGGAACTCCTTTCAAGGGAAGTAACTCAAAAATGACTTCTCCTTAAGCACTTAAAAAGAAAATACTTTGTTTACAAAATATTTGCGAACATAATAAGTATATAAATGTATTATATTGCAAGATAGTAAAGATTGCACTTTACAATAACTTTTACACAAGTCGGCCATCTCCCCCCCCCCCCCCCTCATTCTCTATCACTTTTTTCATTATTCAAATAAACCAACTAGTTTGAGTGACGTCAGAAATACACTACGCGGCGAGAATTTAAACTGTCTGTGTGTTTGTATCTGCTGGCTTTGCCCACAGCGTGTATATAGTAAAGGAACCGCGTGCAGAGCGAAGAGGGTTTTTTTTCAAAACGTTAGTAGTGTTGGCGTTAATTATTACAGTCGTTTCGTTCTTGCTACTGGAAAATGTCCGAGTTACTACTAATTTTGGCGTTAAAGTTAAAATACTACGTTAATTCAGAACGTTAGTTTGGTGTCACAGTTCTGGCAGATCGTTAATTATAAGTCTTGCCTCAGTTTCGTGCAGCAGATCGGGCAAGATGTTAAATTGTTACTTGTACGTCTCGAAACCGAAACTAAAAGGCGTGTTAGATTTTACGGCGGGTCATTTTTTAAGCATTTCCACTGCACAAAAGGCAGCGCTATGCTGGCGTTGTAGATGACAATCGTCAGACACATGCGGGCGGGTTTATTTATTATCATAGTACTGAAATCTTACTGAATTTAGCGATGATCTCACAGATTTTGCTACATGTACAGGAAATGATTATGTCATTCGTTTCTGCCGAGTGCATGCCGACAGGTCGATGATTTATCGCGGGGCACTCCTATGTAAATATGACACGCGTTCACTATACGAATATTGACCGGTCCCATCTTTGTTTTACCTGCATCTTAATCTTAGTGTGATAGGGTGGGCGAGATGATGATGTTGGTGTTGTGATATTTGATCACTCTCTTGCACACTCGCAACCGACCCGATTCAACAATAAAACTCTGATTCTTAAGGCAGGGGCTGTATTTATTTCTACAACCCTATCAGTGACGTTTAAACACACGAAGCATACATTAAACAAATAACAAAGCGAACAAAACCAAACACCAAACAAACACCCAGCCTGTGCTCGATTGCTAATCTGAAGAAGCAAACAAAGCAACGTCTAGTTAAAATCATGGTTAAATAATCAGAAACACCCTGCTCTCACCTGTCAAACTATCCTTCCACACTGCGTGAAACTGAATATTCAACTATCATGCACACACACATGCATGTCGTCTAGCGAGACTCGTATGGTGTTGTGCATGAGGCTGGCAATCTCACCGTGTAACATAGATTGCTACCGAAACCACTACTGCAAGAGCACACACTCAGCTATCACACACATATACACTCATGCATATCGTCCGATGAGACTAGTATGGTGTTGTGCATAAGGCTGGCAATCTCACCATGTAACACAGATTGCTACCGAAACCACTACTGCAAGAGCATCTGAATGCTTCATGCGGAAGCAAACCACACTGGTTGCCGTATGCTCCCTCAGGAGCGGAGAAGAGAAATATATATCTCCAAGTGAACCCACGTGCTCTCACAAACCATTCTTCACATAACAATAATTAAATAATAATCAACTGGACATAAAATAATATTCTTCAACTACATGTACAACAAATACTCTCAATAATAAGAATAAACCACCACCTCGCAACTGATCCATCTCAATATTCATTACTGCATTCTTAACATGTCGTAAGTGACGACTGGTGCGCCTGGCAACAAGCGTGTCGTATATGACCCCTGATGAGATTGGGAACTCATCACAAGAAACACATCGTTACCGTTACCGAAACAACCACTGCAATAGCATAAAAATCCTTCTTGTGGGCCTGTAATGGACACCAGCCGCATTGGTGTTTCCATGCTCCACCGGGAGCAAACAGAGAAACACCTGTCTCAACGTGCCTTGCGCCTCAAGGAGTGGCCTCGCGCTCCCCAGAAATCTAAATACATATTCTCACCTCACTCAAAGTAATCCACTAAAGATATACAGTAGAATAATCAATAATCGTGAAATACCACTAAATTACAATATCAAAGAATAAAATAAAATTACTCTTGACTTAACAACTAGAACTAAAGTCATCACCACATGGCCGCCATCTTGCTATTTTGCTAACAAGTTAATATTATCTAAATTCAAGTAATAGATCGCTTCTCTGCCTGGTTTCATGTATGAAATACTGTCATACTATATTTGCCTTCCTGATGAATGAAATAATCGCTCTTAAACTTTCACATATGTGATTTGGACTTACACTATTAAAATCAATCCACGCATATTATTTTCACTCATTTATATTTCAAGACTAAATTATAAGGTCCTGGAAACACATCAATCTATTTATTTCATTAAACATTAGAACTGACACGCTCAATATAATTCTAAAGCTACAAGGAAATAATGGTAATTTCACTAGGAAATAAGCTAATCTGCTTCTAAACCAAACTCACGTGCTCAAGGCATTTACAGCTTGGCTCTGGTGTCTAACTTCGTTCGTTCTCTCTGGGCGGCTTTTGCAAAATAGGCCCGTTCGCCGCCCGCTATCTCTTTATATAGGCTCTAGGCTAATCACTCAACTTTAGTGCGCTGCGTGGATTAATTGCGCCACGCAAATAACACACGCGATTATCGCTCTAGAAATAGCGAAAACACAAATAAAACCTACAGCTATTTAATATAACACACAACTATCAAATATAACTAATTTTTAGGCTTTATTATGGCCTAGTAATAAATCTTCTACTGAGTCAGACTCTTCACATCCCAGCGTGCTGCGCGCACATCGAAAGTATATGGGCGATAAATATGCCTTGAACATGAAGGGGGCGTCTTTACGGCCCCATCACATTAGCAAAGCCGAATGGCGCAAATCACACATGAGCAATTATCACCGAAGGGAGTGTAAAATTGATAAGAAAATAGCTACTATCTGCTTGATAGTAGAGAAAGAAATGGGCCGACCACGGAAATTGCGAGTGATGTAGTACACACACAAAATGTAACTAAATACTTCCGGAGAGGAAAAGAGATCGACCCAATCATTATGTGACAGTCACGAGTCCTTTGTTGCCGATCGCTCTGGCGGGCGTGCTCTTGTGTCCCACTCGTGATGACACTCGTTTTGTTTAAACAGAGGATTAAGTATCAAACGACTTCTGTTTATTCCGCATGTGGACGTCTCACTAACAATGATGTCTACCGAGCCAGGAACGTTCCAAAAGATAATGTAAAGGTTTGGGAAATATCAAAGTTAAAGTTAGGTAAAATCGGTGATTAAGAAAGATTACTTTAAAATGATGAAAGAGCACAAACGGGAGAGAAATAAAATAAGAAGCTAATGAAAACAGGAACAGGGCAATAAAGCCTAGGAACAAAGAATCACAGGATGTACAATACCTTACTGTAGACCATAATAGAACAAAGCGTTTAAGGCAAACATACAAGAAGAAAGAAAAAAACCCAATAAAATAGATGGAAATGAAAGAGTCTATCAGAGTACACCACCAAGACAAGAACAAGTCTATCAGAGTACACCACCAAGACAAGAAAAAGTCTATCAGAGTACACCACCAAGACAAGAAATATCTATCAGAGTACACCCCCAAGACAAGAAAGAGTCTATCAGAGTACACCACCAAGACAAGAAAGAGTCTATCAGAGTACACCCCCAAGACAAGAAAGAGTCTATCAGAGTACACCCCCAAAACAAGAAAGAGTCTATCAGAGTACACCACCAAGACAAGAAAGAGTCTATCAGAGTACACCACCAAGACAAGACAGAGTCTATCAGAGTACACCCCCAAGACAAGAAAGAGTCTATCAGAGTACACCCCCAAGACAAGAAAGAGTCTATCAGAGTACACCACCAAGACAAGAAAGAGTCTATCAGAGTACACCCCCAAGACAAGAAAGAGTCTATCAGAGTACACCACCAAGACAAGAAAGAGTCTATCAGAGTACACCACCAAGACAAGACAGAGTCTATCAGAGTACACCCCCAAGACAAGAAAGAGTCTATCAGAGTACACCCCCAAGACAAGAAAGAGTCTATCAGAGTACACCCCCAAGACAAGAAAGAGTCTATCAGAGTACACCACCAAGACAAGACAGAGTCTATCAGAGTACACCCCCAAGACAAGAAAGAGTCTATCAGAGTACACCCCCAAGACAAGAAAGAGTCTATCAGAGTACACCCCCAAGACAAGAAAGAGTCTATCAGAGTACACCACCAAGACAAGACAGAGTCTATCAGAGTACACCACCAAGACAAGAAAGAGTCTATCAGAGTACACCACCAAGACAAGATAGAGTCTATCAGAGTACACCCCCAAGACAAGAAAGAGTCTATCAGAGTACACCCCCAAGACAAGAAAGAGTCTATCAGAGTACACCACCAAGACAAGAAAGAGTCTATCAGAGTACACCACCAAGACAAGACAGAGTCTATCAGAGTACACCCCCAAGACAAGAAAGAGTCTATCAGAGTACACCCCCAAGACAAGAAAGAGTCTATCAGAGTACACCCCCAAGACAAGAAAGAGTCTATCAGAGTACACCACCAAGACAAGAAAGAGTCTATCAGAGTACACCACCAAGACAAGACAGAGTCTATCAGAGTACACCCCCAAGACAAGAAAGAGTCTATCAGAGTACACCCCCAAGACAAGAAAGAGTCTATCAGAGTACACCCCCAAGACAAGAAAGAGTCTATCAGAGTACACCACCAAGACAAGAAAGAGTCTATCAGAGTACACCACCAAGACAAGACAGAGTCTATCAGAGTACACCCCCAAGACAAGAAAGAGTCTATCAGAGTACACCGCCAAGACAAGAAAGAGTCTATCAGAGTACACCCCCAAGACAAGAAAGAGTCTATCAGAGTACACCACCAAGACAAGACAGAGTCTATCAGAGTACACCACCAAGACAAGAAAGAGTCTATCAGAGTACACCACCAAGACAAGAAAGAGTCTATCAGAGTACACCACCAAGACAAGAAATATCTATCAGAGTACACCCCCAAGACAAGAAAGAGTCTATCAGAGTACACCCCCAAGACAAGAAAGAGTCTATCAGAGTACACCACCAAGACAAGAAAGAGTCTATCAGAGTACACCACCAAGACAAGAAAGAGTCTATCAGAGTACACCACCAAGACAAGAAATATCTATCAGAGTACACCCCCAAGACAAGAAAGAGTCTATCAGAGTACACCCCCAAGACAAGAAAGAGTCTATCAGAGTACACAACCAAGACAAGAAAGAGTCTATCAGAGTACACCACCAAGACAAGAGACAGGAAAGAGTCTATCAGAGTACACCACCAAGACAAGAAAGAGTCTATCAGAGTACACCACCAAGACAAGAGACAGGAAAGAGTCTATCAGAGTACACCACCAAGACAAGACAGAGTCTATCAGAGTACACCACCAAGACAGGAAAGAGTCTATCAGAGTACACCACCAAGACAAGACAGAGTCTATCAGAGTACACCACCAAGACAGGAAAGAGTCTATCAGAGTACACCACCAAGACAGGAAAGAGTCTATCAGAGTACACCACCAAGACAAGAGACAGGAAAGAGTCTATCAGAGTACACCACCAAGACAAGAGACAGGAAAGAGTCTATCAGAGTACACCACCAAGGATAGAAAGAGTCTATCAGAGTACACCACCAAGGATAGAAAGAGTCTATCAGAGTACACCACCAAGACAAGAGACAGGAAAGAGTCTATCAGAGTACACCACCAAGACAAGACAGAGTCTATCAGAGTACACCACCAAGACAAGACAGAGTCTATCAGAGTACACCACCAAGACAGGAAAGAGTCTATCAGAGTACACCACCAAGGATAGAAAGAGTCTATCAGAGTACACCACCAAGGATAGAAAGAGTCTATCAGAGTACACCACCAAGGATAGAAAGAGTCTATCAGAGTACACCACCAAGACAGGAAAGAGTCTATCAGAGTACACCACCAAGGATAGAAAGAGTCTATCAGAGTACACCACCAAGGATAAAAAGAGTCTATCAGAGTACACCACCAAGGATAGAAAGAGTCTATCAGAGTACACGTCCAAGACAAGAGACAGGAAAGAGTCTATCAGAGTACACCACCAAGACAAGAGACAGGAAAGAGTCTATCAGAGTACACCACCAAGACAAGAGACAGGAAAGAGTCTATCAGAGTACACCACCAAGACAAGAGACAGGAAAGAGTCTATCAGAGTACACCACCAAGACAAGAGACAGGAAAGAGTCTATCAGAGTACACCACCAAGACAGGAAAGAGTCTATCAGAGTACACCACCAAGGATAGAAAGAGTCTATCAGAGTACACCACCAAGGATAGAAAGAGTCTATCAGAGTACACCACCAAGGATAGAAAGAGTCTATCAGAGTACACCACCAAGGATAGAAAGAGTCTATCAGAGTACACCACCAAGGATAGAAAGAGTCTATCAGAGTACACCACCAAGGATAGAAAGAGTCTATCAGAGTACACCACCAAGACAAGAGACAGGAAAGAGTCTATCAGAGTACACCACCAAGACAGGAAAGAGTCTATCAGAGTACACCACCAAGGATAGAAAGAGTCTATCAGAGTACACCACCAAGGATAGAAAGAGTCTATCAGAGTACACCACCAAGGATAGAAAGAGTCTATCAGAGTACACCACCAAGGATAGAAAGAGTCTATCAGAGTACACCACCAAGGATAGAAAGAGTCTATCAGAGTACACCACCAAGGATAGAAAGAGTCTATCAGAGTACACCACCAAGACAAGAGACAAAAGACGTTGGAGATCCATTGTAGCCACCTTTGTTGTGGAGACGGCCGCTGATGATGATAAAGATGTATGTGTGAGTGAGTGTGTGAACTAATAGTGATGTTCGACAAAGTCCATATTCCAACTCGTTGCTACATCATTTCCATGGTTCCAAGCCGTCCCCCCCCCCCTTCCTTTTTTTTCTTCCTTTTCTCATTTTGTATCTAATAGACTTATCGTTATTTCTTCTTCTTTTATCCTTGGTCGCTGCCTGATAATGCATTCAGTGACCATCACGCCTTGTGGCGTATTGTTAGTCTGCAGCAAACCGTCTCCACTTTGCTCGATTGATAGCTACCCTTCTTGTCGTGCCCCAACTCTGGTTCCCGCTTTGCCTTTCTGCCTGTACAGTTCTTCACCAGGTGGATTTTGGCTAGAAATGTGTTTTTAATCTGTTTTTCAGGGTACACAGGCTCCCTTGCCGCGACAAGTTACAAGCACCAGTGATGGCATACATTGTTATTTGTTTAGATGGTAAACCTTAATTTTTTTTTTTTTGTTTTTTTTTTGTTGTTGTTGCAATTACTAACCCATACATCGTTACTTGTGCGCTCCTACTCAAGACATTCTTTAAAACAATTATTGATGAAACTTTTCTTGAATCCTCCACACGTAACGACAAACTATTGTGTACTTACAATTGCTCTCACGAACTTTGTCTGTCTTCATTTTTCTCCATGTCGGAAAGTTTTTAATTCTTGTGTCTGTTGCCGTACGTGGTTGCAAGTAAATGTAGATAAATTTACCTCCAAACAAGTTATCTCTAAAACATTTCTCCGTCCCTAGAGGAAGTCACATGACTCCATGGCACATCTGTAATCGATTTTGAGGTGATGGGGAGATAGCAAAGATTGTTATCAAGGGTGACAATAATGGCATAATTGGTTCAAATGATGTCCCCTGAGTGAAAAATCGAGATAGGCCAGAGATAAAATGGAGACGTGCATTTTGTGAAATATTTATCGTATCAAACTTTGACTTATGTAAAAAAAAAAAAAAATTTGGACTTTCAGAGAAAACATTGGCTGAGATCTCCTTTGGAGATGGAGTATCTTATGCCTCGGTAGGAGTCATAGAATGTCTATTGGACTGAACTTAACCTATTGTGAGCTCATAGATAAAAGAAGAAATGGAAAGGGGGAAAAAGCTCATTTTTGAAACAAAAGCTTTTTAGAAGTTCTTTTCAGGACCTGCCCTTTTTAGGGCTTCCTCTTACTAACTGTTAAACGCAAAGTAAGCCTTTTCAGGGTTTTGTGTTTGTCAACGCTACAGTAGATTTCAGACGAGAAGTTCTCTTGTGTTATTAGCAAGGGGGCAATTAATTATTTTTCTCATTTCTTGTTCCACTGACGTTTGTCTGGTTCTTGTCATCAGTTCCACATTGGTGGTATTGTCATACCTTTTAAACGGACCATCGAATGCATTTTGCTCTTTGCAGCGTATTTTACGCTGTACAACCCAATGTCTAGTATCCTGGCTTTTGGCTGGGATCATGTGTCTACACACAGGGACCAATACAGTGACATTCATGTGTCATTAGGTCTCTTGTGTGAGAACACAGAAGATCACTACGGTGACACATGTTGTCATTGGGTCTTCTTGTGTTGGGACATGTGGTCTTGACCAGGGCTGGGTTTGGGCGGGGATAATGCGACCTCATGCGAGGAAAAAATATGCGACCTCAAGCGAGGAAAAAAAAAAAAAAAAAAAAAAAAAAAAATTTTGCTCTTTTGGGTGAAGAAATAAATTATCAGAAGCTCCCATTCATCTTTGCTTCATTTTCTTCTTCTCTTTTTTTCAAGAATACGTAATTCCTGCTTTCTGTTTTGTAGATACTATTCTTCATCTTTGCTTGTGACCATGTTATCAAAATCATCGTCAACGGATGTTTGTGTTGGAACAAAGAACGTGCAATAAATATCTTGCACGTGAGCGTAGAACTGCACATTTCACCTGAAGAGCATTTTCTTTACCTTTTTATTTCTTCCCATTCCTCTTCTTAACTTTTCGCCTTCATATTCTTGTTTTTTTTACCGCCTCTACGTTTTCGTCTCCTCTCAACCCATCTTCCTTTCACAATAATCTTTTCACTACATTTCTCTTCTTTTTCACATTTTGCATTTGTTTTCATTCTCATTGAACTGCCCAGATGTTTTTTTTTAAACCCTTACAGCTTGGAATTCCTAACCTCCCTCCTTCTCTCCACCCACTTTATCTTTCTCCGCCATGTAAATATGCTAATTCTTTTCCAATCCTTCTTCAGATCTTTTTTTTTTAAATCTCCCTCCCTTTCATATTCTTCTTCGCAAAATTTTCTGTTTTCCAATTTTCGTATTATCCATTTACTCCTTTGTTGTCCATTCATTTCCCCAATTCATTTTAATTATTTCCTACCTCCGATTTTCTCACTCAAACGTTCAAACCCTTTACACAGATACCCCAAACCATGAATTCTCCCAACGTTTTAAAAATTGCTCTGTATTTGCCTCCCCCAGAAGAACATGATAATTTCATGTTTCACGGCATAATCTGTGTTTGCTTTCATATTTCTGTTATTTGTTTTGGCCAACTCAATCGCATTAATGAAGCTTGGATCTATATTGTTAGCATTTTGTGAAGCACAAAGTTTGCTTATCAACTCTTGATCTCATCCACGGAAATAAATCCACGTTAAAATATTGCCGGACACTTTGTGTCGAATTAACTCACGCAAACATAAATTATAAATGACATATTTGATGGAGGCTAGATTGGTGCTCTTTTTCTTCCATCTTAATTACCTAACTTGCAGAAAACGCATTTCTTCCCCTTTCTTCAAACACTTTCTCTAATACAGTCAGTACCTGAGCTAGCTAAAGGCATTTTGGGCCGTATTCTCCCTCCTCGAAACAAATCAGTATTTGGGGATCTTTTTATAGCAAATTACTTGTTATGACAGTTTAAATGGATGAGTGGGCAAAGACAAAAGCATACATACGTCTTAGTGTTTGTGTTAAAAAAAATGATAAACGTAGTCCAGTAGCAAATACTGCCGTTGTTGAGTGAAGTATTAGATACTTCACTGTACAAGGTCTCAGCTTCATGAGACTATCTATTGGTTTCTATATACTGACTTCTGTCTACTGGCATATTTGTCCGTTTAGTTCCCGTGTGTCTCTTCTATCTATATGCTTTTATCTATCGGTTTCCATTCTCAATGCCTTTGCCTTCCCTTACCCCAGAGCAGACCCAGGTGCACATTTACACTTGGTTAGACTACTGAATGGCTACCAGACATAGAAAACAACGAAAACAACAACAACAACAAAACTGCATACTTTCATAAATGGATGCTTGCGAAGAATAGAAAGATTGAAGTGGTATGACAAGATCACTAATGTGGAATTAATGGCAAGAACTAGACAAGCCATTGGAACAAGAAATGAAAAGAAGACACTGGAGATGGATAGGACACACACTGAGAAAACTTGTTGGTAGCAATACCAGACAATCCATGTTCTGGAATCCCCAGCGTAATGGAAGTAGAGGACGACCAAAGAACACACGTAAAAAAGAACTGGTGACAGAAATGAAGGGGATGAAGAAACATGGAAAGATCTTGAGCTGATGGCACCGGACAGAACAACTTGTAATAAGTTTATTGAAGGCCTATGGGATTAGAAAGGCGAAAGAAGAAAGGCGAAAGAAGAAAGGCGAAAGAAGACAGGCGAAAGAAGACAGGCGAAAGAAGAAGACTGGAGCATGACGATATTTGGTATCGATGCCGGTAACTTTTGCCACGAGAAGCAGACGCACTCAAACTACACGATGCTTTCAAGTTTCAGGTAAAGGAATTAACTAAAGAAAACTATACTATGGTCATGCTCTATAAATACTGTTATTTGATACATTAAAATGTTTTGAGCCACTGATAAAATGACTGCGGAATATCTGCTTCAAAGATGCCCAACATAAGAGGAACATAGTAAGCACATATGGCCGTCGACAGTAGTATTTTCGGAATAAAACACTCAATGGAAATGAAAATAGCTTGACGTTAACCACGGCTTTCTTTGAAAGTATTCAGGTAGACTTCTGAGAATGTACGGAGAAGAAGAAGAAGAGCTACCTTTTGAACATGTATATTCATATTTTTATCTGTTTTATTCTTATTTGATTTGTCCCTTGTTTGTTAAATGTTTGTGGTTTAACATATGTTACAGGATAGGGGTAACCAGCCCCATGCCCAAACCTCCTTATTCGCATTTTGCGACATGCATGGTAGGAGACCGTGTTGCAAATCTTCGCTCCCCATTCCCCGCCCAGGTAACAGGCGAGACCAAGAACTTCATTGAAGGAAGAAATGAGAGGAAGACGCTGAGAATGGATGTGATACACATTGAGATAACTTGTTTACCAGCTCAACAGAAAAGAACAAGTGGTAATCTGCAGACTCAGCACGAGCCATAACAGATGGGATACCATCTATTCAACAAGCTGAAGATAGGAACTACCGATGATTCTAACTGTGGCACTGATAAAATTACTGCTGAACATCTGCTTCAGAGATACCCAACATATGCGGAACAGAGAAAGCACATATGACCATCACCGGCATCATGGAAAAGCTCTATGGAGATAGAAATAGCATCAAGCTGACCACTGATATCTTTGAAAATATTCAAGTTGACGTCTGTGTGTCTGTGAACATATTCAAGTTGACGTCTGTGTGTCTGTGAACATATTCAAGTTGACGTCTGTGTGACTGTGAACATATTCAAGTTGACGTCTGTGAGTGAACGAAGAAGAAGAAGAATTAGAAGAAACCTATTGATAGCGTTACCAAGAGAGGTAGAGGAAGACCATAGAACACATGGAAAAGAGAACTGAAGACAGACATGAAGGGGATGAAGAATACGTGGCAAAACCATGAGCTGATGGCACAGGACAAGAAGACTTGGCATACGTTTGTTGAATGTCTATGGTCCTTTGGGAGTTAAAAGGCGAAAGAAGAAGTAGATACATTTATAGTTTTGGCCTTCCCCCCCCCCCCTCCTTTTTCCAAAAGGAAGGGGCCGTCATACGTGCAGTGTCTGCGGTACCCTTATGCTGGTTGTCTCTCATACCTGTTTCTGTAATGTTGCTTCATTTCTGGCTTTGAACCATGACCTTTAACTCTCTGGTATAGTCAGCTTATTATACACGCATTCTAGTCTGTTTGATTTTGCGAATGCTGAATGTTTACCAAACTCTTACTCTGAAAGGCTGACAAGCGACAACTTTGTCAACAATAGTTAACAATCGATAATCGTGTCAATAGTACTCATGATATGTTCTGTGCTTGGGGACTTTGAATATCTGGTACCTTCAATTCCATTAAATGTTCCACATAATGCTCCATTGTAAACGCGGCTACTGGCACCTCTCTACTGGTTTCTGTCTACTGGCTTCTGTCTACTGGCTTCTATCTGCTGGCCTCTATCTACTGGCTTCTGTCTACTGGCTTCTGTCTACTGACTGCTGGCTTCTGTCTACTGGCTTCTGTCTACTGGCTTCTATCTGCTGGCCTCTATCTGTCTACTGGCTTCTGTCTACTGACTGCTGGCTTCTGCCTACTGGCTTCTGTCTACTGGTTTCTATCTGCTGGCCTCTACTGGCTTCTGTCTACTAGCTTCTGACTACAGGCTTCTAGGAAACAAACTGTGCACACGTACGCATAGTTGAGTAATAGTACTTGTCATTAAAGCAACGTATAATTCTGTCTTCCGTTTTTTCGTGGTATATAAATACTGTATATTAATTTTCAAGTACATGCCAAACAGCACAATTGTTTACCGGGTGTAAAACCTGGGGTAGTGCCATGCTCAACCTGTCATCGGGTACACGATTCTACTGTTGAGTTACGGAAGGCAAAGGCTGTGAGGAAGGGAACAGGTCACCTCATCCCATTATGCTGATACCTAGTATAGTGAAATATCTTCTTCTTCCTCTTCTTCGTTCACCCTTGTCGCGAGAGGTTTCTTAATTTATGAAGAATAAGACAACAAGGTGTATCAGGTGATACTAGGATAGTTGCCAGAGAAGAGTCTGGTCTTAAAAGAAATACCCCATTCTCAGAAAAGAGCAATGGTGTATAGAGTTCATAGGTATAAAGTCAGGCTGTAAAGAATTTCTGGCCGAGATAGTAATATTCAGTACCAGACTTCTATGGTGCCACTCTCAGAGTTATATCTATGGGCTGTTATAGTATCTAGGGGAATTAATTAAATTCAAAGTAATTCAAAGCTGACATAAAGTAATAAAAACAGTGCACTACAATTTCTTAATTTTATTTATGTACAGTCATCTGTTTAGTTTTGTTTGTGTAAACACAAATCCTAAAAATAAAATCACACTGATGATGTTGCATGTATCTACACCAAATAAAAGTCAATCACTAAAAATAAAGTCTTTTCCTAGTTGTTAAGGCTCCCTTGTTATGAAAAGTCTTAGTGCAACTAATCCTCTAGAACCAATGTTAATGATGGTACTTGAGTTTATCTTCAGTATTAGGGGAGTAGATATTGACAACTGTCATAATGACTTCACTGTTACTGATATCACTTGAATCTATCTTCAAAGTATTTCTTTGTTATGTAGCTTTTGAAAATGTCACACTGACTACAATGTTACTGAGATCACTTGAATTTATCTTCAAAGTATTTCTATGTTATGTAGCTTTTGAAAATGTCACACTGACTAAAGTCTATGTTGCTTCCAGACTAATTTAATCATCACTGTTTTCATCACTACTACTATAACCGGGTGTGGTACGCCAATGCTCTGCGAGTCAGTCTTGTCTAATTTGACTTAACTTCTTCGCTTCCGCCTTTTCCTTGAAGCCAGAATATAAGATGGAGAAGCCCAACACTGAGGGTCCCCACTCTTCCAACTGATGTAGGTAAAGGGTGCTTGTTCAAATCTTACACCGCTAGGTACAACACCAATGTTCTTCTCTGCTAACAAGATGAGTGACAGGATACCTCTGACCTGAAATGTAATAGGTCTTACATAGCATCTGGCTCTAAAATCCTCCTACCCAGATTGTAGATTAGTGAGGCAGTTCAGAATAAGTGATGATAACACAGGAAAGGTAGACTCAGTCAGTGACAAATAGGTTTATGCAATAATATAAAACAACATTACAACACATACTTTCCTAATATGTCCATAATTGACCTCACTAAAACTGCATAGGCCTTATGGGGAGTGTTGAGTGTCTAAATAAGTTTTATGCAATAATATAACACAGCATTACAACACACACACACTTTCCCAATATGTCCAGGATTGACATCATTAACTGAATAGGCCTTATGGCGAGTGTTGAGTGTATAGGCCTACTCAAACAATACATTAAATTTACAATCTTTCCTCTTTTACTATTTCCTGATAGTATTGT
The DNA here is from genome assembly GCA_024509875.1 of Oreohelix idahoensis. Lineage (NCBI taxonomy): Eukaryota > Metazoa > Mollusca > Gastropoda > Stylommatophora > Oreohelicidae > Oreohelix > Oreohelix idahoensis. The sequence continues at coordinate 126,221 of JAMPIV010015624.1, forward strand.
CTAGTCCAGCAATCAGAAAAGGCTTTAAAAGCTTCTAAAACTAACAACCTTCATTCCGTCCGGCCTTAGTTTAAATGTCGAACATAATTTATACAGCACAAAGCAGCTTTCCTTCTACGAATCACACAATGAGATTTTAAACAAACAATCACTTCCCTTAAGCACTAGTAATTAATATTATACATATTATGACTTAATTCTCTTACCCACAATCTCAGATTCAACAGGCTTTTAGTAAACCCATGCAGTCTGCTTCACTGGCAAATGGCGAAGGAGCTGGCGTAGAATCTGATTCTGTCCTCTGACGAATTTGGTTCTGGCGGTTCAAGAGAAATATTCCAGATTTGTTTCCCTTTTTATTACAGGTAGCGGACAAACGGAAGACAAGCGATTCCATTGGCTGGCTGGGTCAGTTTATGTTTACCAAAATTTCAGTAAAACAACCACTTTCTGCCCGATCTGTCGATCTGACAAAACTCCGATAATTTATTCTTCCGGTGTTTCCCAACCGATTCCTTCCATCCAGGTCTTGTTTAAACCGGCCAATTGGGCGCTACCATTTAAACAAGCTAACCTTTTTCTGCCTCCCTTGTAGTGTTTGCAAACACAGTTGAACCCGGGGAAACCAGCCTTCGCTCCAAGTTATTACTGCATGTAATCCTCATAACTCCTGTGTCCATGCTTCTACAACTTAAATCCATATATCTAATGAAAGTTTAAGATTCCTGGTATTTTACTGTGCTCACTGTTCCGAAGGACATACCCTATCCTTTGACCTGAAGTCACAAGTACACATTCACGTTTACACAGATTCCATCCAGCTATCCTGCAGCCTATGGTTCTGGCTACGGGTTTCAGCTCGTGCAGCGATTGGTCAAAAACATTTGTTGACATATTTCGATATAGGTAGGCAATGTAGGCTCTCGTTAATTGCCCTTAGATATTGGTTCAGGACTACGCTACAGATAGCCCCCCAATTTTTAAGCGAGAGATTTCTGTCGAGCTTCAATCTGAGACCAATAACGAGGCAATCATCCAGCAGGAATCTATTCTTCCCTCTTTCCATCCTGGTTCTGATCAGATGGGTTTTGTAAGGGATCCAATAATCTCATCACCCTGGAGAAAACATTCGTAGCATATAATATGATTCCTATGGGGAAATGAAATTTTCCTGCACCAAGAAATCAATTCTCCCTTTAAAGATGCCATATATATATATATATATCAATCCATGTCCGTATCAGTACTTCCAATGGACTGTGATGGGCTGGCCAACTACCAATGTTGCCGTACCCTCATAATGCTAATTTAATAGCCGTATAGTGAAGTTGGCTGTGCATCAGTCAAATGGTTCGCACTGCACACTCTCCCACTACCTATTTTCCTGGGGTTTCCCCGCAGGTCCTTTATCAAGGGTGGTCGACTAACCACACTCCTATTTTGATCCAGTACCTGGTGTTCCGAACTAAATCTTGTCGGTATGGGACGTGTTGTATCCCCTCCCTGTACAATACGGAGAGTTGCCATAGTAACTGGTTGTCTGGTAGACCCTTTGTGAGATGGTGCCATCCTATCCACTATGTCTACCTTTTTATTTTCAGGCCTACGTCCGCCCCAATGCTTTCCTAGGTCCTGTTGATTTTCCCAACGTGTGGGGTTTTCCTTGCTACATTGTGCACAGGCAGTCACATACCGAACTATGTCTTCAGCAATGCCTGGCCAATAGTGATGCACTGATGTCATTTGACAGGTGGTACCGATTTTCTTATGTCCACCGTCTGATCCAACATGTGCTAGTTCCATAGCCTTGTCCCTGTAAATAGATGGCAGTACTAACTGGCTATGCCCATTGGGTCCTGTCCCAGCTTTCCTGTAAAGCAATCCATCATTCAAATAAAATTGTCCTTTCTTTGGGGGGGGTTATGGCTTTTTGGCAGCCTGCCAAAGCAAGGTTTTAATGTGCTATCTTCAGCTTGGGCCTTTCTCATCTCTCTCGGATGAATATTGAGTGGTGTTCCCTCCTCCTTCCCAGGGGTTGACCTGACCTGGAGTGTTGCCATTATCACAGGTTTTGTTGGTTTCCCTAGGAAAACATATCTCCTTCCTAACACCAGCGGGTAATTAGGATTATCACACACTGCTGCACTGATCATTCCTTCCACATAGCGAGTTTTCACATTGATTCTGGCTATGGGAAGTGTTATGGTGGCTGTATCCTTTAATGCCCCTTGTATCTCCACTTTGTCTGTGGTATACTGCTCAGGGTGCACTAGAGACGCACTCACAACTGAGTCATATTCCAATCCGGAATCATACAGACACTTTACCTTAGTACCGTTACATATTACTTCTTCACAGATGGAGGGATAATGGAGATCTACCGGACTCGATGTCGGTTCCTTCCTTCCCTTTCCCACTGTTAACATGCATGCAGCGTGATATGGAGGGACTTTCCTACCACATTCCGTTGTATGGTGGTTGTTCATTTTACATATTTTACACCACTTTTCTTCCTTTTTGTAAGGTTTCCTATCCTGAAATTGTGGGTTCCTATCCTTATTATCATATCCTGGCCTGTATTTGGTTGCATTGTCCTTTTGATCAAACTTATTATGAGTTTGGGGTTGCTTAACTCCCTCCTGTTTCTTTTTACTCCCTTGAGTCAGGGATTGAGCCAGGTGGTGGCTTTCTGCATATGTGATTATGTCAGCCAACCTGTCTCTTTTGTCTCAATTAGGAACTTCTTAGTTTCTGGGGTTAGGAATCCAACAGTTGTTCAATCAACATCATTTCCTTTAGCCCCTCGAAATCTGTGGTGAAGTTTCCTAACTTACACCACCTCAGTAGGTAAGTTTCTAATCTTTCTGAGAACTGCTGATACGTCTCTCCTGGTTGAAGCTTTGCCATTCTGAAGCGCCGTCTATATGCTTCAGCATTTTGTTCATATCGAACAAGTAATGCCTGCTTCAGGGCTTCGTAATCTTCCTGATCCTTTTTTGGCAATTTCAAAAAGACATCGTACGCAATTCCTCGCAAACCTTGCGATAACTTCAGACTCCACTTTTCCTTTTCTAGACCATAAGTAGTCGCTAATCTCTCATATCTGTCTAGATAAGCCTCGATTGCGTCAACTTTGTCCACAAATGGATCCAGATGAAAATTCATGGCTCCATTTGAGGTGCTGTGGCTGGAGCTGTTGTCCAAATGAGGTGAACTACTACCATTGTGGTTGGCAGTTGCCTGAAGTTCAAGCTCCTTTAATCTTAGCTCATGGTCTCTCTCTGCTTGAACCCTTCTTTCCTCAGCCTCTCTCTCTGCTTGAACCATTCTTTCCTCAGCCTCTCTCTCTGCTTGAACCTTCTTTCCTCAGCCTCTCTCTCTGCTTGAACCCTTCTTTCCTAAGCCTCCAATTGCAGTTTCTTATTCTCTTTCTCAGCTTCCGCTTGCCGTGCTAACTGCTTATCTTCCCTTTCTGTGAATTTATCGCATTCAGTCGTAACATACTGGATCAGAAGATCACCAGTCATCCCAAGCTCTTTCCCCACTTGCAGTGTTGCTGACCTGAACTTTACTAAATCTGCCATGGCAATGTTGTAATTTAGTTGCAACCAATACAAAGTAAAAAAAAAATTGCCAATATAATTAGTCACTTAATCAAATTAATTTCTTAATTAATTAATTAATGACTGATTTTGCGTCACATGTACCACACCTTATTTTGTACTCAATGGTACTCAAAAATCTATTTCTTATCCTGCCCTACCAAAAATTTACTATCAAAAATTTGCCACTTGACAGCACTAAAAGGTAACAGCAGGCTCAGAATATACAGGAACAATCCCAGACGAGCGTCCCAGTCTCGCGAGAGGTTTCTTAATTTATGAAGAATAAGACAACCAGGTGTATCAGGTGATACTAGGATAGTTGCCAGAGAAGAGTCTGGTCTTAAAGGAAATACCCCATTCTCAGAAAAGAGCAATGGTGTATAGAGTTCATATGTATAAAGTCAGGCTGTAAAGAATTTCTGGCCGAGATAGTAATATTCAGTACCAGACTTCTATGGTGCCACTCTCAGAGTTATATCTATGGGCTGTTATAGTATCTAGGGGAATTAATTAAATTCAAAGTAATTCAAAGCTGACATAAAGTAATAAAAACAGTGCACTACAATTTCTTAATTTTATTTATGTACAGTCATCTGTTTAGTTTTGTTTGTGTAAACACAAATCCTAAAAATAAAATCACACTGATGATGTTGCATGTATCTACACCAAATAAAAGTCAATCACTAAAAATAAAGTCTTTTCCTAGTTGTTAAGGCTCCCTTGTTATGAAAAGTCTTAGTGCAACTAATCCTCTAGAACCAATGTTAATGATGGTACTTGAGTTTATCTTCAGTATTAGGGGAGTAGATATTGACAACTGTCATAATGACTTCACTGTTACTGATATCACTTGAATCTATCTTCAAAGTATTTCTTTGTTATGTAGCTTTTGAAAATGTCACACCGACTACAATGTTACTGAGATCACTTGAATTTATCTTCAAAGTATTTCTATGTTATGTAGCTTTTGAAAATGTCACACTGACTAAAGTCTATGTTGCTTCCAGACTAATTTAATCATCACTGTTTTCATCACTACTACTATAACCGGGTGTGGTACGCCAATGCTCTGCGAGTCAGTCTTGTCTAATTTGACTTAACTTCTTCGCTTCCGCCTTTTCCTTGAAGCCAGAATATAAGATGGAGAAGCCCAACACTGAGGGTCCCCACTCTTCCAACTGATGTAGGTAAAGGGTGCTTGTTCAAATCTTACACCGCTAGGTACAACACCAATGTTCTTCTCTGCTAACAAGATGAGTGACAGGATACCTCTGACCTGAAATGTAATAGGTCTTACATAGCATCTGGCTCTAAAATCCTCCTACCCAGATTGTAGATTAGTGAGGCAGTTCAGAATAAGTGATGATAACACAGGAAAGGTAGACTCAGTCAGTGACAAATAGGTTTATGCAATAATATAAAACAACATTACAACACATACTTTCCTAATATGTCCATAATTGATCTCACTAAAACTGCATAGGCCTTATGGGGAGTGTTGAGTGTCTAAATAAGTTTTATGCAATAATATAACACAGCATTACAACACACACACACTTTCACAATATGTCCAGGATTGACATCATTAACTGAATAGGCCTTATGGCGAGTGTTGAGTGTATAGGCCTACTCAAACAATACATTAAATTTACAATCTTTCCTCTTTTACGATTTCCTGATAGTATTGTCTAGTCCAGCACTCAGAAAAGGCTTTAAAAGCTTCTAAAACTAACAACCTTCATTCCGTCCGGCCTTAGTTTAAATGTCGAACATAATTTATACAGCACAAAGCAGCTTTCCTTCTACGAATCACACAATGAGATTTTAAACACACAATCACTTCCCTTAAACACTAGTAATTAATATTATACATATTATGACTTAATTCTCTTACCCACAATCTCAGATTCAACAGGCTTTTAATAAACCCATGCAGTCTGCTTCACTGGCAAATGGCGAAGAAGGTGGGGTAGAATCTGATTCTGTCCTCTGACGAATTTGGTGCTGGCGGTTCAAGAGAAATATTCCAGATTTGTTTCCCTTTTTATTACAGGTAGCGGACAAACGGAAGACAAGCGATTCGATTGGCTGGCTGGGTCAGTTTATGTTTACCAAAATTTCAGTAAAACAACCACTTTCTGCCCGATCTGTCGATCTGACAAAACTCCGATAATTTATTCTTCCGGTGTTTCCCAACCGATTCCTTCCATCCAGGTCTTGTTTAAACCGGCCAATTGGGCGCTACCATTTAAATAAGCTAACCTTTTTCTGCCTCCCTTGTAGTGTTTGCAAACACAGTTGAACCCGGGGAAACCAGCCTTCGCTCCAAGTTATTACTGCATGTAATCCTCATAACTCCTGTGTCCATGCTTCTACAACTTAAATCCATGTATCTAATGAAAGTTTAAGATTCCTGGTATTTTACTGTGCTCACTGTTCCGAAGGACATACCCTATCCTTTGACCTGAAGTCACAAGTACACATTCACGTTTACACAGATTCCATCCAGCTATCCTGCAGCCTATGGTTCTGGCTACGGGTTTCAGCTCGTGCAGCGATTGGTCAAAAACATTTGTTGACATATTTCGATATAGGTAGGCAATGTAGGCTCTCGTTAATTGCCCTTAGATATTGGTTCAGGACTACGCTACAACCCTCAGACGTCAACTTGAATATGATCAAACAAAGCAGTGGTCAGATTAAGGCTGTTGATATCTCCTTAGCGTTTTTCCAGGAATAGTACTGATGATGGCCATATGCGCTTTCTGTTCCTCATACTTTGGGCATTTTTGAAGTAGATGTTCAGCAGTCATTTTATCGGTGTCATACATAGTTACACTCATCAGTAGTACCTATCTTTTACAGTAAAGTATCTAGCACCTCTCTTCTCTACGGCAGTATCTGCAATGTGACTACCTTCACCTCATATAATTAAATTTATCAGACTGCTCTAAAATAGGGTTCTTTAACAGAATGTTGCCACAAGATAATACCAAAGGACTGGGAGATTGCCATCGTTTCGCGAGAGGTTCATATGTTATTAAAATGAAAGCTATCCTGGACAAAAAGATGTATCAGATGACACCAAGATAGTGCCAGATAAGAGACTGGTCTTATAAGAAATACCTCCTTCTCTAAAAAGAGTAAGGTTGTATCGACATAAAAAGTGGAGTCAAGCTATGTAAATCTTCAAGTATGATGATAGTGTTGGTTACTGAAGATCTATCTGCTGCCTCTCCAGATCCCACCTTGAATAATGGTTATATATTTGTTTTTGTGGCTACTTGTCTAGGGATAGATTAAGTATTAATATGTAATTTCTATCAAACAGAACATTAACTCATTTAGAATAATTAAGTAAGTCTGAGTGAAAGTATTTACAATTTATTGATCCTATACCGTTTCTCTTTTCGGTTAGGAAAATTAAAATGAATTCAAATGTTATATACACAATCAAATAAATAAATATGGAATATTCTTCTCCATAATAGTACTATGATAAATTTGTAGTTATAATGTCAATTTCTTTCTTTCACATAAGTAGTATCCCTTTCACTGGCTTGTAAAGTAATATTATTGAATATAGTCCTTAGTGAGTCATCATTATGTTTTTAATATGGGTGGTTTCTTTATTTTAATATGTGTGGCTGGATAATCTGATCAGTGGAACTAAGCGTCCACTTAGCTTTTGAAATATTGAGAAGCATCCATTTATAGCCAGGATCACCCCGTATCTGTAACTCCAGGCTGGGAAACTTTGGTCGAGTTCTAAGTATATGGAGAACTGTATGCACCAACAGAGTTCCTCTCAAGTAGATGTCTCGTAAACTTGTGGTAATACCAGGACAAAACCTGGAATGAAAATACAATCGCAATCCTTGTAGGGTCCAGCACCACTCCATACACACATACAACACCACGTTCAAACATAATCAGACATTGTGCTAACAGTTTGCACAAGACAATTTACCTCAGTACCCTTCAGCTAGTTCAGTGTGATTACTCTTTTCCTTAATACATCCTAAGTTATATCCATTAGTATATGATTGGCTTCCATACGATGATTTGGTCAAGTATAAAATAGTAAGTGACATCTTGATTACATCAAGTTAACAAATCCTGTCATTCTATCTTATGTTCGTGAACAGTGTGTCGTTCCAGTATGAAATACTCATTCAAATACATTATCAAATTTACAGTCGTAGATTCTGCCATTATTCTCAATTATTCTACACATTTCCAATGCTGGCTTTCGTCCCTAAACGTTAACACATGCTTGCTTTCAAGCCGGCAGCACACTCGTCCTGTAATTTTTTCTTAACACATATAACACACTAGCGAACACACAAGTGGATTATACATAGGAAAAGTACATAATTATACACACACATATATATATATATATACATTTCTCTTACTCTCAGGTAGAATACAATAGCTATAACAGGCTGCAAATGGGTATCTAGGTCTGCTACGTAGATACAGCTGCAACATATTTGACAGCAAGTGTTTGCCGCTTTCTTCTGTTAGTACTGTATTTTGAAAATGATGTGGCCTCAATTCAGCCCAAGTTCAACGTCTTATAAAGGGTCTCAGCGTACCTCGCGGATGATTGGGGCAAAAGCGGTGTTAGGAATCCCAAAACAATGCGTCTTTTTGCCTTCGCGTTCATTGTGTAGAAATTTTAAAATCTATTATCTTTCTTAATTGGAGACCGATTTTACTCATTTAAAGTTAGTATTATACTGGTAATTTATCTCTATCAGTCTAGCTACATTTTGGTTAGTTAGCAAAATGCATTTAAATCTATGCAGCCTTTAACTAACTATATTGGGGACTACCCTGATGTATAAATGTCAATTAAAACGTTTTTTCTCTTAGAATAACATATTATTTAAGGACGTCTTTACACATACCTCTTAAGTAATATCCCCGTTGTTTAAACTAGCTATAACTTTCGTTTAAATATCTTTAGTCTTTGAGAAATTAAATATCTTCGTATTTTCAGTTGCACAAAATAGGTCTCTATGTTAAGCATAAAAAGTTTCCTTATACACATCAGAAAAAGGAGCGTTCTCATTGGCTGTTATATCGGTGTATCATATCTTGTAGAGTTATTCGAATGCATGATGTGAAACAGACGGCATCTCACGACACATCATAACCCCCATTTTCAAGAAGGACGACAACTGACAACGTGGAAACAATAGAGGTATCTTTCTTCTCAGTGACCCTGGTAAAATCTACTCTAGAATCCTGGAGCAGAGACTCAGACGCCTAGCTGAGCCACAAATGCATGAGGTAAAATATGGCTTCCGAGCAAATCGAAGTACTCAAGACCTTATCTTCTCACTCAGACAGCTGAGTGAAAAGGCCATTGAGTATAAAGGTGAGATGCATCTTTGTTTCTTGGATCTGGAAAAGGCGTTTGACAAGGTCCCCTGGAGCAAACTTTGGGACTGCTTGGCAAATAAAAACATTCCAACACCTTTGATTCACGCTATACATGCTTCTACAGGTCTTGCAGAAATTATGTGAGGACGGCAAATCATAACTTAGAAGAGTTCAGGACCACGGCTGGTGTAAGGCAAGGTGATATTCTGTCACCTTATCATTTCATACTCCTCATGGACGATGGCATCAAATCATGTAAGGAGAGGACAAGAAAGTATTCAGTGGGATACTGGAAGATGAGACGGGTATGTATTTCAGAGCTGGCATTTGCCGATGATGTTGACCTGATTGCTAAATCAGAGGCAAATCTTCAATCCAACCTGCAAGTCTAGAAGGAAGAGCTGGAGAAGAGAGGGATGGTCATCGGCAGCTCCAAAACAAAAACCATGGTGATATCACGAGAGGAAAAAATGCATCAAATTTAGCTGGGAGAACAGGTCCTGGAGCAGTGCAACCACTTTAAATACATCGGAGCTGTCATATACTGGAAGAGATGCATCAGAGAAGAGTTGGATACGGAGAGCAGCAGCTGGAAGCCTTTTTAAGACTTTTTCAGGTCATAAATCCAGGATTTCTGAGCAAAAGAGAAGTTGGCAAGAAGACGAATATGGTTGTATTCCGCTCCATTTACGTTCTAGTCTTGGCATATGGATGCGAGTCATGTGCAATGACTACAACCCACAATAGCCAGCTCCAAACCTCAGAAATTAGGTATCTGAGGAAGGTGGTTGAAGAAACAAGAAGAGACATGGTCCGCAACCAGACAATACGGCACAACCTTAAAACGAAGCCACAGCAAACTCAAGTAGAACAGTCCCAACTACGATGGCTTGGCCATGCCTGCAGAATGGGAGAAGATCAGTTACCACGACAAGTACGGGAAACTAAGAGCCAGGGATCCAGACCTGAAGAACGACTTAGAGTCCGCTAAGATGACAGCGTTAGACAATCTCTGAACGACTAAGGACTAGATTGGACCAAGGCCAGGAGGAAAACAGTCAAAAGGATAGTATGGCGCTCTCTCTCTCTTCCAAATCTTTACACCTCACGGTACAAAAGAAACGGCTCGGTAAGTACGTAAGTAAAAAAATGTATGGTAATAAAATGATAACGAAAATCATCTACATCGTTGTGTTCCAAAGAGCAAAGATGTCAGTCATATGGACTGTAGCATCCGCATCATTTTCCTCTTCACGCCATTTGGAGTCTGGAGCAACCACTGCAGCTGTTCCCTTGCAGGAAGCCTGCGCAAAGCATTCACGTGCTCTTGCAGGAGTGGATTCTGTACCAATGTGTTTTACACAATGAGGTTGCCAACATCATGCACAACCTCAATTTAGTTGCCCTGTACGACATGCCTGAGGGGGCAGTAGTCATATTTCTTTATTTGTATCATAAGAGTGTGACGAAATGGACGACCTCATCACGATCACTGTTTCGCTCCGACAGGATCAGAGACATATTTTGTACAGATTTTTATTTCTGTACTTTTAAAAGTACCAATTTCTTATCAATATCGGCTAAGGAGCAAGTAGTTTGTATGTTCAAACATTTGTGACACTTCTTGCAGATAATGTTTATCCCAGCCTGCGAGAAGCAACTAGATAAGATGAGCGCCGGCGTGTTTAGATTAAACCGCTGATAAGCTACTCGTTTGTTAACAAGCTGGGCAAACACGGAGTTTTTGCGTACTCATCCAACAGATAACGAGATTAAGTGTGACATAAGCGCGTCCGGGTCATTCTTGATACACAAACATTACTTTTTAATAAAGTAATAAGTATTACAGCTTACCCATGTTGTCACGTGTGTCTACCGATCTGCCTTTGAGAGTGTATGCAAGGCATCAGATGTCCATATATGGTTAAAAAGTGACCTTTGCAGGCAAGCACCTTATTTCACGTGCGACTATTTTGAAAATATCATACCCGCCCGGCATGATTTGAAATGATTGGATCTTTCTGTTTGTTTCATAACAACATTGAGGGGTAATGTGACGGTATTGCCTCCCGTGCTTTGCAGTAGTCGTCCAACAGTAGCCAAAACTCAAAAGATTCCCAGGAACTGAATTGAAAAAATGCACAAGAAACTATCCCTAGGACATAAACTCTGAAAGGTACAGCTTAGTGGATGTAATGATAAAACTTCAGCAAAAAATAAACAACAACTGAAAGTGATAAAGCCCTATGAATATAATATAAGGATACAGACAATACAGGTTATAGCGAACGTCATGCAGAGTGCAAGTGGCGGAAATTGATGAAAGGCCATGTTAGCCAGTGTTGGCAGAAAACTGAACAATTGACTGAATGGTCAGCTTCTAATCCCCTATTTACTAATTGTTTCACTGAAGCGTAGGTAACCAATAAGAAAGAAAATCCCGCCAGCACATTCGGATATTACGGAAAAGACGCGTATTGCATCGTAAAAGCTCAATGGAGCACCAATTAAAAGAGCCCACAGGCCTTTCAACTGTTTCATGGTGCATTGAACATAAAAAAGTCATCCTTTAGCAGAAACTGCGTTAGGAGAGTGAAGTGTTAGAGACTTCATCATATTAGGTCCAGAATCAAGAGGTGGGGGTGACCAGTTTCCTTCCTCGCTGTCTTTTCCTTCCATAACTCAAGAGCAGAGTCAGGTACCCATTTCCATCTGGGTAGACTCTAGAGTGACGATACCGTTTTTCGAATTCCGCACATTTGCCGCTCGAGACTGACAATGTAACCACTCTGTCAATGTAACCACTCGCAGTGACCATAAGCTTGACTGCAAAGATCCTATGAAAAATTAACTCTTTGACTCCGCAATTATTTTCCACCCTGTGCCGTAATTTTAATTCGTGATAGACTAAAAACAACGCTCAGAGAGTTGTTTTGGCACAGGTGACAAATCTGACCAACGCTCTGAGCGTTGTTCCGGAGTCGAAGAGTTAATGAAGCGGACAGGAATGAAATGACCACAGAACAATTAATGCAGCAGGAGCATCACATAATTATCCCCCTCCTCCCCCCCCCACCCCCAGAGTCATGTTTAGGCGGCTTACGTGCTCGTTGGTAAGTATTAATGCATTGTCTAGCTATCACGTGAACTGAGAGAGTAACAAGTACGGTAAATGATTATCTCGCAAGTGCGTAGCTATTACGCGAACTGAGAGTAACACGTACGGTAAAAGACTATCACTTTAAGTGCATAACTATCACGTGAACTGAGAGTAACAAGTGCGGTAAAAGACTATCTCTTTAAGTGCATGACTATCACGTGAAGTGAGAGTAACAAGTACAGTAAAAGGCTATCTCGTAAGTGCGCAGCTATCACACGAACTGAGATTAACAAGTACGATAAAAGATTATCTCGTAAGTGCGCATACAAACACGTCATTCAAAGACAGCGAACGCTCCTTTCAGCACTAGCAAAGTCTGCTTCCATTTCAACGCGGCACGCCGTCTACAAACTGAAGTGATGACTCAGTTGTAGCCACCAGGTTTAAGTTGAAAAGATGGATAAGAAAAAGGACGATTATTTTGCCACGACAGCTTTCTGCACTTAGCAACTGTTATATTGTTTGTGCAGTGATGTTGGCGTTTTAAGCAAAACATTTTTTTTTAAACTGAGAGAAAGTCAGAGAGGAAATAAATGTCTCAATATATCTGTCATAGATTTTTGATAGGGGAATTAAGACATAGATTGGTCCCTTCTGAATAGAAATAGAACAGGTAATAGCACAGTGGGAGATAATAATAGAAATAGATTTTCACGAGTGAGATGGTGGAAATTAATAGAGTCTGTCCCTGAAACGCGAGAAGATTCTCTCGGTCAGCCTATCTTCTACAACAGATCTAGAATAGTCAGACAGTCTATAAAAATATATATTAAATATATATACCACTCACATACACACACACACACACATAAGTGACGACAGTTAGACGCACAGACGTGAAAACTATAACAATGGAATATAGATATTTGGGACGAGCTGACTGACACACTGGTATAAGTTTATGTAAATTTTATTATCATAAGACAATTTACCCACACCAAAAATTTGAATATCAATCACATATAAATACACATAAGTTAATGCATTACAAAACCCAGATAATAGACTCCTAGGTGTAATCCTTTCCCCCTCTGTTTAGCTCACGATCCCGTTAGAAGAAAAGTTAAGCCCCCAAAGAGTCACAGATTTATACGCTATGGTCTAAGATTTCCCTTTATCGTTAAGAACAGAGTTGATACATTAGTCTATACTAAGAGGAAATCTGCATTAGCAATAAACTTGCATAAAGAAATTTCAAAGTGGGTGCATGAATATAAAATGAAAGAATCACTCGTTCTGCTTTCTCTCTGTTCATTCAGCCGGGGCCCCTGACATACTTTCTTACCTATAAACGTGATGTTTTTCGCCTTCTGGCGCAAACTTCAGGACACTTCTCTACAGTGAATCTGTTTTTTTTTCCTTTTTGATAAAGAGAATCCAAGCTCTGCAGATACAGGTTTCTTCCAATGTTCCGGGGAGCATTCGCTTTATAACTATATTTTAAGATTACTGGTAATGTCACTTGAATCCGTTGAGGTAAGAAATTATAAACGGGCTCACAATGTCTGAATCTTGGGGTTTCCCGTACTTAGGAAAAAGGCAGGTTGGTAACGTCTCTCTAAGGTAAAATTCTTGATCACACCACAATTAGTTTAAAAAAACGTCGGAAATGTTACTGTTTGTAATTTCTCTCACCACATGGGCTGAATGTACACTGAGATTGTTGGGAAGAATTATAATCTGGCTCCATAGGCCCAGTTATTGCATTTAGTATTAAAGTTCGTGAGATGAGTACTCTGTATTTTTCTGGAGGCAAACACAATGCCAGACAGGTGGTAACTTGGACACTCACTTATTTATGTATAAAAATGTTTCTTCTAAGTTAGTCTCAAATGTACTGAAACCGCTGGTAGATGTTGGGCTTTACCCAGAATACTGTTTAAAGAAAAAGAAACATACAGAATACTTAACATAATATTATACACATCCTATCCTACCCTCGCGTAAAACATAATATTCACTTCGGTTATTAACTTTAAGTTAAAGACTATAAGCTTAGCGCTTGTCTCATCGTTTAAACTTCCGTGAAATAAATTCTAGTCATTAAAAGAATCAATCATCATGAATTAGAAATACGTAAGTATCTCATCAATACTCAATGATGAATCAGTGCATTTACTAGTTAGTTAAAATATTCTCGGACTGGTTACTAGCAATTTAATTAAATTTATTTATAGCTGTATGAGTTTTAGCTAGAAATTTTAATTTATTTTGCTTTCCACAGTAATACAGTAACTTGGAGAAAATAACTGACTTATCATTTAATCACTCTACACATAAATCTAGTGAAGATATAATAGGCTATTTACCACTTAAATCACTCACAAATACTATCAATATATTTACCTCACACAGTACTACTTAAAACTATCCTCCAACGCAACTGAGAAATTCTACTTAAATAAAAGTGATTTCTAGAACGTAGCTAGGTTGTCTAACAAGACTGTGGATATCTGAATGAATGACGTCTAAAACTTCTCTGGTATAAATATATCTCTGATGAAAGGAAAATCATTACATTATCGAAACCCCAGACTCTCTCTGCCACATGTTCGCGCCTAGAGGAAAATCTACATAAATTCTTGCTCATTCTACAAATGAAACGAATTTCTCACGCTGAAGCTGAAACAGACTCGCAAATCGAGTGGACAGTCTCTCTTAGATCTTGCGTAACATGATTTACCAGATCGTGCAAGAGATTTCTGCTCTCGAGAATTCACACTATTACTGCCTCCGACTATGGTCATAAACGAAATACCTGCACGCTCGTCTTTCATCTCAAATCTTTCACCTTGAATAATTAACTTATAGGCGAGCAGATTAGAGGAAAGTGATAGACGATCGTCTTACTTCTTATCTCTGTCGAGAACGAATTACCACGATTCGGTCTCATCAAAGAACTTAGCTTAACAGCAATAAAATGCGTTGCTAAATTAGCAAGGAAAAACAAAGGTATGAATGGGATAGTTTATCTTAACAATCGAGCGTATGCGAAAAGAAGGGTAAAACGAGCGAAAGAAAGGTAAAAGAGCGGAAGAAAAAGGAAAAGACAAATGTAGAGTAAAGAATAGATATCTGAAATTTATTAATCATAATATCTCTGCTACCGTATCCATCAGGGTTGTGGGAGTTGTTCAAAAATAACATTTCCGACTCCGACTACTGACATATTAAAAGGTCGACTCACGACTCCGATTACAGTTTTTTACTAGTCATGTAGCATTCAATTCGGAGTCCGAACATTTTTTAACCCAATCCTACTCCAGCTCTGATTCCACTAAAAAATGACGAGCTCCACTACTCCCGCCTCCCGATTATGCAGCCCTGGTATCCATAATTTGTCTTTAAAGTGGAATTTTATCTCCTTTTGGTGAGGCGTGTCTTGTTCAACCTAGACACACGGTCCGTCAATTATATTAGAGGCGCGTGTCCAAATATAAAAGACCCAGTGGTCTGATGTAATGTATCCATAATAGACTGATGAATAAAAATGTGAAAATAGATGGGCAGGCACTCGCAGAAAGACCGTACAGTATAAGAATTGTTTCTGTGCCACAGTGTACAGTTGTACCACTTTCGGAAAGAAAAACTCTATGGAGATGCAAAAATAGCTTGAAGCTGACCACAGCTTTCATTGAAAATGTTCAAGTAGACGTCCTGAGAGTGTACGAAGAAGAAGAAGTACTGTTTACTTCCTGTGTGTCTCTGAGAAGACAAAGACATAATTGACCTACTACGACAAAATGCATTAGAACCGCGGTAGTGCAATGGTTAGTGCACTGGCTTCCCAGCTCGGCGGTCCTGGTTCGATCCTCAATTGACGTGGATTTTTTTAGACCGCAGACGACTCCGGGGTCTACCCAGCCTCGTGAATTGGGTACCAGAGCAACTCTGGGAAGCTTAAGGCGGCCGGGCGTGGTGCTGACCACATCACCCCTAGTGTGCCGATGGTCAAGAAAATATGGACCTAACACCGTATTCCCAATATGCCTCAATGGGCATGTAACGGGATCCTTTACCTTTTTTTCATGCACGTCGTAAGAGACTACTAAAATAAAGTGGTGTATCAGACTGGCAACCTTATCTTGTACAGTAAACTGCTACCGTAACTATTACTGGAAGAGCTGTGTGATTTGACGTAATTTTTCCACACAGGGACCGTCTGCAATGGTGGGCCCATCCTTCATCAAAAGAAAAACAAGGAGGCAATGATGATATTGAAGCCATATTTGCAAGGCACGTGGTTTCTCTAATTGTAGCCACTAAGGGAGGAATTAAAAAAAAAAATAAACACATCGCGAGTTGACAGCGACATGCGCCCATGGCACTGATTCCCTAATAATGTATGCGTGTCCCTGGTGGAAGCCAGATAATTGTTTGTCGTGCACGGACGAACATTTTTTCTTTCCATTTGTGTATAGAAAGTGTTCAGTAAATGCTAGTAGCACAAAGAAAATTCGCATAATGCAAAAACAAAAGTTGTCAAGGTAAAATACAGATAACGGCAAAGATCGTTAAAGTGATATGCGAATGATTGAAGATGGGTAAGTTTTGGTGTGATGGGACACTCAGAAGTCTAGCCGTCGAGATCTATTCTACACCGTAAGGGTATGTCATTATCATCACCATTTTCCTGTGCGCTCCTTACAGAGCATGAAGTCAACACTGCTGCTGGTGATCTTGAAGACAGCCTGCACAAAGCAGTCACGTGCTTTTGCAACTTTGGATTTTGCGGAAATTTGTTTCACCTAATAATGTTGCTAGTCACATGCACAAACTTTATATCGTTTGTAGTTACACCACATACACATACAGTGGCGGATCTACATTTTGGGGGCCCTGAAGCTTGAACTCTTGGAGGGGGCCCCTTTTATTTAAAAAAAATATATATTGTGAGGGTGGGAAAGAAATGTATTATAGAGATAAATGGACTTGGAGGACCTGAAGTTCAAGCTTTATAGTAGATCCACAACAACACACATAAAAACTGAAGACAAATGAATGAATTTTCAAAAAAAGAAACAACTCTGCTGGGAGTTGAATGCAGAACATTTGCTTGGAAGGCATATGTTCTGATCACTAAACCACTATCCAACTTGGTATATGTGATTTTTGAAATCTTAACTATTTTAATGATTGCCTCCATCATTCAGAATTAGTTCGTTGAAGACATAACAAGAAAATTATAAGATAAGAAAATTAGCAATGAGGAAAATATAAAATATTTTAATACATTTGTTAAAAAACAAGGCTGACAAGGTGTATCCCTAGGAGATTTGTGCTCAGAAGGAAAAGTTAAACTTACCAGAACATACTACATGAAGCACATTTTACAAAATACTCTTATTTCTGCTTTTTTCTAGCAACATATTCACGTACAGTTTTGTCATATGAGAGCTTCCTTACAATGTCATTTTCTAGAGACTTACTTACTTAGTCGTTCCCCTTCTACCGTGAGGTGTAGAGGTTTCTAGAGACAATATGCATAAAGAATTTAAGCGCTCTTCAGTCATGGTAGACCGAAATTTGTTTTTTTATAAAGGATAGCTTTGAAAAATTCCTTTCTGCTTTACAGCTCGTGATGGGTATTGTCAAGTACGGCTTAAGCGCAGCAGTAATATTGGGGAACACTTCAATTAGGTGTTGCTCACAAATGAGCTGAAGAACTTCTGCGCATTGCATTTTAGATGGCGTGTTTTCTTCTGTGTTCTGGGATTTCCTAAGGTGCAAATATTCTTTGAACTGATAACACTCGTTTACTAATTTGTGGTCAATATCATCTTTGTAATACGATATTATAAGTTTAATACTGTCCTCATCAATTTCAGAATTGTTCACCAATTCTTAGAGGAACTTGAACCTTTTCCCAATCTGCTCATATGGGTCAATCCTTTTGCGTATCTGGATTATCAAGCAGTCATAGAGTTGATATAGAATGTCACGTAGGTCTATGATCATTAAATTGCCTAGATCTTCTTCATATTCTCTCACCCGAATCCTTTTATTTTATTATCTTTCCGTACTTGTGTTTTCCTGTATTTTTCTCATCACTCGGTTGCGAAAAATATTTTCTTCAGTATTCTCAAACTTTACCTTGTGTTTTTTCTCATACTGGGATACGTAATTCTATTACTTAGATGTCAGTCAGACGAGAAGTGCAATTAAGTTGCAGCTATCTCAGACATCGAGCCGACTTGGGTCTGCACCTTCAGATGACACGACACTCCTGAGTTAGATTTTCGACGTAAACGCGTGAGAATGCTAGGAGAGAGCCGACATCCGTCTGCATTTTTCACCGGTCAACAACGAGTTGCATCGGCCGAACGCTTAAGTAGGAGCGAATATTTACACCTTATAGTCGCAGTTTCAGACATTTGTCTGGAAATCCCAGCTGACACGGCTCATTGTGGGCCCCGGTCAGCGTGAGGTGCGAAGTAGTATAAGTGTCAGTTCAGAGTCGTTGTCAAAATAGCTCCGGCTTGGCGTGAAAAATCGCTCCGCACTGGAGACCGGCTGTCTGAGAGTTGCAACTCGCGCGCGCTCTCGGTCACTGATGGCGGTTACGACTCGCGTTAAGCAGACGTAGGTGTTTTACACGTAAAAGGGGAGATGATTTCGGAGTTTGAGAAAATGTGGGATTGTGTGCCCTTGTTTTCAAATATCCACCCAGGAGCTGAAATCTGATTTCATTTGAGTCTTCAACATCTTCAGTAGACGGAAACACGCGTGCTAGCGAATGAAGCTTGTATAGCGAATTTCATAGTTCTCGTCAGATTTCTGACGAGCTTCTAACTACCTATCTAGTGAATTATCCTAGTCGTGGTGTTACCGTAGTTCTGGGTGTGACGGTGGTACCCAACTTTGCCAGCGTTCTAGTACGTGAACATTATTTGTGAAGAAACTAATCACTTTCATTACCTGAACTTTAACAGTTAAATGAAGTAAGATGCCTTCGCGCCAGAATTAATTCTTCCAAAATAACTCTTCAGTACAGTTCAGCCCGTTGTGGCAAGCAAATAGCAGTAACCTTCTGACAGAGTTTTGACTAGTATTGTGGTGACCAAATATAGTACCTTCCTGAAAGTAGACACCGATCTGACATTCCTTAAATTCTAGAAACCAAAGCTAATGACATTGTGCTCTGCTAACTTTCGTGCCTGGACAAATTTTATGTGACTTAACAGACATCCGAAAAATAAGAACACCCAAGGAATCGTTCCCTGAGACAGAGAAATTCAGTACGTCTTGTTGGAACTGGGGATTTCTTGGTCGAGAACTGCATTTACGGGTCTGTGTGAAGGTCCTAGAATTATTATGTTCCCAGAGGCAGCGAGCAAAGTTGTAAGTATAAATGTGAGCACATGGCCATGGCTGAATGAATGAGAGTACGCAGGTCTGAGTGTTATTTTACCGGTGTATTTTGGCACCCATTTGCTGTCTTAACTTTTTTTTAATCTGCAGAATTTGTTACAAATGCTAGAGTTTCTTTTTCTTAGGCTAAATCAGATTATCCAACTCTGTTCATACATTTACGAGAAAGAAAGAAACCTCTTAGACTCAACCCTATGTATCTATAACTCTTTAAGCCATCATCTGTTCTCTTAACGGGGCTGTGGGCTAAACCTAGAGTAAGATTCTAACGGGCTATCATCCTTGTAGCATTTTCTTGAATTTTAGGACTATTTGTATATTTTTTTTCCCTTGATGTATTTCTTTGGTGTTGTGAGAAGATTTTAAATGATAATTAAAATCTCTCTTGAACTTAATAATCGTGTTGGTCAGCTCGTTCGAGAATACATATATCATTTGTTATAGTTTCCCACGTCTGTGTGTCTACCTGTCGTCACTTGAATGTGCGTGCACGTGAGTGGATATAGATATATTTAAAATACATATATGTTAGACTGTCTGACTACTTTAGATCTGTCGTAGAAGATAGGTGAGAGAGAGAGAAGATTTTCCGCTCTCAGAGACAGCCTCTATCACTATTCTACCACCTCACTCGTTGAAATCTATGTTGTATTTCTATCCCTCACTGTGACTATCACTCATTCCAACCTATTCAGAAGGGACCAACCCAAGTCTTAATTCTCCTATCAAAAAAATCTACGACATAGAACTTCTATCCTAAATTTATCAGCTCCTCTCAAAGAAGCAATACCACTTGTTCCATCTGAAAATGTCCTTGTAACAATGCATTTGGAAGCATCAGAATAACTTGAAGTGATATCTTCACACAAACCTTTTGCTTCTGATTCATAGTGTGCAATCATATCGGCTGAATTTTCTCTGAGTTCTTTAACAAACGAAAGTAAAGATGAAAGCAGAAGATAACCTTCAAATACATCAAAACCAAGGGTTTGGAGTTTCTTACTTGTTTTGTTGAAACGTTCCAACACTTCTTCCCAAACGACTGTTAAAATAGCATATTCCAGCTGTACCAACTTGTTGTATAAATTCTTTGCATCTCTTTTACATTCAGGCTTCTCTTCTGAGTCTTCAAAAATATGTTTGAGAGTTTGTAAAATACACATATATCCATTTTTAATTGCCCGGACTGCTTCATAATGTGCAGACCATCTAGTTACACTTAAGCTCTTTAGAAAAAAATGTAGATTGTCCTGCGTGTTTAAAATCCCCCATCTTCGTGGAGATCCAGAAAAGAAAACATACAGCTCCTGCAAAATGCCAAAATAGTCAGCAACTTCAGGTACAGTAGACACTGCCTTTTCTCCAACAAGGTTAAGTGAATGTGCTGCACATGGTACATAGTCTGCGTACCTGTTAATGTTTTTAAAGAGTGCTTGCAGCCCTTTCTCCGAGCCCTTCATGTTAGATGCATTATCGTAGGTCTGAGCACGGATATTTTCAAGTGAAAACTTATGTTCACCCAGGACTTGTTGTATTTTGTTGAACAAGGTCGTGGATGAATGGTTTTCTATCGGTAAAAATTTTAAAAATCTCTCACAGGGTTTTCCATTATAGCAGTATCGAACCACAATTACCAGCTGGTCAACATGTGTCAGGTCAGGCAACAACAATAGAGTAGTGTTTGGTGTCTAGGTTGTTGATTTGATTCACAATTTCATCTTGCACATGTTTTCCCAACTTTTCTATCAATTCTTCATACACGGTTTTGGATAGGTAAGTAGCATTTACTTTTTCATTTTTACATTTCTCGAGATGTTCATGTAAAAATGGGTCGAATTCTGCAATAAGTTCAATGGCCCACATGAAGTTTCCATTATTTGGTGAGCCCCACTTCTCCTCATGACCTCTAAATGCCAAACATTTTTCACTTAAAAACTTTATAACAGCTACAACTCTTTTCAGTACTTCAAAATAGTACTGTATGGTTTTTGTCATCTGTTCTTCAAGTTGCTGATCCACAGAATTTTAAAATGACTTTCTTGTTATCCAACACAACATCGCCCTCTTATGTTCCATGCTGTTTTCATGATTCTTCAGAGGTCTGAGTACATTTATCCAGTCAGAAAACCCATCTGTTGTAAGTGATGTTTGGCATTTAGAAAACAGTTTGCAAACAAAACAGTATATACAGCCTTCGCTCTTTGAGTAACACTAACCTGGATCTCATCACAGTCTGGCCATTTTTCAATCTTATTTTCAAAATATTTGTTTCAGAAACTTCTGTTTTGCTCCTTGTAGACCCTGCTTGATTCGATATATACATCATCTGGTTTATTATTTTGAAAAAAAAAACCTGTCTTGCATTAAACAATTCTGTATGAAATCATTATCAACTGTTATGGGCCAGTTTTCGAGGTCACTTTATTCTTTGAAATCACTGAATTTGCTTCCTGTTTCATGTTTCTGCTCAGTCTCTGCTTGTTCCGCGGTACATTCACGTTGACCACTGTGATCGTCATCTGTATCAAAAGCGTCAACAGTGGGTTGACTATTGCTGGAATGAGCACCCGCAGGTTGTGCACTATATGTGGCTTCAATGGTGTTTGCTTGGCTTGTTTCAACTGTAGGTGTTGACAAACTTGACATTGCCAAATAGTTTGTTAGTTTTAGACATTTAGAGATTTCGTCAGATCGCTGTTCCTTGAGTTTGCGTTTTTGGTATCCACTTAAATACTTTCGTGAACTCATTGTTATTCCTCTTGGGTCTAGACCTCTGTTAAAAAGGGGAAAAAATTACATTAGCCACAGCAGATCAGCCAACTTACCGCGACACTCCACCTTTACAACCTCTGTGCTACTGACACTCAAACTTTGGGATTGTTGAAATATATACAACAAAAAATTAATCAATTTGAGTCGTGCGACTAGTGTTGCATGCTTTGAAAGGAAAAAAAAAATTTAGGTCAACTTTCTGAGAAAGCGTTTTTTCGTTTACGGCTAGCCTACATGATACTTTAATAACCTTTTAATTTTTATTTTAACTATTATTTTGTAATGAATTACATTATATTATTAATATTATTATTGTTTAAAAACTCATTCTCATACAGAAGACCCAAAATTTTTAAGCAATGTGGACTAAAGTCGCTTTTGGGGCCCCTCCGGTATTAGGGGCCCTGAAGCTTAAGCTTCATTAGTTTCATAGTAGATCCGCCACTGTACACATACACATACATACATACACACACACACTGTAGCGGGAGGTTATTTAAAATTATTTATTTATGTAAGAGTATGCCAGTAAAGAGTTCTGACCTTACAAGTAATACCCCAGTCGTAGAAATAAGCACTGGTGTATTGTTATCATAAAAATAGCCAGACTGTGAAAACCCTGGCCCAGGTGGTAAGAAGTAGTACCAGGATTTAAGGTGTCTCCTCCCTGTGACTATCTTATGATTACTTATATTCTAGGGGATAAGTAAAATGTACATTCACTGAAACCACAAATGGAAGAAGTGAATGAATCCTCAGGTACAGTTAAAATAGTTTAATAATTACACTAATATTCTATTTCTACTAGTTGGAAAAGAGCATTGAAATATATATATATATATATAAAATTAAGTCACACAATTCCTATTATTGTCTATTTAGACTGCATTAATTTTAAATATATCACCGTTCTTAGTCCTCTGATAAATGTCATCACTTGACTATTTACTGTGTTTCATATATTGTGGTAGTCAGTGTCCTAAGTGACACTTATCTGTTCAACTTGATACTGCTGACACTGAACTGTCCTTTGCTGATATCAGACTTGGTAGGCCCAACAGTAGGGATGCCAATGACCAGTTGAAGTTCACTCTTTGGGGTCCTGCACTTTTGTGGGATTGCCTCTGATGAACGACACAGGCTTCTGATACTGGACAGTCTGGTTTGAGTTATTTCATGGAACCTGCAACATATCAGCCTTGGCTAGTATCTGCCTAGACTTGTAGCTGACTAGCACAGATGTCAGACCAGTCAGTCATCAGATGTCACCGTTATACAATCATAGTAAGTAAGGACATCGTTTCAGTGATATAGCATTAATATTAACATTTCAATTAAGTGTAACTGACTAGCACATAAGTCAGACAAGTCAGTCATCAGGTGTCACCGTTATACAATCATAGTAAGTAAGGACATCATTTCAGTGATATAGCATTAATATTAACATATCCGTAATAAACATCATCTGGTTTATCCATGTAATTTCCCAAACTGTTATTTGTTGATTTTAATATTTAGAACAGAAGTGGGTTTACATGCTTTTAGCGTAACTGTGGGCAGCCGAAATACGCATATATCTCCGTAAATGAGAACTTTCTACCGTTCCTTCTTATATGCAGTTATACACAATCCTTCCCTGTACTGAAATGTAAAATCCTTTTCATACTGATTCCCTTCTGCTTTTATTTATCCTTGGCGATTTCCTCTATCTGATACACATTTCGCTGATACGTCGCCATTTTGAAAGCGGTCAATCGATCGTTGACGGGTTTATAAATCTAACTGAACCCGTTTGCAACGACTTGAAACCATTTTGCGACATAGCTCCCCCATATTTTAAGCTGGATGATATCTAGCTTAACTATTGGGTACAAGACAATTGCAAATCGACCATTCCGAGGTTAGTTTTCCTTCCTTCTATCCTCCTCAAGCTCTGTGGGATGGCGACTTAGAAAATCTGCGCCCACATTCTGTTTTCCAAGAATATATTCATCCTTTACTATCTCTCTCCTTCCTGTTCGGCTTTTCATCCAGGCTCTTACTGCTGGTGAAACGGGGTCGGTAGGTTTCCCATGAAGTTTACCGCCCTCTTTTCGTTGATAGTTGGATGTGGTTTTCCCTCGCAAATCCGTAGGTGTTTGATTTTCGCTACGTGATTTGTTCCTTTTTTCCAGCGCATGGGGTTCAGACTGCAATTGAACCTGTGTGGGATGTTTCCTTTCCCCTCCCGTGCAAATCTCGGAAGTACCCATGATTGCTGGTTTTCTTGTAGACTTTTGATGAAGACTCTTCCGTCGACTTTCTGAATCTACATAGGTGCACTCTGGACAGGAATTTACATACTGATTTATGTCTTCCGTAATACCTGGCCAGTAGAACTGGGTGGCTATTCTTTGTTTTGTGGCACCATTACCCAGGTGTTCACTCAAAGTTGATATGTGTCCCCAGCCTATAACCTTATTCCTATAGGTGGATGGTACAACAATTTGACCATGACTTTTCGTCCCTCTGCCAGCTTTCCTGTACAAGAGTCCATGTTCCATATAGAAATGTCCTTTCCTTGGAGCTTTATGTGTTTTTGATAATTTGCCAAAACAAGGCTTCAACGTGCTGTCTGCTTCTTGAGCCCGTTTCATTTCAGTCGAATGAAATTTTAATTTGGTGTCCCTCTCTATGTTCCTGGAGTCAGACCTGGTCTGGATTTCTGCCATAACCATAGTTTTTACAGGGTTTCCCAAGAAAACATATTTACGCCCCAACATTAGGGGGTAAAAGGGATCATCTATCACAGCTGCATTTATCTCCCCTTCCACATAGCGACAACTGACATGAATCTTTGCTATGGGTAAAGTAAGGGGTGAGGTTCCTTTTAGTGGCCCTTGAATGTCTACTGTTTCTGTGGTGATTTGTTCAGGGCACACCAGAGATGCACACACGACTGCGTCATAGGACAAACCTGTGTCATACATTCCTGTGACTTGTTTGCCATTCACAGTCACTATCTCCTGGGTAGGTGGGTGATGGAGGCTATTCTGACTCACAGTCAGTTCCTTTCTAACAGAAGTCCTCACCTGTAGACATGCAGCATGATGAAGGGGTTTTTTCCTCCTACATTCATCAGTGTTGTGGTTGCTCATCTTACAAAATTTGCACCACTTATCTCCCTGTTTGTAGGGTTTATTTTCCTGAGTCTGAGGGTTTTTGTCCTTATTATCCCATCTTGGCTTATTTCTGTACGTTTGGTCCTTTTGGTCGAACTTGGTATTGTGTGGTGGTGGCTTATATCCTTCTACTTGCTTTCTGTTCGTTCCTACCAGTTCAGCTTGAGCTGCTTGGTATCTCTCTGCACATTTCAAAATGTCTTCCAGCCTCTCTGCTCCTTGTTCCATAAGGAATTTCCTCATTTCTTGAGACATGGAATATTTCACTTGCTCTAACATAACCATTTCTTTCAGATCCTCGTAGGTTTTCTGATACTTACCTAAACTACTCCATTTCAACAAATACGTTTCTAGCCTAGCTGCGAACTGGTTATATGTTTCTCCAGGTAGAGGTTTAGAAGTTCTAAATTTCTTCCTATATGCCTCAGAGTTCTTTTCATACCGGATCAGTAAGGCTTGCTTTAGTATTTCATAATTTTCCTGATCTTCTTTGGGGAGTTTCAGAAACACATCATATGCAATACCTCTCAATCCCTGGGATAACTTTAGACTCTATTTTTTCCTTTTCCAGTCCATATGTAGAGGCTAGCCTTTCATACCTATCCAGGTACGACTCAATTGCGTCCTCCTTTTCAACAAATGGATCTAGGTGGAAGTTCATGGCCCCATTTGCTGTGTTCTGAAAAGAGCTATTCGCAGAATGAGGTGAGCTATTACCATGGGTGATAGTCCCAGCCTGAAGTTCAAGATCAAGCTGTCTCATTTTCAGCTCATGGTCTCTCTCTGCTTGTAACCTCCTTTCTTCTCTCTCAGCTTCTAATTTCTTGACTTCTCTCTCCGCTTCTAATTTCTTGGCTTCTCTCTCCGCTTCTAATTTCTTGGCTTCTCTCTCTGCTTCTAATTCTAATTTCTTGGCTTCTCTCTCTGCTTCTAATTTCTTGGCTTCTCTCTCTGCTTCTAATTCTAATTTCCTGGCTTCTCTCTCTGCTTCTAATTGCTTTGCTTCTCTCTCGGTGTACTTTTCTCATTCCGTCGTGACATACCGGATCAGAGCGTCACCATCCATGCCAAGCTCTTTTCCCACCTGCAGTGTAGCAGACCTAAATTTGACCAAGTCAGCCATGATGTATCTGTAGTCTAGTAGGGCATGCGATCTTACTCAAACTAATTTACTACAATATAATTAACTTAGTTAAAATTAAAGTTAATTAAACTGACTTCCCCATATATGAAACAGCTTTCTTTATCTGTACTCAATGGTACTCCTAAAAATATAATTATTTCCTACTATGTTACTCTTTCCAAAAAATTTTACCAAACAAAATTTTCTACACAGCAGAAATAGACAGTTGGCTCAGGAATATCAAAGATATATCCCGGACGAGCCCCCACTGTAGCAAGAGGTTATTTAAAATTATTTATTTATGTAAGAGTATGCCAGTAAAGAGTTCTGACCTTACAAGTAATTCCCCAGTCTTAGAAATAAGCACTGGTGTATTGTTATCATAAAAATAGCCAGACTGTGAAAACCCTGGCCCAGGTGGTAAGAAGTAATACCAGGATTTAAGGTGTCTCCTCCCTGTGACTATCTTATGATTACTTATATTCTAGGGGATAAGTAAAATGTACATTCACTGAAACCACAAATGGAAGAAGTGAATGAATCCTCAGGTACAGTTAAAATAGTTTAATAATTACACTAATATTCTATTTCTACTAGTTGGAAAAGAGCATTGAAATATATATATATATATATATATATATATATATATATATATATATATATATATATATATATATATATATATATATATATATATATATATATATAAAATTAAGTAACACAATTCCTATTATTGTCTATTTAGACTGCATTCATTTTAAATATATCACTGTTCTTAGTCCTCTGATAAATGTCATCACTTGACTATTTACTGTGTTTCATATATTGTGGTAGTCAGTGTCCTAAGTGACACTTATCTGTTCAACTTGATACTGCTGACACTGAACTGTCCTTTGCTGATATCAGACTTGGTAGGCCCAACAATAGGGATGCCAATGACCAGTTGAAGTTCACACTTTGGGGTCCTGCACTTTTGTGGGATTGCCTCTGATGAACGACACAGGCTTCTGATACTGGACAGTCTGGTTTGAGTTATTTCATGGAACCTGCAACATATCAGCCTTGGCTAGTATCTGGCTAGACTTGTAGCTGACTAGCACAGATGTCAGACCAGTCAGTCATCAGATGTCACCGTTATACAATCATAGTAAGTAAGGACATCATTTCAGTTATATAGCATTAATATTAACATTTCAATTAAGTGTAACTGACTAGCACATAAGTCAGACAAGTCAGTCATCAGGTGTCACCGTTATACAATGATAGTAAGTAAGGACATCATTTCAGTGATATAGCATTAATATTAACATATCCGTAATAAACATCATCTGGTTTATCCATGTAATTTCCCAAACTGTTATTTGTTGATTTTAATATTTAGAACAGAAGTGGGTTTACATGCTTTTAGCGTAACTGTGGACAGCCGAAATATGCATATATCTCCGTAAATGAGAACTTTCTACCGTTCCTTCTTATATGCAGTTATACACAATCCTTCCCTGTACTGAAATGTAAAATCCTTTTCATACCGATTCCCTTCTGCTTTTATTTATTCTTGGCGATTTCCTCTATCTGATACACATTTCGCTGATACGCCGCCATTTTGAAAGCGGTCAATCGATCGTTGACGGGTTTATAAATCTAACTGAACCCGTTTGCAATGACTTGAAACCATTTTGCGACACACACACACACACACACACATATATATATATATATATATATATATATATATATATATATATATATATATATATATATATATATATATATATATATATATATATATATATATAGCGCAGTCTGGATAAGCAGACGTCGCTTGGACCATCTCTTACTTACTTAGTCGTTTCTTTTATACTGTGAGGTTTAGAGGTTTGGAAGAGAGAGTGCAATGGTATCCTATCGGCTGTCTTCCTCCTGGCCTGGTTCCATTCTAATCCTTGTCCTTCAGAGATTGTCTAACTTTGTCCTCCCAGCGGACTCTGGGTCGTCCTGGAGGTCTGGGTCCCTGGCTCTTAGCCTCGCATACCTGCAGTGGTAGTCGATCTTCTCCCATTTTGCAGACATGGCCAAACTATCTTAGTTGGGACTGTTGAACTTGGGTCTGCAGGGGTTGGGTTTTTAGGTCTTGATGTATCGTCTGGTTGCGGACCATGTCTCTTCTTGTTACTTCAACCATCTTTCTCAGGTACCTAATGTCTGAGTTTTAGATCTGACTTTTGTGGGTTGTAGTCATTGCCCATGACTTGCATTTATACGTCAAGACTGAGACACAGGTGGAGCGGTATACAGCCATTTTCTTATTCTTGCCAACTTCTCTTTTGCTGATGAATCCTCGATTTATAGCCTAAAAATGTCTCCCAGTTGCTGCTCTTCGGGTAGCCAACTTTTCTTTGATGCTTCCCTTCTAGTCTATGACAGCTCTGAGGTATTTAAAGTGGTTGACCTGCTCTAGGACTTATTCTCCCAGCTTAACCTGGTGCCTTCTTTCCTCTCGTGATATCACCATGGTTTTTGTTTTGCAGCTGCTGATGACCATCCATCTCTTCTCCAGCTCTTCCTTCCAAACTTGTAGGTTGAATTGAAGATGTGCCTCTGATTTAGCAATCAGGGCAACATCGTCAGCAAATGCCAGTTTTGAAATACGGACTGTTCTCATCTTCCAGTACTCCACTGAATATTTTCTTGTCCTCTCCTTACATGCTTTGAAGACATCATCCATGAGGAGTATGAACAGATATGGTGACAGGATATCACATTGTTTTACACCAGTGGTGGTCCTGAACACTTCCGACTTATAGCGTCAAGTTAATTTCTAGTAGCATAGTGGCAAGTGTAAAAACGCTAGAATCGCGTATTTCCTTAGTATTTGTGCGTTCTCTGTCAGCGGTTCCAACACGGATTCCTATTGCAGGACACGTAAGCCGATAAACTATGTACAACTTCTAGTACTGTGACTTAGGCAATGAAGGCAGAACTTCTACTTATGCGAACCCAAATTTTTGTTGAGACAGAAAAATTACTCCAACTTATCCGAAAATTCTAGTTATCAGAATTCGACTTAGCCGGAGGTTTTGTTTTTAACAAAGCCAAAGTGGACATTTTCCAGTACTTTCAGGAATGCTTCTACTTAAGGCGAAATTGGATTAAACCAAGTTCCGCTTAAGTGGATATATATATATATATATATATATATATATATATATATATATATATATATATATATATATATATATATATATATATATATATATATAAAACGAGGATTGTCCTTTATATATATATATATATATATATATATATATATATATATATATATATATATATATATATATATATATATATATATATATGTCAGAACAACAATCTATAGATGCTGTTGGATTTAACCCTATTTGTACCGTGGATTTAACTCACGGCTCATTGTCTACAAAATAGTACCACAGCACACAATAGCTGACATGAGTAATACAATAACGCCTCAAATACAGTAATATCCCTTTAATGAGAAGTACACACAACAATCACTATGCATGAAACTGCAATACGTAAGATAATGAATACATAAGCCAACTTACTTGCGATAATCATACCAACTCTCCTAATAGCACAAAGGCACAGCACAATTCACTGAAAAACTGCCACATATCCTGGCGAACACTATAATTCGTCATGAGAACCAAAATGGTTACCGACATAAGCTCATCAGTGAAGGCACTGAACTATCGCTCAGAGGCGGCACCTAATACTAGGTTAAAGCGGTACACAATTGCAACCAACGTATTACAATTAATAATCAGGAAGGGAAAATCACTAGAACTTTCTAAGCTCAATCTAGCACCCATCAAATATTCCTGACTCTATGGAAATCGGCAAGCACTAAACAACAATTGGCATCCAAATAATTCCCCAGCAAAACTGCTGACAAAGGCCAACAACGGCCGCTTAGGCCGGCAGACATATCTAGAATCCCCTTTGCCCAAAAAACTCCCTTCCGGCTTCCGTCTAATCGAAAACTGGCCGAGCAAGTTTTTACAAGAGACGAACCAGTGTTGTCGCTCTCCAGTGTGACCAATATACAATTTAGCGAAAGTCTATGTCGTGACATCCATCCCCCCTTAAGAAAGAAAACGCAGTTTTCTTCCACCGGAGGAGTCACGCCCAGCCCCCCTTTGGATTATGGACGAACAAATGCCGAGATAGCACCTCCTTATGCAAATAAAGAATGCCAGAGTTGTGCTATACCCTCGTCGTACATGCCTTTTCACTTACTAGACTCAATACAAAGAAATATGCACAAATCTACACTGGGTACTGATCCTGGAGTAGTCTACACATCATGCATGTTACACAAAATCCAAATACCTGATTGTCACCAATCAAACCCTAAGTTCTCGTAACACGATCATCATGTCACAACATAGTTATAGGCATAATATAATATGGTATGTCCACACATAGAGTACACCTACTAGATCTTGCCATTTATGGTAGCATATACCATACATTGAATATTAAAATACATCATCATGAAATATCAACTGAAATAGTCATAATGCCTTACTTACATAAATTCCAATTAATACTCTCTTTTCAGATGTAAGTTTTCCCACAGACTATAACTGTCCCCTCATTTTACAACCTGGACAAGACATCTGCTACCACATTATATACACCCTGAATTGGTAAAATTGTGAAGTTAAATTGCTGTAGTAATAATGCCCAGCGTGTCAATTTAGCACTTGTCGATTTAGCCGACTGCAAAAATAGCAGTGGTTTGTGATCTGTTTGGAGGAAAAAATGCGCCCCAACAGATATCGTGCCAACTTAGACACCGCCCAGATAATCGCAAGACACTCCCTTTCGATTGTGGAGTATCTGGTTTCAGCTGGCAACAGCTTCCTACTGACATACAGCACTGGATGGAGCGACCCTCCATGCTCCTGCATCAGGCAGGCCCCAATGCCTACCGATGAAGCATCAGTGTGCAGTATCAGTGGTCTGCGAAGATCTGGCAATCTCAAGATGGGTTTTCCAGAAAATAGTTTTTTAATCTTGTCCAATGCGTCTTTGCATTCATCATCCCATTTTATTTTGTTGGGTTGCCCCTTTTTGGTGAGTGCCGTAAGCGGCACAGCCAACGACGAAAAATCTGGGATGAATTTATTATAGAAATTGATCAGACCTAATAAACTCTTTACCTGCCTCTTAGTTTTCGGCGTTTGGAGCTGTAATATCTTTGAAACCGTGCTATCTTCAGGTTTCATGATGTTATGGCCAACCACATGGCCTAAGAAGCTCAGCTCTGTATTCCCAATGGACACTTTGCTCGGGCGAGCAGTGAGTCCATGTGCCTTCAGGCACTTGAGCACGGCAAACAGCCCATCCATATGCTGTTCCCATGTTTTGTGGAAAATGCAGATATCGTCGATGTATGTAATAACATCGTCTCTGTTCCCTAGTAGCTTCCTCATCATTCTTACAAAGGTGGCGGGAGCATTCACTAAACCGAAACACATGTAATTGAATTGAAATAAACCTCTTGGGGTAGCAAACGCCATGAGAGGTTTTGCAGCCTCAGCCAATGGCACCTGCCAGTATCCTCTCGCTAAGTCTAACTTTGTAAAAAATTTAGCATGGGAAAGTTTGGTCAGCAGCTCTTCCTGGCTGGGCATAGGCTCTGCATCGACTATCGTTATACTATTGAGTTTCCGAAAATCAATACACACTCTGAGGGCCCCGCTCTTCTTCTTAACCACCACCATGGGGAAAGAATACGGGGATTCTGAGGGAGCGATGATATTCAACCGAACCATTTCATCAATTTCTTTTTCAATCGCCGCTTTATAATGAAGTGGTAGAGGGTAACTCTGATAGGCTGGTTATCAGTTAAAGCTATCTCGTGAACTATTAAGTCTGTTTTACCCGGCAAATCCGTAAGTACGTCATCGAAATCCCTCAGTATAGCATCAACCTGAGCCCTCTGACTATCGGTCAAATCTGGACACACCGACACGTCGAACCAAGATTCGGAAGGAGTTATCGGCACGAGAGACAGCTGTAAGTTGCCATCGTCACAACTGTCTTCGTCGCTATCTATTACTACCGCCGCCGCTACTTCCGACCGTCGCGTACCCACGGCCTCAACCAGCGAGGACAGCTCGGAAGGACGCTCCACGTATGGTTTGAGCATGTTCACGTGGAACACCTTCTCCTTCTTTCTAACCTTTACAATGTAGTCGACATCGGTCACCTTTTTGTGAATACGGAATGGCCCTTGCCAGGAGATGCTCAACCTATCTTCTTTTGTAGGCAAAAGCAGCCACACTTCATCCCCTGATTGAAATGATATAAGCTTAGTACCTCGGTTTGCATACCGGCGGTACTGAATACCCGCATGGGTCAAGTTTTCCCGCGCTAGTGCACAGGATCTAATTATTCTCTCACGTAGATGTACGACATAATCATACGCGGATACTACCGCTCCGTCTACGTGTTTACCTACCAGCCAGTCCTTTAGTACGTGCATTGGACCCCTGGGATTTGCACCATACAGCAATTCGAATGGCGAGAAGCCCGTACTCTGATGCGGGGCTTCCCTGTAGGCGAACAACACAGCTGGAAGGTACCTATCCCAATCCTGCGGGAATTCGGCGGTCACCTTTGCCAGCATATGTTTCAATGCGCCATTAAGGCGTTCACAAACCCCGTTCGCCTGCGGATGGTAGGGAGAGGTGAAAGACTGGGAAATCCCCAGCAATTTAGTTATTTCAGACATTTCGTGAGAAATAAATTGCGTCCCCCTGTCAGAGAGTATACACTCTGGGAACCCGAAGCGACTGTATAACAGCTGAAGTGCTTCCGATACAGCCTGCGAGGTAATAGATCGCATAGGCACTGCCTCTGGCCACCTGGTACACAAATCTACCATAGTAAGAATGAACCGAAAACCTCTGTCGGACGTAACGGACAATGGGCCTATGATATCAACTGCAACCTTCTGAAACGGACGAAGTGCCAAGTCTACTGTCTGGACCGGAGCCTTTGGCGACCGGCCCTTATGGGACATCTGTTGACAGACAACACAAGACCTACAGTATGCCTTGATGTCTTTATTGAGTGCTGGCCAGTAAAATTGGGAGAGAACTCTATATTGAGTCCTAGCCACTCCCATATGGCCAGCAAAAGGAGAGTCATGTGCTAATTCCAGCACCTTTGCTCTCCACTGGCTTGGCACTACCACTTGACGTGTGAGTTGCTGTTGTTTCTCAAAGCAGCGAGTTAAGATCTGGTCCTTATACTCAAACCAGTATCGTGCTGTTTTGGTCTGTTTAACGTCTTTCGTTTTAGCTAATTCCAACAACCTTATTAGCGTTTTGTCCGCTTTTTGTCCTTCTGCAAAATTATCGACCGAAACGTCTCGCACACCTAACACCTCATCTACCGTCGATGGGACATAAGGAGCCTCGGGACTATCACTCTGCTCCTGCCGTCTCAGTTGCGCTCTAGTTAGCACTGCATTAGCTACTACGCCCCTATTACTTTCCCATTCGCGTATCTCTTCCGGTGTGCAATTCCGAACTCCTTGCACGTTACCAATAATTAAGTCTGCCACTGGTTTGTTCAGTACACACGCATGCACCTTTCCTGTCAAGAAGGGGGTGTCTATGTCCACAATGGCTATGGGGTAATATTCTACATTACCCCCAAAGGTGATGCATCTGACTGTCTTATCTGTCAGGCATGACTCCTCGATGCAGGAGCGACGTACCCCTATGGTGGTACACCCCGTGTCCCTAAGTACGGACACCTGTCTCGACTGCACAGACCCTGTACAAAGTTCGAGTTTTCCACCTACTTCCAGGGACGATAGGCAGGGTAAAGTGTGCCCACAAATCAACAATGGTTTTCCATCTGGTACAAACAACTGTCTGCACCCTTCGCAGTCTTCCTTATTGATAGTGTCTAGAACGCATGCCACATTAGCATTCTCTGGCTTAGACTTACAGTTACTGGGTAAATGACCTGTGCCTCGCAATGGTGGCACTTAACTTCTTTCCTCTCCTTGTTAGGACTATGATTCGGAGACGAACGCGTATCGGAGTCCGAACCTCGACCATCCGCCGATCTATTCGTATGTTTGAACCCTTTACTTTTATAAAATGTCTTGTCCTTATTCTTCGAGTCTTGGAATCGCACCTGTTTTCGCGCTTGGAAATTCTCTCCATCACTATCGCTACCAGATTGTCTATACCCTCTGTACTGAAAACGTCGCTGTGGTCTAAAATTTCTGTAGTTGTCTCTACCTGATTGGTATGGGCGGGGTGACCTATCAAATCTTGACCTCATAGACCTGTCGGCACTATTTGCACGGCGTTGCCATGGCCGCTGCAGTTTGCCGACCCCGGCCACTACCGCGTCGGACAGACCCGACTTCTGAATAGGTTTGCCCGGATGGGCCAGGACATAATGGTGCCCCAACTGGGCCATGGACTCAATGTCCTTTGGTTGACGTTCCTGGAAGAACGCCACCAACTCACTAGAGCACGAGGACAACACTTTGTCCCGTAGAACTAAGTCCAGCAAGCCATTATAATCCTTAGGAATTCCCTCCATTTCGATCCATCTATTCAATAGAAGTTTGATCTTCGAGATAAAATCCTCGAAGTCTTGGTCTGAGCTAGGCATCGCGTTCTTAAAACGCGTCCGGTAGCCGTCAGCAGTCAGACGGAACCTCCGGAGCAATCTCTCCTTCACTTTGTCATAATTGGCCCTTTCCTCCACGGGGAGGCTAAAAAAGTCTCCATCGCGGGCCCAACTAGCAGTGTTGATAAAAGAGATGGCCACTGATCCCTATCAGCCTTATAGGCCACACATTCGCCCTCAAATCTTTCCAAGAAGAAGTCTAAACTATCAATTTTCTCATTGAAATTTGGTAGCCGCAGTCTAAAAGGACGATGGGCCCCACCAGAAGTTGAGTTCTGACCACTCGCACCCACTTCTAACTTCTTTAATTGTATCTCTTTCTCCATCATTTTCTCTTCCAGAGCTATTCTCATTCTCTCCTTCTCCAACTGTAACTCTCTATCTTCCTTCATCCTCTTTTCTTGTAATTCTCTCTCTTCTTTCATCTTCTTTTCCTGTAATTCAAATTCTCTCTGTTTCCACTCGTTTTCTTCTTTCATCTTCCTTTCTTGCAACTCGAATTCTTTTCTTTTTAGCTCTAACTCTTCAGCTCGAGCATCTCTTAGAGCATTTTGTTTATCAATTCTGTCCCTCTCTTCCTTCTCTTTCCTGTCATTATCCTCCTTTGCTTCCTTCTCTTTCCTTTCCTTTTCCTCCTTTGCTGCTTTCTCTTTCAAATCTGTTTGATTATCTACTGAATTAAATTCTGCCTTAGCAAACTCTACTAATTCTTTTCCCGTGTACCCGGCTGCTTGGCCTATCCGCATGCAAGTGTCAATGTCCATGATGTACACATAGAATGCTCAGTATTATTTCCTACAATATATTTAGTATGAAATCGCTCAGTTGTATGTACTGTAACCTCTTCACTTATATCAGTAGAAAACTCTCTGGTTACAATGGTGCAGTAAATATGATAAATATAAATATCTCTTCTCAATATACATATATCTATATATATATGCGTGTAAGTATATGTCACCTCAAGTCTCAGTGTAAATATATCATCAACCTTTACCTCTTATAATCTCAATAAAGTCACACTTAGCCTCTTTGGCTATGTTATCACCAGTTGTGAAAAGTTAGGTCTTTCTGACCCCTTATTCTATAGTCAATAGCTGTCTAATACCAGCTTCCTGATACCTTGACAACAATGTATCAACTTATGATAATTAACAGTTGTATATCTTGACAATACTGTAAACTTGGTTCAAAATAGGTATTACTTCCACAATTCTATACTGGCACCACACTGGTGCTATGAACCAATAACACTCCTCTTATTATTACACACAATACTCTCTGTTATGCAAGTACTATCTATGGAAAATGAACACAAATAAGGACTACACAGATTAAGGAAACCTCCACATCACACCACGAAAACAAAATTCCAGTCACGAGGAACCGGACGATAGAACACAAAGAGCAGAGATAGATTAATATCTACACTGCGTGACTGAGCACGAACGAAAACACGGGATACCTGTAAACGTATTTACAAGATAGTAAGATAGGACAAGAGAACACACCGCTTAAACAGAACACAAGAAATACTGAATGCACACGACAATATAACTACACACTACACAACTACAGCTAACACCAACAGGGCTCTAGAATGTTATGCAGGGCAGCTGCAGGAAATTCGTCTGTCAGACTCCACCACAGAACAAATACCGCCACAACCTAATAGAATTGGTCCAATCCAATCTTTTCCTACGAAAGGCCAAAACTGGATTACACTCACACACCAATACACTATTACACCAAAGACAAAACGAAAACCACAATCAACAATGAGGTGCTAGAAGCTAATTCTTGCACCAAGCACTGTCTTCCCCTCAGTCATAATAACCTAAGCAAAGTATCAATACAATTATATTATAATGTATCAAAATATAACATACCATAACTCCAAACTACAAAGAACACAGAGCAAAAACAAATTAATTAACAATGAACATACAATCAAACCAACCAAGTCATACTGGTACAATGAGAAAAGACAAAACACAAGGAAAGAAAACAACAACAAATTAAGAAGCAGACAAAGAAAACAGCACTATATTATACAACACATCAAAGTAACTGATAAATAGAATCAGTAAGAAAGGCAGCCAAGAAGATTAAATACTCAGAAAAACAAGAAAATTTCAATATATGACATAATACATAAACATACAAACAATAACTTAACTGAAGCTCCAACGGCGCTTGAGTAAGCAGAATCCTCCGCACTGACGAAGATGATGAACAGAACAAACAAGACTCCCCACTTGAAAATACGTGATCCAAACGAATATAGTCCAGGAATAAGTACACTGTCACGGTGCTAACACAGCACTGTCTATATTATCACTGAAAATGTGTACTATTTCACTGTTCAGCTACACAGCTTGACTACACAGTCTTCTGTAAGTCAGCAGGGCACCAGTGCAAACAGATTCACTCCTGATTGGGCCCTTCTGGGTTGACAGCGTCGGCCTAGGAAGGTCACGTCAGAGCAATGTTACAGGCGTCGGCCTAGGAAGGTCACGTCAGAGCAATGTTACAGGCGTCGGCTTTGAAAGGTCACGTCAGAGCATAGTCCCTCTTGGGTGGGCACCTCTGAGAAGCACTGGCAGACCCAGCAGCACATCATGATGACTTGGGGGGTACCAACCACCTCTAACAGCCTCCTATCGACTATAAACACACCTACCAAACAACTCATACCCCCCTAGTACCGAGGTTGACCAAACTACCTCCCATCTTGCATCTGGTCATGCCTTTTGGGCCCCTAGCTAAGTAGTACCAGCCCCCAAGCTCCGCTGCTCCACCTGGAACAATGTCAACAATCACCAAAAAGACTCAGAATTATACCAAACTGACCGTCCTGATGCACTCTGTAACCTTAGCCTATCACTTTGACAATCCTTCCCAAACCTGCAACTACAACAGAGCAAAACACTTGCAACTACACTACACACTATTTCACCTGCAATAAACTGAAAACCTACAGAAAATAGCCATAACGAACTGTGCTGGTAAAGTAGGTGAGCGCTTGCGAACGAGGTCAGGTCACGCGACCGTAAACAATACCGTAGAAACTGACATAGGCACTACCCTTTCACTGGACACTGGAAAAAAAAAACGAAAACAACTCACACCCGTGAGTTTAGGAAAATATGAATGCACCAACACAGAGGCGTCACCAGCCTTCTAGCACTGTGTGTGTACAAAAATTTAATGGCAATAATCGTACTGGGTCAAAACGTCAGCTCGCTGGGAATCAACGCTATGACATACAGGCCTCATGACCCAAAGAATAGTCCGCAATAAATATGAGCGAATTAATAGAAAATCATTGGCCCCATGGCCTCTAACTGACCGGACCAGAGCCACCCAGTTGTCAGAACAACAACCTATAGATGCTGTTGGATTTAACCCTATTTGTACCGTGGATTTAACTCACGGCTCATTGTCTACAAAATAGTACCACAGCACACAATAGCTGACATGAGTAATACAATAACGCCTCAAATACAGTAATATCCCTTTAATGAGAAGTACACACAACAATCACTATGCATGAAACTGCAATACGTAAGATAATGAATACATAAGCCAACTTACTTGCGATAATCATACCAACTCTCCTAATAGCACAAAGGCACAGCACAATGCACTGAAAAACTGCCACATATCCTGGCGAACACTATAATTCGTCATGAGAACCAAAATGGTTACCGACATAAACTCATCAGTGAAGGCACTGAACTATCGCTCAGAGGCGGCACCTAATACTAGGTTAAAGCGGTACACAATTGCAACCACGTATTACAATTAATAATCAGGAAGGGAAAATCACTAGAACTTTCTAAGCTCAATCTAGCACCCATCAAATATTCCTGACTCTATGGAAATCGGCAAGCACTAAACAACAATTGGCATCCAAATAATTCCCCAGCAAAACTGCTGACAAAGGCCAACAACGGCCGCTTAGGCCGGCAGACATATCTAGAATCCCCTTTGCCCAAAAAACTCCCTTCCGGCTTCCGTCTAATCGAAAACTGGCCGAGCAAGTTTTTACAAGAGACGAACCAGTGTTGTCGCTCTCCAGTGTGACCAATATACAATTTAGCGAAAGTCTATGTCGTGACAATATATATATATATATATATATATATATATATATATATATATATATATATATATATATATATGTGTGTGTGTGTGTGTGTGTGTGTGTGTGTGTGCACACACAGACATGCATATTAGCTTTGCACATCTGTCAGATTGTCGCCAACAATCAAAAAACCCCTCATTTTCTCATATGAAAAATAATAAAATTGTTATTTCTACATTTCCATCCAAAGAGTGTGAGCTGTTACATTCCAGCCTACTATTCCACTGGAGCGTAAGCTATCAGAGTACATTATACAATTCCACCAACCCAGTGTAAGCTATCAAATTCACTTAGACCATTCCACCCACGGAGTGTAAGATTTCAAATTCCATTTTACCGTCCCACTCACCGAATGTAAGCTATAAATGTCCTTAGGTCATCTGATTTCACATAATACAAACTATCAAATTCCATTTCACCATTCCACCCACCGAGTGTAAGTTATCAAATTCCATTTCACCATTCCACTCACCGAGTGTAAGCTATTAAATTCCATTTGAACATTCCACCCACCGAGTGTAAGGTATCAAATTCCATATTACCATTCCAGCCATAGAGTGTAATCTACCAGATTCCATAACATTTTCAGCCAACGAATGTGAGCTATCATATTTTATTATACCATTCCACCCTAGTGTAAGCAATCACATTTCAATTTCCCACTCCAACCAAATATACGCTATCCAATTCCAGTAGACCATTCCAACCAAATATACGCTATCCAATTCCAGTACACCAATCCAACCAAAAATACGCTATCAAATTCCAGTACACCAATCCAAGCAAATATACGCTATCAAATTCCATTATACCATTGCACCCGAGTGTAAGCTTTCATTCCATTATCTTCAACCAGAAAACTTGTTGTAGTGACAGAGAGAAGAGAAATGCCGAAATATTCTAAAACTTCGTCCGATTTTTGTTTTTAACAAATGCGCTGATAGATCTGCAACCTCTAACACTTGAATTTCACGCACGGTAACTTCTCACACTCCGCATCACGTAATTTTGGACAAGACCACACAATTTCGATACGATTACAATTAAAAGAAACGTCTACTCCCTTGATCTACTGAATAACAAACAAAACAAGCATAAAGGATTGTCCACAAACAACAAGAAGACATTAATAAAACGGTTAGAGAGCACATGCGAAACAAGATAGACCATAATAATTAACATCAAGAACATGAACGACATATTTCTTTTACCACATCTGTTGTTGTTTTTTTCTTCTTTTCAGGCTGAATTGAACGTATTGCCAGCCGCCGATGAAGGTTGCTGATAGAAATTACAATCATATATATTGCTTCTGTTTGTGAGGAGAAACTCTAATTTTTCTCGCGATTATGTTAAGTGGGTTTTATAATGACCAATTGCTCCCTTCCTTGATCAACACTAATAACTGTATAATTTATAATAATAAAAATAAAGATTGCAATAATAATAATAACTATATACGTAATGATGACACAGCCGTTATTGATAAAGATGATGACACATACAGAACACGCATTATAACTTTATTCACATTCTGCTCGATCACTCCCTATTGCTGTAATCATATCTCTCTTCTCCTTTCTTTCTTTCTAACTGCCGTCAGGGCATCAGCATAGCCAATCATGTTTCTCCAGCTCTCTGGGTTTATAGTGTTATTTGTCATCTCTTTCCAATATGACTTCAAAAAGGAATAGATTAACCGATGGGCAGAAGAGTTGTCTGCAGCGCTAGGCAGCCTTACAGCTGGTGTGATGACCTACTTTGGAAACACGGAGCTCTCTAGAGACCTGCTATGGTAACATCGTGTTATGTTTTCCAAATGTGGCCATCACCAGTACCATTCCTGGAAAAGCACAATGGAGATAGAAATAGCCTCAAGCTGATCGCTGCTTTCTTTGAACATATTCAAGTTGACGTATGAGAGTGTACGAAGAAGAAGTGTTATGTTTTCAGGTTTCAGCGTATTTGGTACTCTCTATAGATCTTCCATGATAACATCGTGTTATGTTTTCAGTTTTCAGCGTATTTGGTACTCTCTATAGATATCCCATGATAACATCGTGTTCTGTTTTCAGGTTTCAGCGTATTTGGTACTCTCTATAGATCTACCATGATAATATCGTGTTCAGCTTTCAGCGTATTTGGTACTCTCTATAGATCTCCCATGATAACATCGTGTTCTGTTTTCAGGTTTCGGCGTATTTGGTACTCTCTATAGATCTACCATGATAACATCGTGTTCTGTTTTCAGTTTTCATCGTATTTGGTACTCTCTAGAGAATTACCATAGGAACATCGTGTTAACTGATATGTTTTCAGGTTTCAGCGTATTTGGTACTCTCTAGAGAATTACCATAGGAACATCGTGTTAACTAATATGTTTTCAGGTTTCATCGTGTTTGGTATTTGAAATAAGTGCAGCCAATCAATCAATCAATAAATGTCCTTTAGCTCCTCAAGGAGCATAGCTTCATCAAACACATGCCAAGTCCTCCTGTTATGTGTCATCAGCTCAAGTCAGTCCAGCCAATACGTAACATTAATCTTAGCCGGGCGATCTACTCCCTGTAATCCTATCACCAGATCGATGGAAACTTAGAGCTAAACGATATTTTTACTGAATGTTAACTTCACTTCAGTGGGGAAAAAAATAGATCTATTCCGTTCACGAATAATGTGAATTCTAGTAAGCTAGCTTGCGGGTTTTCACAAGGAACGTTGTAAACGTACCTTTAATCATGGAGACACCGTACTTGTAAGTGCCGGTGGGAGAAGGCAAGTCCAAAATTTACATAGTTTAAGTATTCTTTTTCAACCTCCGTCACCTAAAGATCTACCATATGATCCCCTAGGGCAGTGGTGGCCAAACTACGGCCCGCGGGCCAGATCCGGCCCGCCAACCAGTTTTGACTGGCCCGCCAACCTGTTTTGGCCGGCTTCTTATTGTTGATTGAAAATTACTGTATACTCCGACCACTGTGCTAAAAAGAATATTACAAAATAGCACGCACAGGCACCAGAAACAACCAAAAGGACCCAAAATGTACGATTAACATCTCCCCCCCCTCCCACAACACCATCAACTCTCTCTCTCTCTCTCTCTCTCTCTCTCTCTCTCTCTCTCTCTCTCTCATACCAATTGAGCTCTACTAGATAGTGCTGACAAAACGGAAATGATAACGTCAAATCTCTGATCGTGCACGTGGACAAGCGAAGACAGTGTCGGTACCTACTTTGATAATGAGAAACTGAAAGCAATGACAGATCTTTTCTGCGGTCGGAAGTCTCTGAGATCCAATGATGTTGCTTTGTCTTTAGCATCGGTATGGGAAAGTGATCGTGGGAGTGGGGGTGGATGGTAGGTACATTTCTATAGGAAGGAGTTGAGGTGCACAGTTGGTCTTGTGAAGTGTGTTAAGTATAAATCAGCCAGTGACACTTCTGGGCTTGTAGCTGTTGTGCACGTTTTCATGTATAAGAGTTTGCATTTGTAAAAATGTTTTCTAAGTATAGAAAAGTGGACAGTGAAAATCGCGCATTTAAACCAGAATGGGAGTTCGATTATTTGTTCATTCTCATTAAGGATAATAAACCTCAGTGCTTAGTTTGCGCCCAAGAGTTAGCCGTAGTGAAGGAATATAACTTGAAACGTCACTACATCACAAATCATCAGAAAAACAACGACGATCATAGCAGCGAGTCGAGAAAGCTTGTGATTGAAAAACTCAAGAAAAAACTGAATCAGCAAAAGAGTATATTTAGTCATGTAAATAAGATTCAGGAATCATCGCTCATGGCGTCTTATGTGATTAGTTATGAGCTTGCAAAAGGAAAAAAGCCGTTTACTGATGGAGAGTTTGTGAAAAAGTGTGCAGTTCAAATGGCAGAAGCGTTCAATGAAGAAAAAGTAGTAAAAGAATTTCAAAATGTACCTCTTTCAAAACAAACCGTAGCTAGGAGAACAGAAGATATTAGTTTGCATTTGTCCCAGAACTTGAAATCTTTAATTGAAAATTGTCCATACTTTTCACTGGCGATTGATGAAAGTACAGACATCACAGACACTAGGCTGCTTCTTATTTTTGTTAAAGTGATCCAGGAAGACTTTACTGTTTCTGAAGAATTACTGAAAGTTTGCTCTTTGCACTGTACAAGTAAAGGGGATGACATATTTTCTGCAGTTCAAAATGCCATGGAAGAATATGGTGGGTTTGAAAAATTGTCTGCTGTGTGTACCGATGGTTGGTGGAAATTACTACCAAAGGAACGTTACCCACTTAAGAGAAAATGGGCCCTAAAAGTGTGCTCTATATTTGGTAGCACATATCTTTGTGAGACAGCATTTTCTGCCATGAAGCTTATTAAATCCAAGACCAGAAACAGATTAACTGACTCTGTATTATCCCATGTTCTCAGAATTGCTACGTCATAAATGGAAGTAGACTTCATATCACTGGTGAAAAGTTTTGATAAGCCACACTCTTCACAATGAAATAACACACAAATGTATGTTTGAAATAAATAATTACATGTCATATTACAAATTACAAAACAAATTAAAACAAAAGATTCATTATATTATTTTTTTACAGTAATTTCAGTTCGAAGACTGGTATACATGTCTTGGCAGATGTGCAGTACAGTAGTTTGCCGTTGCTTTCTGTACGTGGTTCATTATATATGTAAAACAAAATCTCAGAACGTTATTTTTTAAGGATTTTATAGGTCTGGCCCTCGGGTGTTACCCTTTACCATAATCTGGCCCTCGGCCAGCCTTAACTTGGCCACCACTGCCCTAGGGGATCTACCGGTAGATCAGTATCGACATGTGGGTCGGAGTGGCTAAGAAGTATGGCGCCCGCCTCTAATTGTAAAGGTACCGAGTTCGGTTCCCAGTAGAGGCAATATATTTTATTGAAATTTTGTCAGAACAGTGGGTCGTAATGATGTCATACCCCCTCCCCCCCAACCCCTTCTAATCTCATAGGTAGTAAGATCGGATGCCTAGCCTTCTCGGATACGGGCGAAAATTAGGAGGTCCCGTGTGCAAGCTGCGCCAGTTAAAAATCCCTCGGCACTTGAAAATCGTAAAGAGTAGGCCATACGGCCGCTGCCCTGGCAAATTTTACAAAATTAGAAAAACCTACCCACCACAAAAATATTTATAGATTGTGTGATTCCTATATACACATTGGGATTCTCACCGGTGATACAGAGTTCATTCACTGTGCTGAGATCCTCTTGTGTGATTTAAGGGAGGATATCGTAGCATTGATGGAGTTGTCCGTGTGCAATCGAGATGGTCCTCTAAACAAAAACCAAAACCAGTATCGACGGGTTACCGAGCCCTGGTCTACTGAAAATGTCATGTATAAAGAAATGCCCCACCCAGACGAGAATGACA
Organism: Oreohelix idahoensis; assembly: GCA_024509875.1. NCBI lineage: Eukaryota > Metazoa > Mollusca > Gastropoda > Stylommatophora > Oreohelicidae > Oreohelix > Oreohelix idahoensis. The sequence goes on from JAMPIV010015624.1 coordinate 171,070, forward strand.
ACACCAAGAAACCACGACGCACGAAGCAGAGCACAATGGTCCAGCTATTTAAAAAAACAGGACACACCATGATTCAGCAAGCTTACTTAGTCGTTCATCTTCTTCCTTGTGGTGTAGAGATTTGCCACAGAGAACGCCATACTGTCCTGTCGGCTGTCTTCCTCCTGGCCTGGTTCCACCATACGAGGCAGCTATAAACACAAGAACACATGTTATGGCTGAAACAGCCGTGCCGCATACAAACGTGGCAAACATCTAATAAAACCACCATAGAAACATAAACTGTGACGATAGCTTAAAAAGAAATAGATATGCTGACACATTTGATCTAAATTTACCCAGAAATTTAACTTACATCTTCACCAGTTAAATGGAGTTTTACTATTATTCACCCCCCCCCCCCTTCCCCCTTTTTCACCTCCATCTATTTAACGTTTGTCTACATTAGTGGTTCTCAGCCCAGCGTTAGTGTACCCCGGAATGCACACCTCATGCGCTACATATAAAATGGCACTATTGTATGTGCTTAGTTTTTAATAAAATACTATTAGGTAAGTGCAGAATCATTTCCAATCTACACCAATGGTTCTCCCAGTGGGCCATGCCATATTTCTAGGTTGCCACAGTAAGATGGTAAAGTATCTTTTTTCCAGCTAACAGTAACTATCGGGGGGGGGGGGGGGGCACAGAGGTAAATGAGAATCAGAAAGGGGACATGAGCAAAAAAAGATTGAGAACCCCATGTCTACACGACGTATGCATAATTACGATATTATTATATATGCGGGTAACCAGCGACAAAAGACAATCCTTACATGAGAACGTAGCTGACATCAAAAGAGCAAGAATCAAGAGGGGGCTGTCAAGGATGGCATAGGCAGAGGCTACGATTGGTCAGGTGACCAGGGTTGAAAATGTATCCAATGGGAAGAGTGGAGTAAATCAGGGGAGAACTGGCTAAACTACCAGCAGGTCATCATTAGTGTCGTAGATTTTAGATAGGGGAATTAAGACTTGGGTTGGTCCCTTCTGAATAGCTTAGAATGAGTGATAGATACAGTGAGAGCTGGTGAAAAAAACAATAGAATTTCCACACGTGAGATGATAGAATGTGATATAGAGGCTGTCTTTGGGAATCGAGATAATCTTCTCTCACTCTCACCTATCTTCTACGACCGCTTTTAAAGTGTCAGACAATCTAAACCACAGATATATATTACATAAATCTCTATCTACTCACGGGCACGCACATACACGTGACGACAGTTAAACACACAGACGTGGGAAATCTATAACCATGAATATGTGTATTATTTGAACGAGCTGACCAACGCACTGATTTAGTTCAAGAGAGATTTTATTATTATCATCTAAAAAAAATCTTCTCACAACACCAAAAATTACATCAAGGAAAAACATATACAAATAGTCATAAAATTCAAGGAAAATGCTACAAGGATGATAGCCCCGTTATGATCTTAACTCTAGGTTTAGCCCACAGCCCCGTTAGGATGACAGATGATGGCCCAAAGAGTTATAGATGCATGTGGTTATGGTCTAATATTGTTCCCCTTTGAAGGTATAGACTGACTTTGACAGCAGTATCTATTCTAAAGGAACACGTTACTTAAGCAGCAAATCTCGCCTAAGGAAAAAGCAAATACAACAATTGAGTGTATTATACAACGAACATCCTTCCGTCACTTTCACTCGGTTCTTTCATCAGGGCCCTGATATACTTACAATCGTGTTGTGGTTTCGCCGGCTGGCGCAAATTTTGGACACTCACACTTTTTATCTGTTACTGTCGTTTAATGAAACAGATCCCAGCTCTGCAGATTTGTTTGTTGGTTTCATCAAAATGGATCTGGGGGAGCGTCTGCTTCAGGCGATAGTTATTTCAGACTAAAGTTAATGTCACTTGACTCACGAGGTAAGAATTAGGCTTAAACGAGCACAAAATGTCAGAACACGAAGTTTCCCTTAATTAGGAAGATGACCGGTGGACAACTTCTCTCAAACAGAAAAATCTTAGTTCCCCACTCACTTGTCAACAATGTCGGAACGTTACTGTTATTGATTGTAATTATTCTCGCCGCCAGGCAGAAAATTTACGTAGAGTTTATGGAAGAAATTAAGATCTGGTTCACAGGCCCAGTATTGATCATTACAGTCTTTGAAAACCCGTTAGTGGGATATAGTATTTCTGTCTAACTCTGTTTGCATATGCACTCTCAGATCAGTGTTACTTGAGAAACCCACGTGGTTCAAAATAAGGACTGTCTATTTCTTCACAAGTATGAACTCTTATTAAATGCTGGTAAAGTTCGGGTCACCCCAGTATTTCACTGTATAAAAGGAAAAGCACATATAAATCATTTACCTATTATGTACTCAATATAACTTACATTTTAAATAGCAAGCCTACAGCTTGACTTATTATTTAAGCTTCCGGTGAAATAAGTTATATAAAGTCGATCATCAGGAATTAGGAATATGGTGCGTATTCCGTCACTACTCACTGATGTCGCGTCTAGCATTTATAAGTTTGTTATTAAAACAGTTTCGACTGAGTATTAGCCGTTAAATTAAATTCCTTATAGCTACTAGTTTAGTAAGCTAAAGATATAATTTATTATGTATTTCCACTGTAACTCGTCGACTTAGAGAATATAACAAACTATAAATTAAGCACTCTGTTCAAAAGAAACTAGTTAAAATGAAATGAGCGATTTAACGCTTTAACCACTTTCCAAAATACTAGATATCTATTATATTCACCTCACACACAGAAGTACTAAGAACGTAAACCACTTCGACCCTACTTCGACCAAACTGACCGAGAAATGCGCGTGACAGTTGCAAATCTCAGACAACCGTCTACAACTGCGTCGTACAGATGCCGGGTTTGACACCTTAAGCTAGTGACAGGTGAAAAAATGGTAGACCAAAAGTCTGCTCTATGTCCAGCGAAACGAATTTCTCACACCCCAGGCCCAGAAATCTGGTCGGGCCGCGCTCTGACCGGGGAAACTGCAGACGTATATCTGGCGAGAACCGTATATTCACAGCTATCTGCGCGACTGACATCTGATGCAATAAGGTTACTAGTCAGTATGAGAAAGAAAAACGATGATGGGAAAGAAATATATTTTTCGCAACGAGTGATGCGAAAAAAATACAGGAAAAACAAGTACGGAAAGATAATAAAATAAAAGGATGCGGGTGAGAGAATAGGAAGAAGATGTAGGCAATTTAATGATCAAAACCTACGTGACAATTAGCCTTCGCAGAGAGTGTAGATCTTGGGGCAATAGAAAAGCAGAGCTGTAGATTATATCAGCTGATAAGTGATCATGCTGGGGATGATGATGCCATTAAGTACACTGATGGGTCTGTAGCGCGAGGTGAGAAATCAGGATGGGGCTTCTCTGAGAGAATAAATGGCAAGGTCGTCGCTGAACAGAGTGGAGCCTACATGACAACAACCTCCAGCATGAGAATGGAGTTAGAGGCAGTTACTGCAGCACTGAGGTGGCTGTCTGAAACCCCATCAACCAGGGCAGTTATATTGTCAGACTCTCAAGCCATGCTTCGGAAAGTTCAGAACGGATGGCTGCGGCTGGAATGGAAAACATCAATAAAATCCTCAAGTCTTCAAAGACCGGTGTGGATCTACTGTCCTGGTCATGCAGGGGTACGTGGCAATGAGAGAGCTGACAGACTGGCCTCGAGAGCACCCATAGTGGGGACACTGGACATAGATAAGGGAGAGATACTAAGAGCTATTAATGATCGCCTGCTGGATAATGACACTGCAATGGATGAATCAACAAGGCTGAGGCTGTTGGAGTTGGCATCAAACGTGGTGTAGCAAATATAATTTTTGCTGGGGAGGTTAAGATGTTATACCTAACAAGAAAGATAGTTGTGTCTGTGTTAACTGTGTGAGGTCAAACACATGTAGGTCCCTGACTGTAAAAAGAATGATGATGATGATGATATATTGTATCAGGGAACCTAACGCTACCTCCCTAGATCTCACACAGTCCGTATTTTGATTCTAGTGGCTGGTGTATGATGTCTCTAGTGTCTAGGGGTGAAATGAAGATGATGGTACATCAACACAATACACTTTAACTCACTATTTAAAAAAATGAATAAGACGGTGGTTAAAGTTTTCTTTTAAAATTTTGAATGTTTTTTTTCTTTATACAATTTAATCTGCCTGTCCCGCCAACTTCTTTTGGACAGGTCTTTGAAAATGAGGAAATATATTTACATATAATGCTGTAACTATCAGCACCCACACGTAAGCTCCTTCAGGCTATCAGCTGACAGCTTAAACTTTATAATGGAGACTTTACACCCACTCATCAGGTTTCCTGTCACCGGATGGTAACAGGAAATAAAAACTCTGCAATAAAAAGACACCCTGGCCTTTTCAACCTGATCACAACTTCTTATCCCTATATATACATGACAGTATGGGGTCAGCATCTTGTGCATTCATGTGCATCAGCCCCTAATTAATGACTCACACTCTTCTGTGACCACACCACAGGTCCCTATGGCAGATACGCCACTGTACTTTTACATAGTTTGCTTCAATGCAATAACGTGGAGTAACCACACCTCCTTTTATATGATTTTTTTCTTTTCTTTTCTGACTTATAAACGCTCTAGACATGTTGAAAAGTGTTCATAGAACACAGAGGCTTCCTAACATTTCCAATACAAAATATTAATACAACATCATAATAATATGCAACAGTCAAATACAGTTCAATGTGAGGACTCAATAATGTTTGCTTCCGGCATGTCCTTCACTTTTCCACAGCAGTATCTGACTTTTTCAGTTTTAATCAAGCATGTAAATACATAAAGCATTCTTACCACTAGTTCAAAGAAATATGTCACAAATAACGTTGACTGGCAAAGAATATGGCCTCAGTTTTGCTCTGCCCCGTCCAGATAGTGAATTAGTATTTAATTTTACAAGTTATCACATCTGATCTCAACGTAGTTGTTTGAATAAAATTTTCTAGTCAAATGGCCACGAGACCACTATGCCTCTTGCCAATATCTATTAGAGCCGACCATTGAAAGCAGGCACTACTACAACTTTTTGAATTTAGTTTGAAAAAAACAAAACAATTCCAAACAAACTATGTGCCTAGTAGTCCATTGGTCAGTCTGCGTTAGTTATGCCTATAGAAAAGATGTTTCGTTTTAGTTACATTTTTCCTATCTCTCCCCTTTTACTCCTATACTCTTATACCAACCAATAGAATTTGAATTACTGCAATGCCTCTTTTTTTTAAACTAGCGTCCCCAATAACGTTATGTGTAACGAGCAAGAACAACAGTCTGTCCTGTCAAGCGTTCGTAGACATTTAGTATTTTCTCAATAACTTAGCTAATACTTGGACTACCATATTTTTTTTAAACATATTTTTGCTCAGGGGACTCTAAGCTATACTACCATTTGATTTTTATGGTCAGTTTCAGTATGGTTTAGATTTTCAATTTTGTCACTGTCAATCGTCAAAATGAACTTTTACACAAGTCGGCCATCTTCCCCCCCTTGTCTCTAACATTTTCCTCACTATTCAAATAAACCAACTAGTTTGAGTGACGTCAGAATATTACCGCTAGGAGGAAATTAAAATTTGTCTGTGTGTTTGCCTCTGCTGGCTTTGCCCACAGCGTGTATATATTAAAGAGACCGCGTGCAGAGCGAAGAGGGGTTTTTCAAAACTTTGGTAGTGTTTTGCGTTAATTATTACAATCGTCTCGTTCTTACTACTGTGAAATGTCCGAATTATTACAAATGTTAGTGTTAAAGTTAACATATTACTTTAATTCAAACGCCAGTTTGGTCTCACAGTTCTGGCAAGTCGTTAATTGCAAGCTTTTCCCCCGTTTCGTGCAGCAGATCGGCGAGATGTTAAAATGCTAATTGTACGTTTTCGAAACCGAAACTAAAGCGTGTTAGATTTTTATGGCGGGTCATTTTCTTATCATTCCCACTGCACAAAAGGCATCGCCCTACTGGCGTTGAAGATGAAACCAGTCAGACACCTGAGGGCTGGGGTATTTATTCATCATAGGACTAAAATCTTACTGAAATAAGCGATTATCTCACAGATTTTACTACACGTGGGACTAGGAGAAATGAACGTGAGAGTTGATGCATCCGTCGTATATACAACCAGCGTGCTACAGGTACAATTAGCATTTATACTCTTCTACATTCGCTGAGGGAGACTGAGCACCTATTGGTTTGCCCGGAGTGCAGTGAGGTAGATTCTGATGAACAATAACAATTATCAGTATTATTTCTGTTGCTTCCAGGCCAGATGGATGTATAAGAATATATTAGACCTTTTGAAATGCACCATAATAAAACCGATGGACATTGTGTCTTGGTTGAACTTGGCGTACCTCGCCAAAAAACAAGGCAAAACTGCCGATTAAAAATAGAATGCAGTAGATTTAGTTTCTTTTTTTTTTTTTGTAAAGGAAATAGACGAAGAGCAGACTAGCATCAGATTATCTTCATTTGCCTCCGCTCACCCGAATGCAGCACAAGTTCGGACATATGGCTAAACTAGCAATAACCCGTCAAACTTGACGGGTTTTTAATTATAGTGTGCTGTTTCCGTTCCCGGATGAGCAGATAGAAGTACATTCCTAGAGTGTTTTTGGTTTCTTTCCATTATACAGTGTAATCAAACTGTTCATGAACACCGTCATTTGAACGCTTTTCTTTGTTGATTGTAACTATTTTCGGGAGAGTATATATATAATGGAAACAATACAATTTTTCAACACGGTTGCATTCCTCAGCTGTGACCAACGTACACACGGCGAGAATTATGTTATTTTAGATTCAATTTAAAAGTTCTTTGATGACAACATTTCGTTTGAAAGTGCGTGGATTGTTTTCAACGAGTGTTCCCTGATAATAAGTGGTTTTAACAAAAACTTTCACGTTTTCGTGATTTGTACATCGGGTGAGGGCTCATGCACACCAATTTTTACGCACTTTGTCTTTGTCGAGCGCTATAGGAATATTTAAAAAAAAAAAAAAAAAACCAAAGTATTTGTTTTATCTAACACCCACGCCGCGCAAGTTGCACACCATGCGTAGCGCACTTTTTTTTTCAGGCGCCTAGTTACTATTTTGAGTGAGATCGACCGACGTAACATACATCGGTAATTATGTTAGTTGGGATGGGATATCGGATTTGACACCGCCAGTGCACAGAGTGTACCCTATCCGCAGACAAAAGCAGTTTCTATAAAGTTCCATCATTTGTAACAACGCATTTATTTGACTGTGGGTTTACCAAATATTGTAACACAAAATAAAAAAGAGAGAGAGAGAGAGAGAGAGCGAGACTTGACGCTCCTACTGACATTTGCTGTCAATTATTTGATACCTGATTTCAGCAAAATCCCTACACACAAAAAACGCACAAAATTTGAATCATGTCTCTCATTACATTCACCGAGTCGGTCTATTTTGTAGTTATTAATCTGGAGTTTAATATTTAACATTTTTTGTTGTTGGCAATTTGTATTTTTAAGACGTGCGATTAAACGTTGATTGGAAACTCACTTCCTGTTCATAACTTTATTTTTTTCACTTGTCTTTATACAAAATAAACGTTGAAATAACGACAATTAACTGCTATTTTATGACATAAAATGCTGTGTCACATTTATATCACAAATCAAGATGAGATTATGCTTTTTTCTACATACGATTTTACGACGGGCAGCTATGTTTGCTGTGTTGTGTAACGTCAGCTTATTGGTCATTTAAGGTGTTATTTTGTTTCTCGGAATTAAAGGTTACAAAAATAAAACTTATTTATCAAGTGGCAGATACTGCTCTTTGATTTGACATTTGTTTCATGAATCTCCAATGATTCTAAGTGAAGATATAACAAATTTAACAATTTGGAAGTGGCTTTTCAATGACCCTAATTTATAATACAGCACATAAATACTACATTTTGTTTAAAAAAAAAAAAAAAGAAAGAAATATCACTTTCTTAGCATTCTCTCCTTACGATGATCTTAAGGGGTGCCTTGGACCTGGCCTTCTTCCAGGGGTGCATCGGAGAAGAAGGCCGAGAACCACTGGTCCAGAGTGTGCAGACCTTGATTATTGCGTGCACTTTAATCATGAGTGTGTCATGTTCAATTAAATATTCTGGCTCTAGCCAGACATGTCAGTTCCGTGGTACAAAATTTGCTTTGTTGAATTACGCACACCTCTGCATTTCTCGGCGTTACTTGTGCTAACACAGTTTGCGAATACTTCTTTCTTGGTTGTTGCTGCTTATTTTGTATTTTTTTTAAATGTTTTATGTCTCCTTGCTTTCGCAATATCTGTTAGGTGACCGTCCGTTTGGGGCATAATAAAAAGTACTGCAAAAACTAGGAAGTGAAGTTGGAAGTCAAATGAGAACAGAGTATCGTAGTCGGCTGAATGAATTAGCAACCTTCTTTTTCGTGGTGAAGTAGAAGGTGTTTTGGTAGATGTTGTATTCGGTTCTCTTAAGTACCGTCGATATTTCCCGTAACCCTCTTTCTAATGCTGTCTAATTCTATGTCCTTCGGGCTTTTCCGTATTACCTTCCCACGTGGTTTCCGCCATATTAGTTCTCGAAGTCTGTATGCGACAATTTATTGATAGTTCTTGAGATTGTTTAAAGACTGTGTCCAACATTGATTAGCGACACGGAAAAGCAGAAAGATAAGACATGTTTTTTTAAAAAAATGTCCACAATCACTCGCGAGTAAATAAAAACACTACAACTTCATTCAGGGGTTGGACTGGCTATGAGGTATGGCGTCGGCTTCGAATTCTAGATGTACCGGGTTCGATTCCCAATGGAGAGAATATAATGTATGGAAATTTATTTCAGAACCAGTGGTCCTAATGATGTCATACTCTCCCCTGGTCTCCTGGGTAGTGAGATCGGATGCTTAGCCTTCTCGGATAATTGTGAAAAATAGGAGGTGCAATGTGTAAGTTTCGCACGTTAAAAATCCCACGGCAGTTGAAAATCGTAAAGTGTAATGCCATAAGGACGTTGCCCTGGCAAAATTTAACATTTACAAACCTACCCACCACAAAAATATTTATAGAATTTGTGATTCCTATATACACACATTGGGATTCTCCCCGAAACTGTGCTGAGGTCCGTTGAGTGATCTAATGGAGGAGAATCGGAGCACTGACAGAGTTGTCCCGTGTACAATGAAGATAGTTCGTAAAGGCAAACCAAACCAAACTACAACTTCATTTATAACTCATAGTTTTCCGTCTAGCCTGATGCTTAAATTCTATTAGAAACGCGCAGTAATACAGAGAGAGCGCCACTGCCTGTTCACACCTTGTGGCGTCGTGAGCTTGTCCACGCATGCCAAAAAACCCAGTCCTCAAATCTTCATAAATTATTTTTGAGTACAGACGAAATTTGTGTGAAACATGATAATGTATGATGACTCCATTCGTCCTATATATATATTTTTTTGGTTCTAATGTAAAAGAAGAAAAAGACAAAGCAATCGATAAAAAGGATAGACGCTGCTGTCCTGTTGCTAAACGATTCTCCTTTTTTTTTCGGTATCTTGCCTAATGCCGTAGGTAATCATGTCGCTGTACAACTCGCGGTCGCCACTGCTGTTTATTACTTCTGTTCTTGATCTCTTTCCAAATCAGTGATCTTTTTTGACTGTCCGATGTATTCTTCATATTTTTCCATAAAACCATTTCTCCTTGCTTTCGTTATATCTTTTAGGTGACCATCCGGGTGGAGCCTTTTGAGGAAAACAAAAAAGAATCAACTTCTCGGCGTTACTTGTACTAACACAGTTTGCGAATACTGGTTTCTTGGTTTTTGCTGCTTATTTTGTATTTTTTTTTTAATGTTTTATGTCTCTTTGCTTTCGCAATATCTGTTAGGTGACCGTCCGTTTGGGGCATAATAAAAAGTACTGCAAAAACTAGGAAGCGAAGTTGGAAGTCAAATGAGAACAGAGTATCGTAGTCGGCTGAATGAATTAGCAACCTGTTAAAGACATTGAGGTCTATTGTGAATATGGTGTTAGACCTCCAGGGCTTTTCCCACTTGTTTTCTAATTTGTCGTTAACTCACTTCTGTATGTCAGAATGGATTGTACACAAACTGACGAACTCCCTTTCTTACTTCCCTTGACAAATATTTGTTGCATGAAATATTGTTAATTTTAGGGAACACTGTTCTGATGTGGGTTATTCTGTTCTTCACTTCTGATATGACTCTTTTGAGACTAAACAATTACTTTCATTGGTAATAGAACTGTGTAGCTATTTAATTTTGCCAAAGTTGGGAAAATGGTGCTATCAATTTGTATTTCTTGCAGGAACAAATCTAAACGGCCTCTATTGCTTACTTTTTCTATTCTCTAGTGCTTGAAACTTAAAATGATGTGAATGAACTCTGAAGAGATTACAGTAGAATTTGAGCGTGAAGTATACAGTCCCGTATATTTCCCGGGGGTGTCTGAGGGAACAAAGAAAAAAAAAGTTTCGCTGTGTCCTACGGCAGGTCATAAAAGGTGACTAATATGAGGTTTTACATGGGGCTGGCAAAGTCATCACATAAAACAAGTTGCTATGGGAGACATCACTGCAAGATTTTGAGCTTTGGCCTAGACTTCCTCAAGAGCCCATCAGTATAGGTGGCTCCATGCCCTATAATAAGCGGAATAGGAGATGATGATGATGATTTTGCTCTAAACTTCCTCAAAAGCCCGTCAGCAGTTGTGGATTCGTGCTCCATAAAGGAGCGAAAAAAGTGATGATAGTAATGATGATGATGGTGGGGATAATGATGGTGATGATCATGATGCTGATGATGGTGGTGATGATGGTTATGGTAATGATGATGAGGAGGAGGATGAGGAGGAGGAGGATGATGAAGATGATGATGGTGATGATGATGATGGTGATGATGATGGTGATGATGATGGTGATGATGATGGTGACGATGATGGTGACGATGATGATGGTGATGGTGAGAAGATGAGGATGATGATGATGATGATGAGAATGATGATGGTGAAGATGATTGTGATGAAGATGATGGTTGTGATGATGATGATGATGACGATGATGATGGTGATGGTGAGGAAGATGAGGATGATGGTGATGATGATGATGATGATGATGATGATGATGATGGGGATGATGATGGTGATGATGGTTATGATGATGATTGTGATGATGATGAGTATGGTGATGATGCTGCTGATGATGATGATGAGGAGCATGATGATGATTATGCCAATGAAAGAAGGAGTATGACGATGACGTACAACGACAGATACATTCTCGGGGAAGACATTAAAATTGTAAACTTTCGGTCAAGATGCAGCCACAATCTATTTATTACGGACAGCAATAGGGCTGTCTATTATTCCCCCTACCCCAGCTGACTCTATCTGATTCACTGAAGAAATCCAGCGTCAGAAAATTACAATTGAATGAAAACGCCAAGATTGCTTATTTAATTTCTCTGCTGCGTTAAAAAATGGCTTGAGCATATCAAGAATTGTTGACGTCTGCTGTGCTTTTAAGCTTTGCATAATTTAAATGCTTATAAAACAGACGACAAGAAATAAGATTCCCCCCATATTTTTGTCTGGGTATAGAATCCTGAAAATGTTTCAAGATATCGAAGTCAATTTATTTCTCTGATGTGGATAAGATCCGCCCTTTAAATAATGCCCGGTCATGCGAAGAAGGGATTGAGGCAAAACAGCGAAAAATTGTCATGTTCAATTATCTGCGCGTTTTTGACTTTGTTTATACCCTCCCCTTTTTAAAAATTACTTTTATTTAAGGTCATCTGAGCTGTGTATATTTGTCGCGATCCAAATAGTTGGTGCTCAATGTTCCAATCATTGTAGTGAGTTGAAGTTTTTAAAAATTACTTTTATTTAAGATCATCTGAGCTGTGTATATTTGTCGTGCTTCAAATAGTTGACGCTCAAATCTCAATGTTCCAATCATTGTAGAAAGTTTTGCATATAATGCTCTTTCTTGGAACCTTATTAACCAGCAATAACTAAAAAAAAACCCAAAAAAATCAAGTATAAATAACTCAAGTAAAGTACGTAATTTAAAGCAATGGAAGTAATTAATTGTGAATACACATTACGTTTAGTATCTGAAGCAGCAAGCGTCGGATGGTGAATGGTCATGTTCCGATGAATGTTTTTCTTCAAACAGCAATGTCTTTATTGTGAACTTTACATTGTGTGTTTAAACTTTTCAAAGTATATTTTATTCAAACATGAATGTTTCTGTACAGAATTGACCACAGTGCTCAATAACTGTTATTCAGTAATGACTTAAAGTATTAAAAAAAACAACAAGTACAGAAAAAAACTAATTTTTGGGATCCACTTTTATTATTCGTTTCAAATGTACAAAAAAAAAAAGAAAAGAAAAAAAACAACAGAAATAAAGTAATGCTTTTTTTTTTATACACTCTACTGGCTAGATTAAATGTGGATAGCTAGTCATCAAATCAGTCATTCGTTAGATCGTTCACACAAAAATTTACATTTGTGATCGATGTGACGAATTATTGATTAATGATAACTGGTCATGTATTTTTATTCTATATAATAGAATACATTATCCTCGTCATCGTCCTTATCATCATCATTATAAATTATCATCATCGACATCATCATAACCAGCATCATCATCATTTTCCTTCTCGCTCCTTAGGAAGCATGGAGCCACCCTTGCAGCCATTCCTCCTTGCAGAAAAAGCCTACACCATGCATTAACACGCTCTTACAGCGATGCATTCTGTAGCAATTCGTTTTACCCGATGAGGTCGCCTGCCTCATGATCAGCCTCATGTTAGTCACCCTTTCCGAGTTGCCCGGTAGATCAGTAGACCTGTCCTTTCTTTCTCTCATCAGTGACCTCCCGCGAACTACACGAGGATATAGAATGTATGGAATATTTATTTTACTTTGTTGTTCTAAGACCATTTTGGTAAAAAAAATAAAATTGGATCCGTAAAACATGGCTTTTTTTCTCTACTTACTCTTCCTTTTTCTTCCTTGTGCGTCCTAACAAGGACGTTGGTTGCGTTGTGTCTGTTTACACCGGAGCTGCGATATGGGTCGCTGACTGCATTCTCTATTGCTGCATCTTTGGGTCTACTTACTTAATGTTAAAGTCAGTCTTGCCTCTTCTTCTATGCGGGCGTTTAAAACAGCTGTTATGGGTGATACGTCGATATGTTTTAGTTTTTTAATGGGTAAAAGGAAAAACAAAACAGGTAGTTCCATAGTGAATACTGCCACAGAGGAGTGAATTGTTAGAGATGTCACAATACCAGGCCCAGCTTTTTTATGAGGTGGGGTGATCAGTTCCTTTCCTAGCTGCCTTTTCCTTCCCTGACAGAGTTCTTTAGTCTTATATAGAACCAATCCTGACATATAACTCGCTGACATATAACTCGCTATAACTCAAGGCGAAATCTCAGTTTAGTATAACATGAGACTGATTTTTACGTGAGTATCCCTTTTTTCTTGTACAGAGACAGGTGTCCCTCGCCATTCAGGCAAATACTCGCCGATTTCGGAGGTACCCATTAGAGCTGGGTCGGCTCAAGAGCCGCCAGTCCCTTGTCGACGACACTTCTTCAAATGTCTCGCCAGGGCTCGAGTTAATCCAGTCCAAATCCCGGTTGACGAAAAATCTTCAAATGTTCTCGCCCGGGTTTGATCCTGGGTCACCCGGTCGCCAGCGCAGTTTGGTAACCACTACACCAGCGCGGCTCCCACATATGGGAGTGAGTCATGGACAATTTGTCAACAAGTAGGTAAGGCACTAGAGCCCACATAGATGTGGTTTTACAGAAGAATGTTAAAAATACCATGGACAGCCACAACAGAGTAATGAGGATGTCCTGAAAGAGACAAAGGCGAAAAGGAAACTTATTTTACCAGTTAGAAAGAGGCAATCCACTTTTTGGGGGTATGTCATATGAAGAGGAAAACTGGAATATATCGTAACAACAGGTAAGCTGGAATACATCGTAACAACAGGTAAGATGGAATATATCGTAACAACAGGTAAGATTAAAGGAAGAATAGATAGAGGAAGACAAAGAGAGCAAATACTGGACAGATTGACATCGTGGCATGGAAGGAAGTCAACAACAGAATTGATAAACTGTACTGGAGACAGGAAGTTGTGGAGAGACATGATCTCCTACGCCACTAGGCATGTTATTTGAAGAAGATGAGAATTCAAGATCAGGTGCCCATTGACAGCTGGGTTAGACTGGAGCGTGACGATACCAGGTTTCGATCCTGGAACCCCAGGTAACTATGCTGCAACAGGAAGGGTTTTTGTTTTAGTAGAGGCTGAACATAACTTTATGTAGGTCATCTGATAATCAACATTTGTGGATGTGCCAGGTGCCCTGTATAGTTGCTGGGAGTCACTAAATATAGTCATACGTGTGTGATATGAAGGGTCATTCTATATGTTTGTGTCATTCGTGTGTGATATGAAAATTCATTCTAAATGTTTTTGTCATAGTGTGTGATATGAAAGGTCTTTCTATATGTTTGTGTTATACATGTGCGATATAAAAGGTCAGTCTATTTCTTTGTGTTATACATGTGTGATATGAAAGGTTATTCTATATGTTTATGTCATACGTGTGTGAATTAAATGGTCAATCTATATGTTTGTGTTATACATGTGTGATATGAACGGTCATTTTATATGTTGCGGTCATACATGTGTGGATTAAATGGTCATTCTATATGTTTTTCTCATACTCGTGTAAATTAAATGGTCATTCTCTATATTTGTGTCATACGTGTGTGATTTGAATGGTAATTCTATATGTTTGTGTCATACATGTGTGATATGAAGGGTCACTCTATATGTTTTTGTCATACATGTGTAAATTAAATGGTCATTCTAAATGTTTTTTTCAAATATGTGTGATATGAAAGGTAATTCTATATGTTTTTGTCATACACGTGCGATATTAAGGGTCAGTCTATATGTTTGTGTCGTACACGTGAAATATGAAGGGTCAGTATTTATGTTTTATCATGTATGTCTGATGTGAATGATCATTCTATATGTTATCTCACCCATGTGTGATATTAAGGACCATTCTATTCGTTAAATTTTGTAGCAAGCTCATTCTGTATGTTTTTGTCATAAACGCGTGATATGAAGGATCAATCTATATGTTTTGTCATTGGTGCGCGATATGAAGGATCATTCTATATGTTTTGTCATTGGTGCGCGATATAAAGGATCATTCTATATGTTTTGTCATTGGTGCGCGATATGAAGGATCATTCTATATGTTTTGTCATTGGTGCGCGATATGAAGGATCATTCTATATGTTTTGTCATTGGTGCGCGATATGAAGGATCAGTCTATATGTTTTTGTCACACATATGTAATATGAAGAGTCATTATATTCGTTTTTGTCATACATGTGTGATTTGAAGGGCATGGTAAATTTGGTAGCAAGCTCATTCTATATATTTTTGTCATACATGTGCGATATGAAGGGTCATCCATATGTTTGTGTCATACGTTTGTGAATCGAAGGGTCATCTATATGTTTTTGTCATACATGTGTGATTTGAAGGGTTATCTATAAGTTTTTGTCATTCGTGTGTGATATGAAGGCAGGGTATATTCTGTAGCTATTTCATTTTGAATGTTTTGTTTTTGTCATAACTTACGTGTTATGATAGACCAATCAAAGGATCCATCTTAAAAGTTGAGTAACACCCTAAACTGACCTGGATCAAAACACTGACTGTGTGAAAAGTTCACTCATCATTCAAAGCATCCGCTTCCACGTACTGTTAAATGCATGTATCGTGCTTCATATTCAACGTTGTCCTGAAAGACAATACGTGCCAATTGTTTCACGGTCCTCTTTAGTTAAAAAAAAAAAAAACACTGAAAGCGTAGGCGAGAGTTTATCACCTAAGGGCGGGATTCTAATATTTATTTGTATGCCACTCGTCTCAATCGGAATGACAATCCTTGACCTTTTTTACGTTTCTTTTTAAGGCTGTATGCATTATTTTGTTTGATTTCAACATCTGTTTTCTCAAATACAATCCAATATGTCGTAGCAATTCGATGGTTATGGCCCTCTGGAGAGTGCCCAAGATTCATGAGAAATTGGGTTTTGACCTGTCATTGGGATTTTGTGAATGTTCTTGTAAAGACATTGCAACTTTTCCGCTGCAAATGTCACGGGACCAGGCTTTGGAAGCCAAATTAGTTGTGAAACTGATAAAGTATCAGATAAATGCGCTTAAATGAGGAATTCCGCGTGAAAAACATAAAACACGAATACACTAAATCCTGAGATTGTTTCTTTTTTTTCTTTTTGCTCTTTGATGGAATTCGTAAATCTTCGGTTTTTGAATCTCAATTACAAAAATCAAAATTCTGGAGCCCATTCTGTTTATGTTTTTTTTTTGTCTTTAATTAATCTAATGGTCCATTAATACATGCATGTTTGACAGAATGTATCCCCCCCCCCCCTCTTTTTTCCCCATCCCCGTACTGGTTAACTCACTCCTCTCCTCATCGTTGTAAATAAAAGGGTCGGTGATCTCGACAGTGCGTTCTTGGCAGGGCTTCGAGATGGTCGTCCCGTCTCGCTAGTGTGTTCCAGCGTATTTGTGTTTTTTCGATGAAAAAAATTTGATAATTGAAGAGGATATTGTTTTGAAGTAAAGATAAAGAGATTATTGTAAGGAATGTTCTTTCTCCCAGGAATTTATGGATTGTTTTCCAAGAGATATTACCCAAATGCCAGGGAGTACGCCGGCATTATATATATATTGTAAAAATTCTTACTTACTTAGTCGTTCCCCTTCTACCGTAAGGTATAGAGGTTGGAAGAGAGAGCGCCAGACTATCCTATAGGGTGTCTTCCTCCTGGCCTGGTTCCATTCTAGTCCTCGGTCCTTCAAAGATTGTCTAATGTCCTCCCAGCGGACTCTGGGTCGTCCTGGAGGTCTGGATCCCTGGCTCTTTGTTTCCCATGCTTGTCGTGGTAGCCGATCTTCTCCCATTCTGCAGACATGTCCAAACCATCTTAATTGGGACTGTTCTACTTGGGTCTGCAGGGGGTAGGATTTAAGGCTTTGACGTATCGTCTGGTTGCGTACCATATCTCTTCTTGTTACTTCAACCACCTTCCTCAGATACCTTATTTCTGAGGTTTGGATCTGGCTTTTATGGGTTGTAGTCATTGCCCATGACTCGCATCCATATGTCAAGACTGGGACATAGGTGGAGCGGTATACAGCCATCTTCGTTTTCTTACCAACCTCTCTCTTGCTGAGGAATCCTCGATTTATGACCTGAAAAAGTCTCCCATCTGCTGCTTTTCGAGTGGCCAACTCTTCTTTGATGCCTCCCTTTCGGTCTATAATAGCTCCAAGGTATTTAAAGTGGTCGACCTGCTCTAGGACCTATTCTCCCAGCTTAATCTGATGTCTTCTTTCTTCTCATGATATCACCATGGATTTTGTTTTAGAGCGGCTTATGACCATCCCTCTCTTCTCCAGCTCTTCCTTCCAGACTTGCAGGTTGGATTGGAGATGTGCCTCTGATTTAGCAATCAGGGCAATGTTACTCATAATAATTTCACCATGTTATCTGTGTACTCAATTTTTTCTAATGCAAGGTATATAACTCTTGGAATTGGAGTTACGTTTTACTTTAGGTGGTAACCTGTTCTTATGCCCTTCGGTTGCCGATATTATTGCGGGTTGACCGATGTTGGGTCATGTCCGTTTATAGAGCGCTCAGGCCCACTTTTCTTGTAAACGTTTGTCAACATGCGTCGATAGTTATTTCCTATCCTTATAAGGCTCGATTTTAAGTGTAGTTCTTAGAATGTGCCCATAGCTTCGACGTTGTGTGAATTGTATTCAAGTCGAACGGTTCTGCGCATGTCTGTTGTTTGGTTGTGGTTTTGTACCAGCTTCCGCCAGTGAGTGCCACATATTTTGTCGAGTGAGACAGACGCGTTTTTCAGCTTCTGTCATGATTATATTGTTTTGGAATTGGAAGTCCTCTATAGTGTTCATTTCAGATGATATTTCCCTTTTGTGATTCAAAGCGCCAGGAGGCGAGTGAGTTGTGTATTGATTCTTGAAGAGAAGGTAATTGCTCTACATTTGATTATCATTGTCGCTAACTTTTATGATTGACATTTTGTGCCTAATCGTCAACTTTCCCTGGGCGGGAAAGAGTCGACGTTAGGAGAAGTTTTCAACTCACGAATCACCATGTTGTTATGCATCGGGTTGATGCATGTCCTAAAGGCTATCTGCTGGTTGGACTTTACTGCTCTGGCGGTTCCACGTCAGTTTTGGTTTGATACCGTTGTTATTTAAGAAAATCAGAGGACATTATTTGATACTCCAGAAGTCGTGCCTGTCTTGCTGGAGGTCAGAGAAGGAGAAGGAATTTAATCTCCTACATTTATACATTTATAAAGATATCGACTGTTATAGAAAAGGATGATGGTTTCCACACCTGAATACATTTACAGTCGTTTATGATGCATTGAAGCCCATGATTTGATTCACCATTATTATGCTGTCTGCTGTCGAATGTTGTGCTGACTATGTCGATATAATGAAGACTGTTCTACGTGTTAATGTCTACACATCTTGTCATTGTGGCGTCCCAATAAATGATGGAAACGTTTTATCATTTGGTGGCCATAAGCTGGTTTTCGTCTGGTAGCCAGCACATACGGGGTCCCTTACCCACTACATTCAACATGTATTCTTCAACTACAAGAAATAATACTTCAGCGTAGCAGTATTTATGCCAGTGAAATGACAGTACCCGGCGTTGCGACATACGTTGCCAGTTGAATCGACTTGCTGCTATCTAGAAGGCCAAGTTCCGTATTGTTACGAGTTCTGGTATTGAGAAGGCCAAGTTCCGTATTGTTACGAGTTCTGGTATTGAGAAGGCCAAGTACCGTAGCTACATTACTTACATTGTTGAGAAGCTCAAGTACCATCGTCATGGCAGTTTTGATGCAAGTTCAGATGTGTTATCAACGTTGGATCTTCTATCCTTAGGATGCTGATTGCCATTTGTTTTTGCTGTACTGACGATTGGATCTGCTAAAGTTAAGTGGCCTGTTTTGTTTGTGAACTGTGCCCTTATATTTCTGCTGAGCCTTCTGTTTCTTCTCATATTGATTATATGTTATATGTTATATGTATGTATGTTATTTATTTATTTATATGTTTACATGTCAGTGGGACATTGGGCGTGTGACTCCTTTAGAAAATACCACGTGACAGAAGTTTTCTACTGAGAATGTTCTGTAGGATCTATGCAAATTTCCTATAGCGAAATTTGCTAAGCGACAACTGTTGCTATTTTTTTTTGTTAGTTGTGACGATATGTGCATTTTTGTTTTCGTTATTTTTCGCTTTCTTTAGTTTTGTTTTGATTTGTTTGTATTTGTAGGTCTCCTCTTCTCTATTGTTTAGTTTTATACACCATTTTGTTTATACACTGTGACGTCGTTTGTTTGTTTACCTTTTTTCGCAGATATCATCACATTCTTTGTGATTTTTTTTTTTTTCGCTGTTTATTTAGTTGACTTCTGCGAATGTTTTCGTACTGTTTCTGATCTTTGTTATTGTTTACATTGTTATTGTTTACATCGTAATTTTGTTTACATTGTTATTAGTTACAGTTATGGTAATTAATTAATGGATTATACTGATGCACTGTTATCAATACACTGATGATAAATAAATGATGAATAGTGTCATGCACTATTGAATGGGAAGTGCACTTATGATAAAGAATTGATTGATGATATTTCTATAAAGGTTCATATACAAGTTCTTGGACATAGACTTGTTTCCCACAGAGATTGGGATAATATAATAGGGTGTGATTATTCAAGTGCTTGATTTAAGACTTGTTACTATTAAGATTGAAATAAGATAATTAATTATTTCAGGTTGTGACTCATAATATTAGACAATATGTCTACACTTGGTTATTTTATTGAGCAGGGTAAATCCCTTGGAAAGACAGGTGATAAATTGGAGGAATATGCGACTGCTCAATATCAACAAGCACAAAGGTTGGAAATTGATAAACTGAAGGCTGAAGAGAAAAATCAAAAAGCTGATGATAGAAGATTAGAATTAGAATTTGAACAAAAGAAATTGCAGATGCAAATGGAAGAAAAGAGATTCCAAATGGAAATTGAAAAACAAAATAGAGAAGCTGAACAAAAAAGATTAGAAAGAGAAGCTGAACAAAAAAGATTAGAAAGAGAAGCTGAAGCTGAACAAAAAAGTTTAGAAAGAGAAGCTGAAGCTGAGCAAAAGAGATTAGACAGGGAAGCTGAACAAAAGAGATTAGATAGAGAAGCTGACGAGAGAAAAACAAAGATGGAACATGAACTTCAGGAAAAACTTTTAGCATTTGAGTTAGAAAAGTTGAAATTGACAAACATGAGTAATGTTAATCAGTCATCTGGTGGTAATGTTAAACCTTTTGTGTACAAGATCAAGCTACCAGCATTTAATCCATCCAGTGACGATATAACAGTTTGGCTAGATAGATTTGAACGTTCTTGTCGAAATCATAATGTGGATAGATCACAATATGCTAATCAGTTATCTGAGATACTGAAAGGTGACACTCTGACTAGTTTAAGCTTGGTAGAAGATGCTGATCAGAATAATTATGATGTTATCAGAGCAGCCTTATTAAAAAAATATCAATTAACAGAGAAAGGTTACCGTCTTTTGTTTAAGAAAATGGTACCTGAATCAGGGGTAGAATTCTCAGAATTCATTGCAAGGACACGTCTTACATTTAATCGTTGGATTGAATTGTCCAAAACAGAAAATACATATGAAGCTCTTATGGACTTGTTGCTCAGAGACAAGATTATGTCAAGTGTAAATAAACCATTCCTTGAATTCCTACATGAGCGTAAACCCAAGACACTAAAAAAAATGGAAGAATATTGTACCCAGTACGTCACTGCACATCCGGACGTAGCTTTTAGCAATGCTAAGGTTAAGGAAGGTATGCCAGTTGCTTCAGCAACACCATACAACCCTAATTACTCACACAAATTTCAGGGACCACAAAACAGGTTTGATAAAAAGGGTAACCACAATAGTTATCAAAACCAAGGTAACCAATCATTTCAGGGTTCTTCTGCGAAGAACTGGAGACGAGCCGACAGCCCTCGATTCAGAGGTGGTCACAATTATAGGAATTTCCGCAGAGGAAGTCATTATAGAAACTATCCAAGTTATCCTTCATGGAGACAACAAGATCATAAGTATAGAGATACTCATTATAATGAATATGATAATAGTAACCATGAGAACTATGAATCAAACCCAAATAGGGGTTACAATAGAAGATACAATAATGATTATAGAGGCAATAATAATCGAGGTAGATCACAATACAAAAAACATAAATCACATTATCAGGCAAACTCTGCACAGCAAGAGTCCCATGAAGCCTATAAACAGACTAAAGATAATAATGATGCTAATAATATGGCATGTTCCGCTTTTGATTTAGGGAGAGCATCTCAGTGCCCCCAATGCAAAACATTATTTGAACCAACTACGGTGTCTACTTTAAGTTGCGGCCATCCTCTTCCCGCTCTTCCTGCGTCAGTCGTGCATGATGGAAGAGGTTCTCTTGTCTTACATAAAGATTTAGTAAATGGCAATCCAGTCTCAGTTCTTTTTTATTCTAGATGCACCACAATTGGTGTTAGGCAGTCACTCGTAGATCCTTCCCGTGCCACAGGAAAAGTAGTCAAATGTGTAACATTTGGCGGCACCTTAGAGAAATACTCTACTGCTATCATTAAGATTGCTACTCCTTTCTTTACAGGAGATGTACACGCATGTCTTCTGCCGAATCCGATCGCTGATCTTATCATCGGTCGTATTCACGGAGTCAAAGAATGCACTCCGCAACAAATTTCCGTTTGGGAAAAACAAAATATGCAAACTGCTAATGCTGTAGTCACTAGAGCTCAAGTTCTTCATATACCTCAAACCTCATCTACTGAAGATAATGAAGTGCATAACCAAGATGATCCCTTGGTAATTTCTCGTGTCTCGTGACTCATTTATAAAACAGCAAGAAGATGATCCCATATAAAGTGCAATCTTTACTATCTTGCAATATAATACATTTATATACTTATTGTGTTCGCAAATATTTTGTAAACAAAGTATTTCCTTTTTTAAGTGCTTAAGGAGAAGTCATTTTTGAGTTACTTCCCTTGAAAGGAGTTCCGTCATCTTCGATCGGGCTCCGCGGACGAATTTAGGCCTACTGCGATTTATTCTTTGGCTGGGTAGGAATAGATTGTTCTTGCTTCAGTATATCTATGGCCTGAATTTATACGTAGTGTTTGTATGAGTAGGACGAGTCTGTCTTATAGATGTATATCTTTACCTTTCTAAGTCGAACTATGTTGGTTGTCGCTAGAAAAGGTCAAAGGCTATGCAGCGGAAGTATCGCTAGCAGGGGGTGTGATTCATGGCTGTCATCCTGTCGGGATGTCGAATTTTGTTGTAGCCGGCTTATCGCCGAAAAGTGATCTATAAGTAGATGGGGAACAGTGATAGTCATTTAGACATGTTGTATGTACTTTACCCCAGTGTTTATTCTCTTTGGCCAAGGAATGGCAAAGTTATATTTCGCATAGAAAGGTAAAACCACAATTTATTATGAACTTGGGCTTCGCCATCGTTGTCGATAAGCAGATGCACAGTGGTACTTTTGAAAAGAATATTTATTCAAAGGAAGATGACATTCCTATGTATCAGCATTAGATTATATGATATTATTCAATTACCTCTATGATAGAAGCTATGAAGAAATGAGGACATTTAACGAATGTCCAATTTTGGTCTGTATCCAATAGTGAGTGAAGCTCACGAGAGAAGCACAGCCATGTTGAAATCCATATACTTTGTATTTATCGAGTGAGAAAAAGGGATGCCTGTACTATCGCTCGATGAACCAAGAGATCACTGCTACCTGTGAGAACCCATGTCTGGGATTCCTATATCTTTATGAAAAATATATATATTGAACTTTACGTGAAGGGATATTCGCTAGACGGGGTTAAGTCTAGGAGCCTTCCTATACATTGGTTATGGACTGACGTGCCCAGTCAGTAAAGCCAGATGATTTACATGATGGAACTCTGAATGCTTATTTACGAATGCTCCATTATGATATTTGCCAAGCATGAATGCTAAATTAAGATGATATTCCTGTGATCAACATTATGCTGTCTATGTCGACATTTGTTCCTGTAACCATACACGTACTGTCCAAGTGTGCGTCCCATTAAATGTTATAAAAAGACCACCGTAGTTCCAGTACTTCTTGAATTCGAACAGTGTGAGTATGAGTGATGTACTACCAACCTGTCAACTCTATCGAATCATTCTACCATTCGCGTTCTGACATTCATATACACACTCATTGTCTACACTCACATTCTTGTCGGAGCCTCATCACGTTCCAGGACAAGATGACCTGTATGACCAAAACTGTGCTGGGTTTAATGAGTTGACAATCGTTACACTTTACTACACCAGTCCCAACATCTACATTTATCAACTGGTGGACATTCACGGCATTTAACAAATAAACGTGAGTTAACAACTACTGGCCAGTATGAGTTTAACATCCCACTCTAAAAAAATTCTTCACTCTTGCAATAAAAGGTGATCCAAATAAAGATACAAATCGTAAATCTTGGATTACAATGAAGAATGGCGTACCGTTATGGTACAGACTTCCCAAGTCATTCTACATTTTATCAACTGGTGGACATTCACGGCCATCTCCCTTGCCTGGAGGTGTATGACATGTTGACAATTTCTTAAAACAAGGCTTGAGGGTCTTATCCCCAGCCTGTGCCTTCCTCATCTCATCTGGAGTGGTATTTATCATATTATCCTCCTCCTTTCTAGAGGTCGACCTGACCTGAAGGGTGGCCATTACTACAGGATTCCTTCTACAGCGGTCAGTGTCATGATTGTTCATCCGACAAACTTTACACCACTTCTTTCCTTGGTTGAAAGATTTTCTTTCATTAAATTTCCTTTCATCGAATTGTGGGGTTTTATTTTTATTATCATACCGTGGCCTATCAAACTGGTGTTTACCTTTGTTCTGATCTCTATGATCAAACTTATTAAAGTTTTGTGGTGCCTTAAAATTGTCTACCTGTTTCTTTTTATTACCAGTTACCTCTGCTTGAGCTGCCTGATATCTTTCAGCGACATTTAGTAACTCACCCAGCCTCTCTGCACCTTGTTCCATGAGAAACTTTCTCAGGTCTGGAGCCATGGACTCTCTTAGCTGCTCTATAAGGATCATTTCCTTAAGATCTTGGGTTTTCCCCAGAGCAGTCCATTTCTCCAAGTATGTCTCTAACCGTGCAGAGAACTGGTGATATGTCTCACCTGACAGTAGTTTAGCATTCCTGAACTTTTTTTCTATAAAATTCTCCATTCTTTTCATATCTTAACAAAAGAGCCTGCTTTAACATGTCATAATTGTCTTGGTCATCTCTGCTCATCTTGGCAAAAACTTCATAAGCTGTACCACGAAGCCCTTGTGATAACTTTAGGCTCCACCTTTCTCTCTCTAAACCATACGTGGTAGCTAAAAGTTCATATCTATTTAGGTAACTTTCTATGTCATCGTCTTTCTCAACAAAATGGTCTAAATGAAAACTCATAGCTGAGGTTGAGGCTCCCTGACTAACAGTGGCATCTGAGGTAAAGGGACTGGCACCATTTTCAGGAGCATGGCCTTGAAATTCTAACTCCCTTAGTCGTAACTCATGTTCCCTTTGTAATCTCTTCTCCTCCTTTTCTGCTTCCCTTTCTGCAGCCTGTCTCCTTTCTTCTGCTTCTCTTTCTGCAGCTAGTCTCTTTTCTTCTGCTTCCAACTGTAACTTCTTAGCCTCAGCCTCCATCTGTAACCTTTTAGCCTCAGCCTCCAATGCCCTAGCCTCTTTGTCAGCCTCAATCTGCAGCCTCTTAATTTCTTTATCTGCCTCTAACTTTCTTTCTGCTTCAAATTTTCTTTCTTCACGCTCAATAAATTTGTCACATTCAGTTGTGACATAAGCAATCATAATTTGCCCCTCCATTCCCAGTTCTTTAGCAGCCTGCACAGCAGCAGATCGAAACTTTGCCAGGTCAGCCATTTTCTAACAGGCAAATTTATACAATGTCTAACTAAACAATTCTATCTATGACTAATTATACTAAGGACAACCACAAGCACTGAGAGCTCAACCTTATTTATTTTCCACCCAAGAATACCTTTTTAATTTTTATAATTCCCTGAAGTGAGCTACCCAATATAATTGGTGCTTTGAAAAATTCAAATCCCGGGAGCGAGACCCCCAATATATGTGGTGAGTTGGGATTATATAAATATAGTTATAGGGGACTTAGTGTACTGAATGAGATCAGCTGTGAAGGTCTCTGTATCTAATAAGTTTGGTGTATTACAGAGAACCTTGCTTGCTACCACATTTCGACCTCAATCAGACTTATTCTTGAATTGTATGATGACTTCGTTTAATGTCTAGGGTTATGATAGTGATGAAGTGTAAGTTCACAACAACCAACAGACAGATAAACACCTAAGTTAAGATCCACAACAATTTACAACACTATGACAATCACAAACACATAACACTCTAAAGATTTATCTTAAGTAAGTCAAGTGTT
This sequence comes from Oreohelix idahoensis, assembly GCA_024509875.1. NCBI lineage: Eukaryota > Metazoa > Mollusca > Gastropoda > Stylommatophora > Oreohelicidae > Oreohelix > Oreohelix idahoensis. The sequence goes on from JAMPIV010015624.1 coordinate 196,988, forward strand.
AACTTTTATACACTGTATTAGCTTTTTCAATATATAGATATCCTGATCCTACTACAATGTGAATCAGGAATCACAATCAAATGTAAGCACAATGTTTATGTACAAGAATTTATACAAAAAAAATCTTTGTCCAGACATATAATATTATTGTAATATGAGTGTAGTGTTGTGATGTATTATTATGAGGTAATACTGGCTTTTAGTGCTAGGTTGTTGTTTGTCATCACGACTTCATGTGTTTGTACTGGTGGAAATAATATTGAAGGATTCACAGATTTTGGTTTTCTTTTTTAAAATTTCTGTCCCTTTTGTTTTTATAATAAAGTTCAGTTCAGGGTTATTTTATTCAAGGTTGAGCTTTTTCGTGCTGACAAGCGCTTATCTCATAATGCAGCTGCAGGAAACCTGTATCCTCTGCTCGCTTGCTTCTCAGTTTGATAGTATGATATACAATGGCCGCTATCTTGTGCAAGGAGTCTGCTGCCAGCTTTCTGGATCACGCAGTACTCAGACCGGACGATGCAATATCACCATCTATACCACGGCCCCTGAAATGAGAAGGTTGTGCCTCCTTCTTCATAACTAATATACAATATTATTCCACACTGAAGTACATGACAGTACAAACAAACATAAAGTTCAGCGCTTTAGGCCAACTGCTAGCTTTTCATGTGACAATATACACCAGTATTCCTCTCCCTAATGGTGACAACGCCTCTGCAATTCCAGCTGTAATCCCTTCCATACAATAGGATAGGTGTTATGTTACTATATGGCAATCCAATATATATATGCAGTTATACTCCTCTCTGACAATCTTTTACATGGTGGAGCAATATCTAGGCTTTGCCTCATGTTTGCTACTGAACCACACACATACAGACATAATTTATCATTTCACATTCAATTTTCATATAAAATACAGATTAAAAATGTCTAGCTTACCACAATTCGTAAGGAAATACACACTAAAGATGACTGGCACAGTTTGATCTGCGGTATGTTCAGGCTGTTATCATATATTTAATTTTGGATAACACTGCCTGCTCTCATCTCTCACAATGTGTAACGATATGGCGTCCCCTCTAAGATTTCTTCTGCCAATATCCAGTATATTGGCCAATCGTTTTGAATATTTTCAAAAGAGTACACAGTCATTCAAATATTTTCATTCACTTTTACTCCGTTTCTAGGCATTTATTTGTTATTCATAGGTCACCCAATCAAATTTCTTTTAACTTCAAAGTTCAGCCAATGGCCTCCCTCGTACTATCTTAGACTTTCTGTCACTACTATGTTTCAACAAAATTCATGGAATTCCATCCCAAGCAGATATGACCAAACCTGACAGTATCTCTGTTCTCTATATGTTTTATTATCAATATCTAATTATCTAATGGACTTTTTAGATAATTTATTACATATTCCTAGTCCACTAGCCTTCCTGTACACGAATATATGATTTTCAAGGGGCTAAGTGACGTAGTTAAGAATACGATCTTTTTTCGATGTTAAGTGTTTAATTTCAACTACCCCCTGTTCAATTTTTTACGACTGTACTATCAGTATAAAGTCAGGAGCCCTACGTAAAATATCAGGTTTCCTAATAAGAATTAAACCTGTTTTCAAAACCTAACATCGTATCGTTAGTTTTTTTCATCACTGTTTATTTGAAAAAATCAGGCCATGCACACTGCGAGTTGGTTTATTTTTAGACACACTGCGAGTGGCTTGCGTTACTGTGTTCCATGGTCCGTCTATCTCTCTCTGCTTTTTTTTTTCTTTAATTTCGTTCGGCTTTACATTTATGTTCTAATTTATATATGGGTATTAGAATTTTTCACCACAGACCAGAAAGCTCTTACGGCTATAGAGAGTAAGAATTTGAAGAGCTCGAGGTCTACTCGATATGCAATTGCTCTTCAACCTTTTCATTTCTCGGTACGAGCTATCCGTGGATCAGATAATGTGATGGCAGACACTTTGTCTAGATGCCCACAGGATTCCACCTAACTTTTATGTCTTGGACTTCCTAATATGTCGAAGTCTATAATAGTTTCTTTCTATATCAATATAGGTACACATTTGTAATTTGTAATATAGTGATTGTATCACTACTTAGCGGTTCATTGATGTATATTCACCGCTATTCTTTGATGATTTTTCTTCTTTGTTAATCATGAACGTAAGATACCTAATATGAAATTATTGTGATTGAAATTATTGTATGCATTGTGTCATTGCCAGTATTGTTGTATAAGTTGGTGACACCTCTCTGGAAACATCTATACTTAGAGAAACGCTTTCTCTCAGATTATGAGATATATTCTCACCAGTCGCTCTGTATGTCGACTTAGCCTCACATTTGGCGTTATATTTATTATTTATACTTTTCATCTGCGCATTATTCATGCGTTGTGAGCCTATTGTATGTTGCTCACAGATGTATTTCAAAAAAAAAAATGTTTCATTTTTTTTTCCCGGGAGGTGTGGTAAGACTGTTACGGGCAGTTTTCATAACTGATAATGTAGTCTGTCTGTATACTTGTTATGTTTGAAAATATTTCGATTGAACCCTAATCTAAGGGCGAATACTCATTTTTTGCTTTGAGGGAAAGTAAATATGTAGTTACTCCCCTAAAAGGTTATACCAGCTGACTGCATAGGTCAGAGGTGGATGCGAACAGCGCATGCCCGAACTAAGAGAATTTGGGAAAGATGTCCGGCGGGAGGCCGTTTTTGTTGAACTGGGTCTGTCAGACGAAATGTCTGGTTTAGTCTCTGCATTGCCTCTGGGGATGGAAACTCTTCCACTGTTATTGAAAGTCCCCTGTGTTATTTCTGTTCATCAGGAAGACGGCAGTCGCTTCTAAGTTGTGTTAGGAATTCGTAGCAAGGTAAAAAAACGAAACTTTCACACTTCCTTTGTAAGGATCATATTTTGAGTCAACCGGTGACGAGAGCTCACGAATGGTTGGAAGGCAGAGTATTCTACTTGTTATGCTTGTTGGAGCCATCTAAGACCGTTAGGCTTAGATTTACACACAGAGACCCATGAGAATAGATGTTATTCTAAAACCCGCATGATTAGCGGTATATATTTTGAACTTAGACACTTATGTCTACAGATGAGGAATCCACAGTGTTTACTGTTTTATAGAGGCCTAATATATAATTATCTGGAGTGGAAGACCAGATGAATTATCACTTATTGCTATTATAACTTTGAAAATGAAAACTCGCCTAATGTACGAGGGAGTTATATAAGACTATCTTCGAAAGGACAGCCTATCTTTGATACGTCCGATTAGAGGGATGGACTATGCTATTTTCGTCGCCCGCCATGTTTGGGGTTGACTTAAGGAGGTCGACTTAAGAAAAGTCAGAATGAAACTGTTGGATATTTATACAGTTATTTACCCGTTCTGTAATGCGGGGTTTTTCTGCTAGTTGTGGAATGAGAGTTAAATTGAAGTCTGCAACACTTTGATAATCATATATTTACTGGAACTTATGTACATGCAATTGTAGTGAACTGTCTTCATATCCGCCATGTTCCTGTGTCATGCTTACATGGATTTGTCTACGTCTTGTTGCTGTGACTATAATAAATGGTGAGAAAAACGTACACAGCTGTTCACCTATATTTTGACTCCATACCTGTAACATGTACAACATTTGGTTCCATCAACCTATAGCTACACCTTTCAATGTGATGAATGCCACACACACTCTTGTATGTTACATGTTGTGATACAAGTCTGCACTGCTACACAGATGTCCACCTTGACGAACTTTCCAACACGCATTCGCGCTATGTCTACATCACCAGCCACTACCACCATAGCAGTATACCTGTATCAGTAGTGAACCACCAGCAGGTATCAGTGGTGACTCACAACACACAGAGTTTGTATAAGTGCAACATATATATATATCAGCCTTATTGCATCAGATTTACTGCATAAGCATTACTGCATCAGTGAACCTTGTTTGCATCAGTCTGCTGACACCCGGATAATTTCTAGCTGAGCAGGGTGCAGAAAAGCTTGAAGACCTTTTGGAAAAGTCTGAGCGATATCACAATGCGCTGGCTGAACTACCGGCCTCAAAACGTAATTCGACAGAAGAGCATTTTCGATAAAATAATCTAGACCAATCTTCTCAGGCTTCACATGCTTCTAATCAGTATAACCACAGAGAAACTGGACCTCAAAACCCCCCTCCTGAAAAATCCAAGTTCTACAAAAACAAGTACCCCAACCACAATAAACAGTCTGATCAACCCGACCGCCCTACATGGCAGCGCAGCCAGAAATGACAAGGTGGCAAAGGGAGAACCCCTGAGCACGGGACTAATGATCAGAGTGAGCACACCGAGCCTAAATGCATCGGATGCTTACTAACAGTCTCGCAAGGCGGAATTATTGACATTGATTCCCAACCTGTTGGGGATACACCCTCAACGCGAGGTACTGTTACATTGAACGGTTCTCAAACGTTTTGTTTATTTGACACGGGGCTTTCTTATGATTGCATTGTTGCCAGACACCTGGTTAAACCCGGTCAAGAGACAGGAGAGACCGTCGAACTTTGTGGAGTCTCTAAGAGTGATGCACCTACAGCGCTTCCCATCGCACTGGTGGAGATCCACTCTGATTTTGTCAGAGACGAGATCAAAGCGGCTGTTATGGATGACCCCATCTACCCAGTCATACTTGGCGGTAGATACGTGTGTATTGGGAAACCGGAAGAGCCGATTGTGGCAGCAGTAACTACAAGGGGGCAAACCATGAAGAAACGGGAGCCTGCGCCTAATTTGTTACCTATGGAACTTAAAGAAGCGCAACAAAAGGACCCTACTTTGGCACCCTGCTTTAGGAAACTGCCCATGGCTAAGGAACCCAGACAGCACGGGGACATTTTTTCTAAGGATGGCGTACTTTATCGCAGAACGGGCAAGCCTGAACAAGGTTACAACCAGCTCCTAGTACCGAAACAGTACAGAAGCCAAATCCTAGAAAGGGGGCACTCTCTTCCCTTCAGCGGACACATGGGACGGAACGCCACAAACCAACGGATAACCACTCATTATTGGTGGCCAGGAGTAAATACTGAGATTATCAGGTATGTCAAATCCTGTGCCCAGTGCCAACGTGTGCCACCCAAGCAACGGGCACCCCCAGTCTCTTTGGGTGAAATGCCAATATTGGGAACACCATTCAAACGGGTTGTGATCGACATTTTAGGACCCTTTGAAAGGACTAAAAGAAGGAACAGGTTTATCCTGACCTTAGTCGATACATGCACTTTATGGGCAGAAGCTATCCCGCTAACATGCGCAGATGCCAAGCATGTCGCAGAAGCTCTCGTGCAGATTTTCACTCGGTTGGGATTCCCTAAGCAAGTGTTGACTTATAACAAATCTCCATACCGAAACCTGTTGATAGATGAGATCGTTAAGATCTTGAAGGACCAGCACATCTACACTAAGCCTTACACTCTGGCCAGAAATGGGCTAGTAGAACGTGTTAACGGAAACCTCAACATGATGTTAAGTAAACTAGCACAAGTGAAACCTGAAGATTGGGATTGTTGCATTCCGGTAGCTTTATTTGGCTACAGAGAATCTCCTCATACTTCCACAGGATTTCCGCCAGCTACGCTTTTATTCGGCAGACCCATTAAGGGCCCGCTTGAAGCGTTACTTTGGTCGCTGACAGACCAGAAGGCTGATGAGACAGTTGTCTCAGCAAGCAAATATGTGTCGGATTTAAAGGATAGGTTGAAACTAGGATGGGACCTAGCAACGACTAACTTTAAGCGAGCACGCACAAAGCACGCTTACCGATACAGGAAAGTCGCGAAAGAGAGAGAACTGGAAGCAGGAGAGAAAGTTTTGGTGTTACTCCCTACCAGAAACAACCAACTGAAGATCGGATGGCAAGGGCCGTTTACGGTCCTGAAAAAGATTTCTAAGGCTAACTACCAGATCTCTATTGAAGGAAAGGAGAAGGTTTTCCATTTAAATCTGTTAAAGAGATATGCGGAAAGACCAGTGCCAACCTCCGACCATCTCCTGACGATCGCCAAAACTGACAAAGATGACGATAGTGGCTGGGAAATTCCACTGCAATCACACGAAATCTTTAAAAAATGTCAGAAGCGGCGACGCTCTTTCAAGCGCGCATGGGAGACATTCCAGAGAAAGGAAACTTTGGGAGTAGACTTGAGTAGGAATTGGAGAGAGATGGAGGGGTGAGATGAGAGGGAAGAAGACAGACACCCTGAAGCTACGGATATAGGAAATTTAATTCCATAACGTAGACATGGAGTGCTTCCATATCTTAAAGGGGGGACGTTCTGTCACAGAGGTTTTATGATCATTAAATTGCCTGTGTCCTCTTCTTTTTCTTTCACCCGTATCCTCTATTTTATTATCACTCTTTACCTTTTTCCTGTATTTTTCGCATCCATTCGTTTGCGAAAAATATTTTCTTCCCCATTCTCAACTTTACCGTTTTCTTTCTCATACTCGTAAACGCATTTATGACATAACGTGTCAGAGAGAGAGCGTTAAAATGCATTCTATTGCATTAGATGTCAGTGGACGATAGAACGTGCGAATACTCGTCTGGGCAGACAGAGATAGCAGACATGCGTCTGTATTTTTCTCATGTCACGGGCGTTTCGTCAGGCTAGTTCCCGGATAGGTGTCATACCGTCTAGCATTTTCACCTGTCACGAACGTTTCTCTCGGAGTAAAGTGTGATATGACACTCACGTAGCGCTCGGGAATGAGACATATAGTCTGGGTTTTTCCATGACACTCACGCTTCTCGGTCAGTTTGTTAACGTAGGGTGAAAACGCACTGGTGGCAGTTATGGCATGCGTCTAAGTTACGTAAGTGTTAAAGACGGAAAGGGGAGATTGTTTCGTTTTGCGAAATAAACGTTCACCCCTTTGTCTGTTTGATAGATATTAACCAGAGTTTGAAACTAGATTTTCATTCTTGGTCCCAAATTTTGCAGTAGACAGATCGCTGTGCTAGATCAAATATCTGTGTTTCGGCGAAGTCTGAGTTTCTTGGCCATTTTGCCGAGCTCTAGACTACCATTAGATTGCAGTATTCTAGTTCATGGTTTAGTCTGTAGTTCTGTATGGAGTGAATACTGGGGTAACCCAAACTTTGCCGGCGTTTTGTACAGAGACATACCTAATAACTGCTTTTACTGGGCCTTTGAACCAGTGCATATTTATACACTAACTCTAATGTACATGCTGCCTTGTGGCGAGAAAAATTACAGAAATCAAAAACATTAACTTTCCGACATTGTTGACAAGTGTGTGGTGAACCAAGATTATTTGTTGAGAGAAGTTGTCTACCGGTCATCTTCCTAATTAAGGGAAACCTCGTGTTCTGACATTGTGTGCTCGTGTAAGCCTAATTCTTACCTCGTGAGTCAAGTGACACTAACTTTAGTCTGAAATAACTATCGCATGAAGCAGATGCTCCCCAGATCCATTTTGATGAAACCAACAAACAAATCTGCAGAGCTGGGATCTGTTTCATTAAACGACAGTAACAGATAAAAAGTGTGAGTGTCCCAAAGGTTGCGCCAGACGGCGAACAACAGCTCGATTGTAAGTATATCAGGGCCCTGATGAAAGAACCGAGTGAAAGTAGACTGAATGATATTCTTTGTTTGAGTCACCCACGTTGTAATTTCCTTTATGCAAGTTAATGCTAACAATATTTACCCTTAGAAAAACAGAGTATCAAGTCTGTCCATATCTTAAAAGGGGGAAACCATAGACTAAAATCATATGCATCTGTAAATCCTTGGGGTTATCACTTTCTTCTAACGGGACTGTGAGCTATATATCCAGGGGAGGACCATACAAACGGGTCTATCACTATTGTAGCATTCCTTGATTCTTATGACTATTTGTATATGCTTTTGATGTATTTTATGCGTTGTGATGTAAGTTTACTATGATAATTAAACTATACCTACATTTATTTCAGTGTGGTGGTCAGTTCGTTCCCATAATATCTATATAATCATTGTTATAGTGTTCCCACGTCTGTGTGTCTTACTGTCGTCAATTGTATGTGCGGGCACGTGAGTGGATAGATATATATTAATATACATCTTTTTTTTTATAGACTGTCTGACTCCTTTGGATCTGTTGTAGAAGATAGGCGGAAAGAGAGAGAGATTCTCGATTTCCCGGGACAGCCTCTATAAATTTCTACAATCTCACTCGTGGAACTCTATTTCTATTATCACATCTCACTGTGGCTATCACTCATTCTAACCTATTCAGAAGGGACCAACCCAAGTCTTAATTCCCCTATCAAAAATCTACGACAAACAGGAAATGATTATATCATACGTGTCCGTTCCAAATGTGTCGCACAGACGGGTAATCTTGTTATCTGTTGCCTGAGCAAACGAAAACCGACTACGGGCGAGTAATTTTATCACCTGGCCCAGATTGAGAAAACAGAATCATGCGAAACTAAGCAAACCCACATTGGTCTTCACATGCTCTAATCTCAGCAAATCTGTGCCGCATCAAGCAAAATGTGATTAGTATCACCTACAAGGAGTGTCAATATGATTTAACAATTTAAAATATCTGCTACATAGCAAAGAAAGAAAGAAAGAAAGTGCAACAATTGAAAGCACGCCATAAAATCCGTACCACAAATGTACCGATTATTGCCGTAGTGAAAGCGAGATCGGATCGGAAAGAGGACGCACCAAAATCCATCGTGTGACAGACAGTATCATTCATTGCGACATTCAAAGTCTTACAAAGTCTAACATTTAACACCAACCTCTCCCCCACCTCCACCCCAATAAACATATAAATAAAAATATTCGGGACTGATTTGTGCAATGCCAAAGCTCCTAAAAAAGATAAGGTTGATACTGATAGACAAAGCGGAAGTTGAGAAGTGAGGAGTTTAAAAACAACAGCAAAAATATTAGGAAGCTAGTAGTAATCCTGAGCAGCATTAAATAAAAATATCTTGTCTTGTGAAACTCTAGTCTAAGTAATTGAGCATCCGGGAAAAAATATTTGTTTTAAAAAAGAAAAAGAAAAAAAACTAGGTTCTAAATACGTACATCTTCCTATTGAATATCTTGCCCAAAAACACGAGGGCAGCGTCGAGTAGCTGAGAGTAACGGCGTAATAACGATACATGAACAAAGGAGGTTGTACCTAGATTAAGTTAGCACTGATTCCCAGGTAACATGATTAGCTCTATTTGCACCAATAACAAGGTGTTTTAAGAAAAAATATCAATTTCTATTTGGTACTCGTTGGTCAGTTAGGTCATAATAATAACAAGTTATTATGTTTATTAGTTATTATTATTATTATCATTATTACTAATATTATTATTCATGTTACTCTTGTCATTATTATATTAAAATTATAATTAAAAATTAAGCGTGCAATTATATCTTTTGAAAATGTGAAATTTCTTTAGCAAAGTTTAACGAGACTAAAGCAATGATTTTTAAAAAAAACCCACTTTTTAATTTTATCTTGGGTTTGATAACTCAGCGCATTGTCTCTGAGCCGTATATACATTCCAGCATCATCGATGTTTATTGAACGGTTTGTACTTTTGGTTGCCTTGTCAACAAAACTCTTTAATTTAATAGAAGTAACGCCAGTATTATCCCGGGTATCTCTTAACTCTTTGACTCCGGAACAACGCTTAAAGCGTTGGTCAGATTTGACACCAGTGCCAAAACAACTCTGAGCGTTGTTTTTAGTAGATCATGAATTAAAATTATGGCACAGGGTGGAAAATAACTGCGGAGTAAAGAGTTAAGATATACTGACAACAATAAGACGACTGCACACTCAGGCGTATCATACAAAACGACAAATAAGAGGCTGTACATAAGGCTGGTGACCTCACTATGTAAAACGAATGGCTACAGAAGCCAATACTGCAAGAGAATGCTTGTTGCAAGCTTCCTGCATGGGGCCACTGCCGTGATGGTTCCAACTCCGTAAGGATCACAAAGGAAATGATGATGATGATAATGAATTCCTGTATCAGCTAGGAAGAATTCCTGTATCAGCTAGGAAGAATTCCTGAATCAGCTAGGAAGAATTCCTGTGTGGGGTTTTACAATTTAAGCTGCCTGTGCATGTTTTGGGTGTTTGGAGTTATGTCCACATTCCTTCCTGGTTGTGTGAGGACCAGAATACATGATCATAATCATCATCATGTTATTTTTTGCGTTTGCTCTCAGCCATGTCTCTCTTTTACAATGCTGGCCATTAGTTTTGAGCGGTAAGTACGTTGTGTCGTAATTTACAGCTAGGCTGCGATATCTGCGACTCATCCGATTTTAGCAAGTAATTTTTACGGGTTTGCTTCCCTGCCACCACATGCCTACATGTATGCTACATCTCATGTTCATCCAATAGTGCAGTGAGGTGGCTGCACCAGTGAGCGTCATTGGAGCCGAGACGCAACGCTGCACCAGATCTGGGAGGCCCCGTTTCCGGAACACCGCACGCAGCCTATTGAAGCACTGTTCGCAGCACATGATCATCATGTTCATCGTCACCAAACCATCATCATCATAATCGCCAGCATGATCTTAATCCTCATGATCATCGTCATCATCTTCCTCATCGTCATCATAATCATGATCATTATCATCATATTCCTCATCTTCATCATAATTATTATCATCATCCCTTTCCTCACCTTCACTATAATCATGATCATTGTCCTCACCTTTATCATAACCATGAGCGTCATCATCATCATCACCACCACCCTCCACCATCGTCATCACATATAGTTTACAGACAAATTATGTACAACAGACTTAATACGGTCAGTCAAACAGTTTTCCTCTCGCAGTACAGTTATCAGATTCCAAGATAGAAAGCTGGTTGCGCCCCGCTCCAGTCTACCCAGTTGTAAATGGGTACTCGCCTCTGCTCTTTAGTTATGGGAGGAGAATGATGACTCCTACCTCATGAAGCTGGACTTAGTACGGCGACGTTTCTAAGTCTTCCTTCCACTACGACAGTATCTTCTTTGGGACTACCTTCTCTTTATGTACAGTCAGATTCGTAAATTGTGGTGTATATGGGAACTGGGCACCACACGTGTCAATGCTGGACCTAGTATAGGGAAGTCTCTAACACTTCAGTCCCCCTACGTCAGTATCGGCTATGGGACTACCTTTTTAAGTCGACCTGGCGTCTAAATTGACCTCAAGAATTTTAGCTCACAATTCTTGTTTACATGTATATTCGCCGTATATGTCGACTTCCTTCCAATGCGGTGTGCAACAGGTAGGCCAGAAGTTAATTGTGGACACGGTATAAGGTAGCGACGAGACAGAAGGTAATGGCCAAAAATACCGAAGACGAAGTCAGAACTTCCAATGATTCGGACCCGTATTCCACAACAGATTGGAATACCATCTATTCAACAAGATAAAGATAGGAACTACTGATGAATGTAACTATGGCACCGATAAAATTACTGCTGAACATCTGCTTCAAAGATACCCAACATATGAGGAACAGATAAAGCACATATGGCTGTCACCAGTACCATTCGTGGAAAAGAAATAAACTCTATGGAGATACAAAAAGCCTCAAGCTGGCCACTGCTTTCTTTCAAAATATTTAAGTAGACTTCTGAGAGTGTAGGAAGAAGAAGAAGAAGAACCCGTATGTAGACATCTTTACGTCAGACGTAATGGACCGCATTTGGGGCAAAACTTTGAAGGATTATAAAATGTGACTATACATGCTTTCATTGTCAATAAAATCAAATCTTTGAAGCAAAATTAATCTTGCAGTTACAATTTAGGTAACGTTTCGCATTTTGTACTCGCCGTGTAAGTCGATACCTTGTCTTAGAGAGATTGTTTTCAGGCTTAAAAATTCGACTGATATACGACAATTTATGGTAACTACAGTGTCTGTTCATGGGACTCCGACTCTGCAAGCCTTAATATAAGTTGATGTGCATCTACCCGTCTGGGTAGTGGCTGGGAATGTGAATGTCTGATCTGTTCTTACAATGCAAATGACTTTTAACAGATGAAAGTCAATTAAATATCTGTTAAAGTCAGTTATATAACTGGAACCACCAGGCCTTTACACCCCTCCACTTTAATGTTATTCTTGTTCAGAGTTTCTTCTTGATTTTGTTGGTATTTTGGTTAATTTTTTTGTTTATTTATTTAACGTATAAGCACAATTGTGACTGTCCCTATTTACAATGATTTGACAAATGTGATGCCACTTTTTCATATCGGCAGTTGTTCATATTATTTGGAATTGAAAACAATATATATCCTAATTATAACCCATCAGAATATAGTAGGGCGTCTGTTATCCGAACCAAATATTATCCAAACCACAGCCGCCGCAAAGAAAAAAAAAATTACAGGATCTACTTTTAAGTGCACTAATTGTAATGCTGAAGTATTACTCCTGCTGCTTAATGCATTCTTTTCCTATGATTTATTGCAAGATTTATGAAGTATTACATAGAATAAGGTAAAGGTAATCCCATAGCAAATACTGCCGTAGGGCAGTGAAGTATTAGAGACTTCACCGTACTAGGACCAGCAACAAGAGGTGAGGTGACCAATTCCCTTCCTCGCTGCCTTTTCTTTCCCTAACTCAAGAAATAAAGTCAGGTACCAATATACAGCTGGGTAGACTGGAGCCTGTCGATACCGTGAATCAAACTCGGCACTTTTGACGCGAGAGACCTGCGCTCTAACTACTCTACCAATCGGACGCTCAACCTGTCATTATGGGAGTAACAAATCAAAGTCTGGCTTTAGCTGTGTCGACTCTAATCAGTCTCCCATAACCTTAATTGTAACGCTGTTTACAACTTTGTTTTGTATAACCTAGGTATTCTTATGTATAGTTGATTATCTGAACTATTTGATTAACCGAACCAACCTTGCTCCCAATTAGTTCGGATAATCGACGGTCTACTGTATATAACTTCACAAACTATCCACCTGACTTCGAGTCTGGAAGCTTAGATATAAAGGGTAATATGGACGATCTCAAGGTGACGGAGACGGGTAAGGATAAAGAACTTTAAAGCTGGAGAAAATTGGGACCAGCCTATTCCGCCGGTATTAAAAAAGGGCGGTATCCAGCGGATAATAAGGGCTTGTCCTTCATTGGGAGTGAAAACTCACAACCTAACTTATAACAAGTCACTTTAAAAGTGAACTGCCCGGGATAGGAACATGATCTTTTCTTAGCAATGAAGTTAATATTCGGTAAAATATCATTTAGCTTGAATTTTCCGCCGCTGTGTTGGTGGAGTTGCTGGAAGCAGACCGCCTGGCAGAGATAAAAGTTACACATAGGCTGCACTTATTCCAAATCCCAGGTGCTCTGAGACATAAAAACAACCATAATTTTATCATGATAGATCTTTAGAATTTGGTTTGGTTTGGTTTGGTTTGGTTTTAAGGACTATCTTCATTGCACACGGACTACTCCATCACAGTGCTCCCTTAGATCACACAAGGAGGATCTCAGCACAGTGCACGAACTGCGTAGCACCGGCGAGAATCCCAGTGTGTGTATATAGGAATCACACATTCTATAAATATTTTTGTGGTAGGTAGGTTTCTAATGTTTTAAATTTTGCCAAGGCAACGGCCTGATAGGCCTGCTCTTTACGATTTCCAACTGCCATGGGATTTTTGGCGTGCGCAACTTGCACATGGGACCTCCTATTTTTTCGCCCTTATCTGAGAAAGCTAGTCATCCGATCTCACTACCCAGAAGACCAGGGGGGAGTATGACATCATTAGGACCATTGGTTCTGAAAAACAAAATTTCCATAAATTATATTCCCACAACTGGGAATCGAACCATTATTATATTATTTTCCCATTTTTAAAACGCTGTCTCCCACTCCCACGATTGCCTTCAACTCTTCCTTCCAAAATTTTTTTTCAGCAAGGTGTTCTGTCTTTTTTTAAATTACCAAAATATTATTACCGACGTGCTGTATGAAGAGTACATCCTGTTACAGAGTTTATAAAAAAAAAGAATTTCCAAAAAGTTTCAGTGTTATAGAAAAGTCAGTTAGTGTTTAAGAAGCGCACGTACCTATCAGGACTGTCATTGTCATCAGGAGCTTTCAGGGAAAGATAGGACGAGAATCCGAAGTTTCAACGAAAAAGTGTGAGTCAAATTGTAGGAATCTACAGAACAATAGCTACAGCCTCTGCAGCAGGGCACGTGTGACAAGCTGTCGTTATGGTTTAGTTTCCAGAGGCGTGGCGGCTTAATGCCAGAAGAAATATTATTTGAAGTCATTCTGACATTGTGGCAGTTTGACATAACAAACGCTGAGCTGAAGGGTCGGATATTGTTCAGTTCGGCGTGAAAGCCGATTTTCATGTTTACAATGCGATGTTTATTTTTTCTTTCCACGTGAAATCTGACACCAGAATCTGGTGCCAGAAGGAAATAAGAAGAGTAATACAAGATGAAGGGTCAGGCGTTCAATCCCTACCTGATTCGGGTCAGTACAAGTTGATTGGATCATGATCACAATTCTTTTCTTTTAAAACCGCATCCCCTCCACCTTTGTTCCTAACGCACCAATGATAACAAAGCTTGAAGACATAGTGTGTCTTATTTAAGATAATACGTGTTCAGAGCAAGACGCTATTGATTCCTGTGAGATTGGATGGATGTTTTAAATATTTCAAAATAAGAGAGTATTGAGTGCTGGTGTGACGACCTGCGTGATACATCATCTGGCGAATGTGACAGCTCCATTCACGTTATGATTGTTTAGAGTAACGTTTCTTTAGACGATTCTGAAACGGCGCCGTCTAGAATCTTCTCCCCGTGGGTTTCTTCAGCGAGATAGACAATTTACAACATTGCAATCCCCAAATTACCAATGGTCTAAGTGAGACGTCCTGTTGACACATAACAATTGGGTCGATCTCTTTTCCTCTCCGGCAGTATTTAGTTAAATTTTTTGTGCCCAAAATTTCTGTGGTCGGCACCTTTTCTTTCTCTACAATAAAGCAGAAATTTTGTACTGTCAAATCATCTTACACTTCTCTCAGTGATATTCGTCATGTTTGCTTTAAGCTTCTCGGCTTTGTTAAGATTAGGCACAGGTAGAAACCCAGATGGGACGGTCAGCGACCGAGCGTTGGGTTTATCTAAGGAGGGCTGGTCGATAAATATTACCCGTCTGTGGACAGATTACGAACACGCACTTATCAGTCGGACACACTTGAGCGGTTTTGTTGTAAAAGTCCGGGCAGATATAAGAAGTTACTTGTAAACATTGCGGAGAGAGGATCTGATGTTTTCATTCCAGATTTGTGAGACATGACCTCTGCAGAAATATCCATGAGGAAATAATTTGAATTACCCCACAAAACACGCATGTTTGAAAGAATTGGCAGACACTCGGAATGAAGGCATAACACCTCTTCCGATTGGAGCCCTGCTTAACAACGTAACAAACAAATGCGGGGTGAAGACAGGCAATATAACCTGACACTTAAGCTTTGTTAGAACACTGTGAAAATTCACTCGCGTCAAGAAGACAACCAGACCCTGCCAGAGTTAAGACTAAAATCAGCTTTCATTTATCAGATCGGACTTGTTTGAAATTCTTCAGGACTTCATCATCATCATCATCAGTTGCCATCTCCACAACGAAGGTTGGCTGTAATGGATCTCCAACGTTTTCTGTCTCTTGTCTTGGTGGTGCACTCTGACAGACTCTTTCCTATCCATCTCTTGATGTTATCTTCCCACTTATAGCGCTGTCTTCCCCTTGCTTCGGGACTTAAGAGCCCATAAAAACACTAACCTTATTAACGAGGAACATGGGAATCTGAGGAAACTGAAACACAAGTCAAAGTGGGAACTTATTACTAAAATAACATCACCCCAGACCAAGTGTAAGTGGCCTCTACAAGTGCTTTTATTTCTCTGAGCCAGCAGTCTGTGAGCCTAAAGATTGGCTTAGTGGTACCAGTTGAGTGTACTATTTCTGGAACAAGTGAGGGTATTAGTGGCCTGAAGTCGACGCTGGACACCATCATTAGATGGGTCTTAGACACGCCGGATCAACTTTGCAGTTACTCCCTGATTCTACTTGGAATGTGCTGCAACTCCTAATCTTGACCAGAAACGTGAGCAATCAAGTCACCTATCTGCGAAGAACCAAAACACGTGGGAGCAGTAACCTCATTGGCAGCTTAGTAGTCAAATAAAAGTGCCAAGTGAAACTTCCCCTTATATAATTCCCCATTAACATCATATGATGATGATCAATTTTTGTTAAAGAATATTCAATTTCTTAATAACTGTTAAAACCTAAGTGATTATTAAACTTGTTATGTATATTTATCCAAATTTAAAGTAGATTTAATCATTTTGAATGTGGTGTATCCGTATGTCTCAGACAATTTCTTAAATACACTCAATCAGAGCTACTAAATAATAATAAGAGGAAATTCGCTGAATTAATTCAGCTGGGAGCTTGAACGAGCTATTATAAGATTGCATAATCCTTCACAAAAGTTGATGGCAGATACTAGAGTTAACGTGCTCAGCATTGTTCTCGCTTTTCTGAATATCTTGTAAACACTCCCTCGAGGTAGAAGCATCACTATCCTTCTATCACAACTCTGCCAAGAGCAATCTTGTGTAAAGGTAGACACCTTTGAAGACCCACTTCAGGTACTCTTGAGGTTTGGCCACTGTTGGACCACTACTGCAGAGCTAAGGGGAGGCAACCCGTGACAAACTGGTGTCCCGTCCCGGATTAGAGAACATGTCTAGTTATTCCCCTAGACGTGATTGACATAAATTTCAGATTTACAGAAAAAATATTGTAGAATGAATTTTTGTTAAATCTGAGCATACTGTACACTTATAAATAACAGTAAAAAAATTTTTGCCAAGAATGTATATATATATATATATATATATATATATATATATATATATATATATATATATATATATATATATATATATATATATATATATATATATATATATATATATATATATATATATAAATATAAATATAAATATATAAATATATAAATATATATATATATATATATATATATATATATATTTATATATTTATATATTTATATTTATATTTATATTTATATTTATATTTATATTTATATTTATTTATATATTTATATATACACACTAACATAGTTACCGATGTATGTTACGTCGGTCGGTCTCACTCAAAATAGTAACTCGCGCCAGAAAAAAAAGTGCGCAAAGCACGGTGTGCAAGATGCGCGGAGTGGGTGTTATTTAAAACAAATACTTTGATTTTATTTATTTTTTTTTTTTCTTTCCCGAAATTAGTAGCGCTCGGCAAAGAAAAAGTGCGTAAAAGTTGGTGTGCATGAGCCAATAACATACCAAAGTGAATTGTATTTGAACGGTTTGACACATAATGATCAAGATGATAAGATGGCTGCCCAATTTGTTAAAACCACTTATTATCAGGGAACACTCTTTGAAAACAATCCGCGCAGTTTCACACGAATTGTTGTGATCAAAGAACGTTTTAATTGAATCTAAAATAACATAATTCTCGCCGTGTGTACGTTGGTCACAGCTGAGGAAAGGAACCGTGTTGAAAAATTGTACTGTTTCCATTATATATACTCTCCCGAAAATAGTTACAATCAACAAAGAAAATCGTTCAAATGACCGTGTTCATGAACAGTTTGATTAGACTGTGTAATGGAAAGAAACCAAAAACACTCTAAGAATGTACTTCTATTTGCTCATCCGGGAACGGAAACATCACTCTATAATTAAAAACCCGTCAAGTTTGACGGGTTATTGCTAGTAATTGAATAATTGAAAAGAAACAAAATTTTCTGTAACAAACGTTAAGGCGAAATAAGAAGTTCACTTGTTGTGGCTAATTTGGTCTTGTGATTTGTATTTTTGTTAGTTAAGTAGTAATTGTATTTTTGTGTAGCTTTGAAACATAGACTCAGAATAGCCAAACCACAAAACCTCTTCAACTTTTACTTAAATGTTGCTAAAAAGATGAGCTTATCGGGCTGAGAGTAATCAGATTTTGTGACCACTTCTGTGAAAGATGACAAAGACAGAGCAGAGAGAAAGAAGGCTCTAGAACGGGAGGAAAGGAAAATGGCAAGAGAGCACGAAAAAGTCAAAGCAGAGACGGAAGCCGAAGAGAAAGAAACGCAACGGAAACACGAAGCCGAAGAGAGAGAAAAAGAGAGGACATTCCAGGAAAGGAAGGAACAGGCCGACATAGCCATTAGATTGAAAGAATTAGAGATCGAAGGAAGAAGGATAGAATCTAGTTCTAACGCTGGCCGGTCTGGAAGTTCTCAAGGTAGCAATGGGGAAACATCTCGCAGGCGGTGGTCCCTAGTGCGACATCTTTTCAACTAGATGTGTATTCAGAAGCTTCTGAAGAAATAGACATTTATCTCTCGAGGTTTGAATCCTTAGCGGCTTCCTATGGCTTGAAGAGGAAGAGAGTAACAGTATATTATATTCAGTTTTTATTTATTTTTATTTTTTTTTTACAGCTAGGATAGCAACCGTTGAAATACAATAGCATGCACAACCTTCCACTGAGGCGGGGTCATGATATTAAAGTACAAAGTTCATAGGCAACTCTTTTCAATCTTCTTTCACGCTCCATCCTTACTATATATGCCGACACTGTTTCTATCATTTCTGTATACGCTGGAGGTCAAGTGATAGAACTTGAGAATCATTGTTGTCATTTCTCTACCTTCTTGTCCATACAGTCATCTTAGTAACTTGTTGTTTATTATTCTGGTTCTATAAAATCTCTGTTTGCTTCTAATTCTTTGAAAAACGAGAATCTGGTGAAACTAATTTGATGTATCTTCTGATAAAGACTGGTCTAACCACCAGGGCTGTTTTTTTTAAGCAGCAGGGTATGATGGTGTAACACCAGAAATGGTTAAGTACATGGGGGTGGCAGGCGACCTATTACTCTTAAGGGTCCTATAGGCAGCGTGGTGGAACAAGACTATACCAAAGGAATGGGAGATTGCCATCATAACACCGATTTTCAAAATGGGTGACAATCGACAATGTGGAAACCATAGAGGCGTATCCCTTCTCAGTGTCCCTGATAAAATCTACTCTAGAATCCTGGAGCAGAGACTCAGACGCCTAGTGGAGTCACAATTGGATGAGGTCCAGTGTGAATTCCGAATAAACCGAAGTACTCAAGACCTAATATATACACTAAGACAGCTGAGTGAAAAGGCCCTTGAGTATAAGAGTGAGATCCATCTTTGTTTCATAGATCTGGAAAAGGCGTTTGACAGGGTCCCCTGGAGCAAACTTTAGGACTGTTTGGCAAGGAAGAACATTCCAGCACCTCTGATTCATACAGAGCTTCTGCAAGTCTTGCAGAAATTGTGTGAGGACAGCAAACCTTAAGTCAGAAGAGTTCAGGACCACCACTGGTGTAAGACAAGGTGATATCCTGTCACCTTATCTTTTGGGACCCAAAGACGCAGCAGTAGAGAATGCAGTCAGCGACTCATAGCTTGACTGCTTGCGTCAGGGTCAGCGAACCAGAGCTGACCAAGACCCTACTCCACCTCCACGTGGTGGTCCTGGAAACAGGCTGCATCACTGCAGTCTGGCTGAGAGAGTAGGGATCGAAGAGGGAAGGCAAACCCGGTCCCAAAAAAATGCCGTGCTAAAGTCTTATGTGCCGGCCGAAAGGCGCAGATATCGTAGCTCCGCTGTAAACAGACACAACGCAACCAACGTCCTTTTCAGGACGAACGAGGAAGAAGACGAAGTCACCTTAGTTTTTCATACTACTCATGGACGATGTCATCAAGGCATGTAAGGAGAGAACAAGAAAGTATTCAGTGGGGTACTGGAAGATGACACAGGTCTGTATTTCAGAGCTGGCATTTGCTGATGATGTTGCCCTGAATGCTAAATCAAAGGCACATCTCCAATCAAACCTGCAAGTCTGGAAGGAAGAGCTGGAGAAGAGAGAGGTGGTCATAAGCAGCTCTAAAACAAAATCCATGGTGATATCACAAGAAGAAAGAAGGCATCAGATTAAGATGGGAGAGGGATCATGGTCCGGAACACCTATGTCCCAGTCTTGACGTATAGATGCGAGTCATGGGCAATGACTACAATCCACAAAAGCCAGATCCAAACCTCAGAAATGAGGAATCTGAGGAAGGTGGTTGAAGTAACCAGAAGAGACATGGTCCGGAACCAGACGATACGTCAAGGCCTAAAATCCCACCCCCTGCAGACCCAAGTAGAACAGACCCAACTAAGATGGTTTGACCATGTCTGCAGAATGGGAGAAGATCGGCTGCGACGACAAGCATGGGAAACAAAGAGCCAGGGATTCAGACCTCCAGGGCGACCCAGAGTCCGCTGGGAGGACAACATTAGACAATCTTTGAAGGGCCGAGGACTATAATGGAACCAGGCCAGGAGGAAGACAGCCGATAGGATAGTCTGGCGCTCTCTCTTCCAAACCTCTACACCTGACGGTAGAAGGGGAACGACTAAGTAAGCAAGCAGGAAGAAATTAGCATTATTACCTTTTTTTTTAACATTTCTGCCCTGAAATAATACAATTCTAAAAGTGCTTTCAAATTAATAGATTCTCAACTTCAGTTAATCAATCAAT
This sequence comes from Oreohelix idahoensis, assembly GCA_024509875.1. NCBI lineage: Eukaryota > Metazoa > Mollusca > Gastropoda > Stylommatophora > Oreohelicidae > Oreohelix > Oreohelix idahoensis. Next base: position 217,765 of record JAMPIV010015624.1, read on the forward strand.
TAATCAATCAATCAATCAATACCTTTTAGCTTCCCAAGGAGAATAGGCCTTCAACAAACACGTGCCATGTCACGTGCCATCAGCTCAACTTCTTTCCACGTCTTCCTCATTTTTTTCACTTTTGTCTCTAGCTCTCTTCTTCACGTTTTTTTTTTTTTTTGTCTACCTCTGCATCTCTTTCCCTGAGGATTCCAGAATAATGACTGCCTTATAATTCTGTCAACAGGTTTCATCAATGTGTGGGAATTATCCATCGCCTGCGTCTTCTTCTCAAATCTTGTTCCGTGTGTTACCGGGGCCCAAAAGTGGATGTAAAGAATAGTAACGATGTACTCAACTAGGCATGTCGTAAAAGCGACAAAGGAAGGTTGGGCGTGTGGCTAATCTCTCCATCTCGAAAAAAACATTTTACCACAAAAGCTTACAAAAATAAATATTAATAAGTCACATTAACTTCACTTGTAAGCAGTTAATATTAAAACTACATTGACTAATGTTCACTAATTCATTACATTTACTAGAGAGACAGCGTGCGAGAGAGACAGGCAGAGAGATATAGAGAGAAGGAGCGAACGAATAAAGGATTGAAGGAAAGAACGAAATCTTTATTTCATCGGGGTAACGAAATAGGCAATATTTTCCTTTTACAATTCTGCCCTGCAGTAATACAAGTCTAAGAGTGTTTTCAAATTAATACATTTTTAACTTCAACAGTAAGCAGATAAATATTAACACTGAATTAATCATTTTCATCAATTCGCTAGAGAGAGAGAGAGAGAGAGAGAGAGAGAGAGAGAGAGAGAGAGAGAGAGAGAGAGAGAGAGAGAGAGAGAGAGAGAGAGAGAGAGAGAGAGAGAGAGAGAGAGAGAGAGATTTTGTCAGACGTACACGGAGACAAATGTTTAAAGCAGAAAGAAAAAAACAAAACACGTAGAATGGGAGATAGAAGATGCCCAGAACTGGACTGGGTATGAAGTTACGTCCCTTCAGGCGTGGCCCCCCCGATTGATATTATGAATACTGACATAGATTAAGTAATGGATTTAATAAAAATGGAAACCGAGACATCTGATGAAACTCTATTTGCCCAACGGCTGATAATGGGTAACACTTAACATGTTATCTTCTTCTCGTTGTTGCATTATTTTTCTTCTTTTCGTCTTCTTTTGTCTTCATTATCACAGTTATTATTATTATTATTGTTGTGCTCGTCTTCAAAGCATGTATAGACTGCTTAGACAGGCGCAGACTTCGTTGGCTTGGCCATGTCCGCCGCATGGAAGATGGTCGTATCCCCAAAGTTACAACTGGCAGATGACAAATGAACGGCCGGGCAACCGCAGCTGAGGTTCAACGGTGTGCAGGAGAGACATAAATGCACTAGACATAAATTCAGCAACCTGGGAGTGTGAAGCTGCCGATCGCACCTCATGGCGAAGCTCTTCCCTACGGCGCCACCACGGATTGGACGAAAAGAAGGAACAAAAACAACAAACAGAAGAAAAACGAACACACGGATAGAACCGCCGAGTTTAAAGGGGGAACAGCTGATGATTATCACTTTAAGGGCGCATCGTTCACATAGTCAGTTATGACTGAAGGAAGTTATTATTATACGGTTATTATTCCTACTTTCCTTGCAATCAAGTTGTCTCTGCAACATCATTACTTGTATGTGTTCTGCATCCTTTTTTAGTTTGCAGTTTGAAAGAAACTGGGCCGATGTAGTAAAACGGGCAAAACCACTCTGGTAATTGCACAATGAAAGATAATTACCTTTGAGATTTAGACTTTAATTACTATTCTCATGTAATTTTAGCTGTGGAAAAGAATTATCTTTGGGATTTGACGAGAAATTACGATTCTGTCTGTGATTTTATGCAATGGAATTTCATTTCGCACTGGGGTTTAAAACAAAAACAAAGTAAATCACAGAAAATCTGCTTGTATGCGATTGGTAAAACGTTGGTCTAAAAAAATTATCATTGGTTGAAGTATGGACGTCTCGGAAGGCAATGGCGCCACCAGGTTTCGAACCTGGTAACTTTGCCTTGCAAACTAAGCATTCTAACATCTCAATAAATCAGCGCACAATCACTTATTAGGTAGTAAATTGTCACGTAGGTCTTATGATCATTAAATTGCCTAGATCTTCTTCCTATTCTCTCACCCGGATCCTTTTAATTTATTATCTGTCTTTACCTTTTTCCGGTATTTTTCGCATCATTCGTTTGCGAAATATATTTCCTTCCTAATTCGCAAACTTTACCTGTTTCTTTTCTCAAAACTGAGAATCGCACTAGCATTCTATTACATAGATGTCAGTCAGACGAGAAGTGTTAAAATGCATTCCGTCAGACCGGAGAGCCGACAGCTGTCTGCAGTTTCCCCGGGGACAGTGTTTTCTTCGGCTGAGTTCTGGGCCGGTAGTGTGATAATTCACTCCACCGGACATGGCAGGCAGACGGAGTGTCTGCATTTTTCGGTAAACCGCGAGCGTTTCGTCAAAATAGCTCCGGCTTAGCGTGAAAAAATCGCTCCGCACTGGAGACGGACTGTCTGAGAGTTGCAACTCACGCGCGCTCTCGGTCACTGATGGCAGTTACGACACGCGTTAAGCTGACGTAGGTGTTTTACACGTAAAAATGGGAGATGATTTCGGAGTTTGAAGAAATGTGGGATTGTTTGCCCCTGTTTTCAAATATCCACCCAGGAGCTGAAATCTGATTTCATTTCAGTCTCCAACATCTTCAGTAGACGGACCACGCGTGCTAGCGAATAAACCTTGTATAGCGAATTTCATAGTTCTCGTCAGATTTGTGACGAGCTTCTAACTACTTATCTAGTGAATTATCCTAGTCGTGGTGTTACCGTAGTTCTGTGGTGAGATTAATATAATAGATATCTAGTATTTTGGAAAGTGATTAAGTGTTAAATCGCCGATTTCATTTTAAACTAGTTCTGTGTGCAGAGTGATTATTTTAATAGTTTGTTATTTGTTTAGTAGACGAGTTACAGTGGAAAGCAAGATAAATTATAAATTTCTCGCTAAACCCATTCGGCTATTAAAACAATTTAATTTAACTGCTAACTACTCAGTCGAGTACTTTTGCTAAACAAACTATAACTGCTAAGATGTCTCATGAGTGTTGACGAAATATATTTATATGTGTTTCAAATTCATGATGATTGATTTTATAATATAACTTATTTCACGGGAAGTGTTAAATGATAAGCTCTACGCTTCCAGTTTAAAATATAAGTTATATCCTTATACATAGTATGTATAATTATTTTATATGTGCTTTTTCCATTTTATGCAGTGAATACTGGGGTGAACCCAACTTGCCGGCGTTTAGTAATAAGAGTTTTTAGGCTTGAGAAGTATTAGACATTTCTTAGCTTTACCCACGTGGGGTTTCAAGTAACACTGGTCTGACAGTGCATATGCCATCAGAGATAGACAGAGATACCAATCCCACTAACGGGTTTTTTTAAAGACTGAGTGTCAATTTCTGGGCCTTTGAGCCAGATCTTATTTCTTCCTGAACTCTAATGTAAAATTGCTACCTGGCGGCGAGAATAATTACAATCAATAACATTAACATTTCCCGACATTTATTTTGTCGAAAGAGTGAATAGTGAAACAAGGCTATCTGTTGAAAGAAGTTGTCCACTGGTCATCTTTCCAAATTAAGCGAACCATCGTGGTTTTTGACTCTGTGTGCCCGTTTAAACTTGCTTATCCAACCTGATTCAAGTGACATTAACAGTAATCAAAATTTAACTGGTGAAGTGAACGCTCCCCGAAAACAGTGGAAGAAACCTGTAATTGTAGAGCTGGGATTCGCTTTATCCAAAGAATACAGATTCACTGTATAGAGAAGTGTCCTAAGGTTGCGCCAGACTGTGAACAACATCAAGTTTTTTAGGTAAGCACGTGTGTTAGGGATCCCTGATGAAAGAACCGAGTGAAAGTGGACTGAGTGAGTTTTTTTTGATAACTATTGATCCACCCCACGTTATAATCTCCTTACGGAAGATTGGCTGCTTGATTAAATTGTTCATTTTTGAAGGACAATATTAGACCCTAATCATGTATCTATAACCCTTTGGGCCATCATCTGTCATCCTAACGGGGCTGTGGGCTAAACCTAGAGTTAAGATCATAACGGGGCTATCATCCTTGTAGCATTTTTCTTGAATTTTATGACTATTTATATGTTTTTCCTTGATGTATTTCTTTTAGGTGTTGTGAGAAGATTTTTTATGATAATTAAAATCTCTCTTGAACTAAATCAGTGCGTTGGTCAGCTCGTTCTAATATATATATTCAGTGTTATAGATTTCCCACGTCTGTGTATTTAACTGTCGTCACGTGTATGTGCGTGCCCGTGAGTAGATAGAAATATAGGTAATATATATATATATGTGTTTAGACTGTCTGACGCTGTAAAAGCTGTCGTAGAAGATAGGTGAGAGAGAGAAGAATTTTTTTTTCGCTTTCAGAGACAGCCTCTATATCACATTCTATCATCTCACTCGTGGAATCTATTTTCTTTTTTACTAACTCTCACGGGGTCTATCACCTATTCTAATCTATTCAGAAGGGACCAACCCAAGTCTTAATTCTCCTATCTAAAATCTACGACAAATGGTTGCTCGTTACCGGGAATTGAACCCAAAATCCTGAGACGATACGACAAATGTGGTCTCGTTTCCGATTTTTGAACTTAGAATAGGAAGACGAGTACGACAAATGTGGACTCGTCTATCGGGTTTTTGAACTTAAGATTCTTTATTCTGTAATAGAGTAAGAGTGTGATTGTCTTGTGAGTTTTATTTTTATAATAATTTATCCCCTAGACTAACGATCTGTTTTCGGGCGTGCTGACCACACAAACTGATAAGTTTTTTTCCACAGCATTTGAATAATATACATTTGAGTTACAGGTGGATTTTGTCGGAATATATGTTATTTGTTGATTTGTAATACTAAACGCTGGTAAAGTGGTGAGTGTATAACATTCACTGGGTTTTGAAGAAGTAGGTGTTTGAGCAAAAGCTAAGGAGTGAGTTTCGGACTATTTGTCCAGATTAATTGCCTCCCTTACCCTAACTGTCTTCAGGGGTGAAACTTATAGTGGATTAAAATTAAGGGATTTTTTTTTTCCTTAAAAATTTTGCAATAATAATTTTGTTTTCCACTGTAGCAACTTATTTTTCAATGAGTAAATCTTAACTACCATTTAGTTGGCGTAGTCGTGTTTTGCATTAGGTGCTTTATTGCCGATTAATAGCAGCGATAGTTAGATTTTATTTTGGAGGAGGTATCCCAGGGTTAAATATATCATCTTTTGATTTTTTGTATTTTTTTTTCTCGTAAGTGGTAGGAACCAGTGTATCCTTTTTCCTATTTTCTTTCTCCACTAGTCTCAGTCACTGACTTAATATGGCCGAGAGGGCAAAGCTTAGACAACTCCTCAGGGACGAAGCGAGAGAGGAGGGACTGGAAGGAGAGGAAGCGAAAGCGTTTGTCAGAGACGAACTGGAAAGATATGATGCCGAGAGGAAAGCAGCGGAAGCTAAGGGGCAGAAGAAGATGGACGAGGAAATGGAAATTCGCAAGCAGCAGGAGGAAAAAGAGAAAGAGAGACAGCATGTGGAAAGAGAAAATGAGCAGCGACGACAGCATGAGTTGGCTCTCAAAACTCTAGAATTTCAAAGTTATGGTGCTGCCTCTACCTCCAGCAATGGAGAGTCTTCTCCTCACTCTTCCTTAACTGATCCTTCTAGCACTCAATCTACTCACCTCACTGCGATGTCTTTTACGCTTGAATCTTTCCCTTGTCCTAATGAGAAGATTGACACTTGGCTAGAGAAATTTGAGAAAATTGCAACTCTGTACGGTTTAGAGAGGTCGCGTTGGAACATGAAGCTTTCTCAGGCGCTGAAAAGCAGTGCGTATGATGTTTACGCCAAACTGGAAAGCAGCCAACAAGACAACTATGATCTGTTGAAGAAAGCGTTACTGGAGCGCTTTGAAATAAACGCTCGCAAATTTCTGCAACTGTTTCGCAACAGCAGGAAAGAGAGCTCTGAAACTTTTCAACAGTTCTCGTCTCGTTTGAAGGGTTATCTGACAAAGTCCCTAGAGCTCTCGCAGCTCCCCTCTACCTATGAAGGTCTGGAGGAATTTGTTTTAACAGAACAAATAAAGAACACATTGTCTGCAGATACCCGGAGATTTCTAGCTGAGCAGGGAGCAGATAAACTTGAAGACATCTTAGAGAAGTCTGAGCGTTACCATAATGCGCTGGCTGAACTACCGGCCACTAAGCGGAAACCGACAGAGGAGCATTTTCGGAAAAATAATCTAGATCAACCTTCTCATGCTTCGAATCAGTATAACCACAGAGAAAGTGGACCTCAAAACCCCCCTCCTGAAAAATCCAAGTTCTACAAGAACAAGTACCCCAACCACAGTAAACAGTTTGATCAACCCGACCGTCCTTCATGGCAGCGTGGCCAGAAAGGTCAAGGTGGCAAAGGGAGAACCCCTGAGCACGGGACATATGATCAGACCGAGCATACCGAGCCGAAACGCACGGATGCTTATTAACAGTCTCGCAAGGCGGAATTATTGACAGTGATTCCCAACCTGTTGGGGATAGACCCTCAACCCGAGGTACTGTTATTTTGAACGGTTCTCAAACTTCTTGTTTATTTGACACGGGGCTTTCGTATGATTGCATTGTTGCCAGAAACCTGGTTAAACCAGGTCAAGAGACAGCAGAGACCGTCCAATTTTGTTGAGTTCGTAAGAGTGATGCACCTACAGCGCTTCCCATCGCATTGGTGGAGATCCACTCTGACTTTGTCAGAGGCGTGATCAAAGCGGCTGTTATGGATGATCCCATCTACCCAATCATACTTGGCGGTAGATACGTGTGTATTGGGAAACCGGAAGAGCCGATTGTGGCAGCAGTAACTACAAGAGGGCAAACCAAAAAGGAACGGGAGCCTGCGCCTAATTTGTTACCCATGGAACTTAAAGAAGCGCAATACAAGGACCCTACTTTGGCACCCTGCTTTAGGAAACTGCCCATGGCTAAGGAACCCAGACAGCACGGGGACATTTTTTCTAAGGATGGCGTACTGTATCGCAGAACGGGCAAGCCTGACCAAGGTTACAACCAGCTCCTAGTACCGAAACAGTACAGAAGCCAAATCTTAGAAATGGGGCACTCTCTTCCCTTCAGCGGACATATGGGACAGAACGCCACAAACCAACGGATAACCACTCATTATTGGTGGCCAGGAGTAAATACTGATGTTATCAGATATGTTAAATCCTGTGCCCAGTGCCAACGTGTGCCACCCAAGCAACGGGCACCCCAGTCTCTTTGGGTGAAATGCCAATAGTGGGAACACCATTCGAACGGGTTGTGATCGACATTTTAGTGCCCTTAGAAAGGACTAAAAGAAGGAACAGGTTCATCCTGACCTTAGTCGATACATGCACTTTATGGGCAGAAGCTATCCCGCTAACATGCGCAGATGCCAAGCATGTCGCAGAAGCCCTCGTGCAGATTTTCACTCGGTTGGGATTCCCTCAACAAGTGTTGACGGATAACGGATCTCCATACCGAAACCTGTTGATGGATGAGATCGTTAAGATCTTGAGGACCCAACACATTCACACTAAGCCATATACTCCGGCCGGAAATGGGCTCGTATAACGTGCTAATGGAAACCTCAACATGATGTTAAGTAGACTGGCACAAGTGAAACCAGAAGATTGGGATCTTTGTATTCCTGCAGCGTTATTTGGCTACAGAGAATCTCCTCATACTTCCACAGGATTTCCGCCAGCTACGCTTCTATTCGGCAGACCCATTAAGGGCCCGCTTGAAGCCGTACTTTGGTTGCTGACTGACCAGAAGGCTAATGAGACAGTTGTCTCAGCCAGTAAATATGTGTCGGGTTTAAAGGAAAGGTTGAAACTAGGATGGGACCTAGCAACGACCAACTTTAAGCGAGCACGCACAAAGCACGCTAACCGATACAGGAAAGTCGCGAAAGAGAGAGAACTGGAAGCAGGAGAGAAAGTTTTGGTGTTACTCCCTACCGAGAACAACCAACTGAAGATCGGATGGCAAGGGCCGTTTACCGTCCTGAAAAAGATTTCTAAGGCTAACTACCAGATCTCTATTCAAGGAAAGGAGAAGGTTTTCCATTTAAATCTGTTAAAGAGATACCTGGAAAGACCAGTGCCAACCTCCGACCATCTCCTGACGATCGCCAAAGCTGACGAAGATGATGATAGTGGCAGGGATATTCCACCGCAATCACACGAAATCTTTCAAAAATGTCAGAAGCGGCGACGCTCTTTCAAGCGCGCATGGGAGACATTCCAGAGGAAGGAAACTTTGGGGAGTAGACTTGAGTAGGAATTGGACAGAGATGGAGGGGGAAGATGAGAGGGAGGAAGACAGACACCCCGAAGCTACGGTTATAGGAAATTTAATTCCATAACGTAGACATGGAGTGCTTCCATATCTTAAAGGGGGGACTTCCTGTCACGTAGGTCTTATGATCATTAAATTGCCTAGATCTTCTTCCTATTCTCTCACCCGGATCCTTTTAATTTATTATCTGTCTTTACCTTTTTCCGGTATTTTTCGCATCATTCGTTTGCGAAATATATTTCCTTCCTAATTCGCAAACTTTACCTGTTTCTTTTCTCAAAACTGAGAATCGCACTAGCATTCTATTACATAGATGTCAGTCAGACGAGAAGTGTTAAAATGCATTCCGTCAGACCGGAGAGCCGACAGCTGTCTGCAGTTTCCCCGGGGACAGTGTTTTCTTCGGCTGAGTTCTGGGCCGGTAGTGTGATAATTCACTCCACCGGACATGGCAGGCAGACGGAGTGTCTGCATTTTTCGGTAAACCGCGAGCGTTTCGTCAAAATAGCTCCGGCTTAGCGTGAAAAATTGCTCCGCACTGGAGACGGACTGTCTGAGAGTTGCAACTCACGCGCGCTCTCGGTCACTGATGGCAGTTAAGACACGCGTTAAGTTACACGTAAAAAGGGGAGATGATTTCGGAGTTTGAGGAAATGTGGGACTGTCTGAGAGTTGCAACTCACGCGCGCTCTCGGTCACTGATGGCAGTTAAGACACGCGTTAAGTTACACGTAAAAAGGGGAGATGATTTCGGAGTTTGAGGAAATGTGGGATTGTTTGCCCCTGTTTTCAAATATCCACCCAGGAGCTGAAATCTGATTTCATTTCAGTCTCCAACATCTTCAGTAGACGGAACACGCGTGCTAGCGAATAAAACTTGTATAGCGAATTTCATAGTTCTCGTCAGATTTGTGACGAGCTTCTAACTACCTATCTAGTGAATTATCCTAGTCGTGGTGTTACCGTAGTTCTGTGGTGAGATTAATATAATAGATATCTAGTATTTTGGAAAGTGATTAAGTGTTAAATCGCCGATTTCATTTTAAACTAGTTCTGTGTGCAGAGTGATTATTTTAATAGTTTGTTATTTGTTTAGTAGACGAGTTACAGTGGAAAGCAAGATAAATTATAAATTTCTCACTAAACCCATTCGGCTATTAAAACAATTTAATTTAACTGCTAACTACTCAGTCGAGTACTTTTGCTAAACAAACTATAACTGCTAAGATGTCTCATGAGTGTTGACGAAATATATTTATATGTGTTTCAAATTCATGATGATTGATTTTATAATATAACTTATTTCACGGGAAGTGTTAAATGATAAGCTCTATGCTTCCAGTTTAAAATATAAGTTATATCCTTATACATAGTATGTATAATTATTTTATATGTGCTTTTTCCATTTTATGCAGTGAATACTGGGGTGAACCCAACTTGCCGGCGTTTAGTAATAAGAGTTTTCAGACTTGAGAAGTATTAGACATTTCTTAGCTTTACCCACGTGGGGTTTCAAGTAACACTGGTCTGACAGTGCATATGCCATCAGAGATAGACAGAGATACCAATCCCACTAACGGGTTTTTTTAAAGACTGAGTGTCAATTTCTGGGCCTTTGAGCCAGATCTTATTTCTTCCTGAACTCTAATGTAAAATTGCTGCCTGGCGGCGAGAATAATTACAATCAATAACATTAACATTTCCCGACATTTATTTTGTCGAAAGAGTGAATAGTGAAACAAGGCTATCTGTTGAAAGAAGTTGTCCACTGGTCATCTTTCCAAATTAAGGGAACCCTCGTGGTTTTTGACTCTTTGTGCCCGTTTAAACTTGCTTATCCAACCTGATTCAAGTGACATTAACAGTAATCAAAATTTAACTGGTGAAGTGAACGCTCCCCGAAAACAGTGGAAGAAACCTGTAATTGTAGAGCTGGGATTCGCTTTATCCAAAGAATACAGATTCACTGTATAGAGAAGTGTCCTAAGGTTGCGCCAGACTGTGAACAACATCAAGTTTTTTAGGTAAGCACGTGTGTCAGGGATCCCTGATGAAAGAACTGAGTGAAAGTGGACTGAGTGAGTTTTTTTTTGATTACTATTGATCCACCCCACGTTATAATCTCCTTACATAAGATTGGCTGCTTGATTAAATTGTTCATTTTTGAAGGACAATATTAGTCCCTAATCATATGTATCTATAACCCTTTGGGCCATCATCTGTCATCCTAACGGGGCTGTGGGCTAAACCTAGAGTTAAGATCATAACGGGGCTATCATCCTTGTAGCATTTTTCTTGAATTTTATGACTATTTGTATGTTTTTCCTTGATGTATTTCTTTTAGGTGTTGTGAGAAGATTTTTTATGATAATTAAAATCTCTCTTGAACTAAATCAGTGCGTTGGTCAGCTCGTTCTAATATATATATTCAGTGTTATAGATTTCCCACGTCTGTGTATTTTACTGTCGTCACGTGTATGTGCGTGCCCGAGAGTAGATAGAAATATAGGTAATATATATATATGTGTTTAGACTGTATGACGCTGTAAAAGCTGTCGTAGAAGATAGGTGAGAGAGAGAAGAATTTTTTTTTTCGCTTTCAGAGACAGCCTCTATATCACATTCTATCATCTCACTCGTGGAATCTATTTTCTTTTTTACTAACTCTCACGGGGTCTATCACCTATTCTAATCTATTCAGAAGGGACCAACCCAAGTCTTAATTCTCCTATCTAAAATCTACGACATAAATAAGGCTTTATATTAAATGATGCTATATTTAATGAACATGACAAGCATTTAGAGCAGCGGCAGACAACCAAGCGAATGTGGAAATCTACTTTAGAAACACAGAGCTCTCTCAGGATCTATCTTGATAGAGTCATGTCAGATTTGTTTTCAGGAGTCACAGCATTTGAAATCTAGAATAAATGACACCTAAATGTAACTTTTATCTCAGCCAGACAATCTACTTCCTAGAGTTACATCAACATAACGGTGGATAATTCAAACCAAATGACACTTTACCGAATGTTACCTTCATTTAACAGAAAAGATCGTGTTCGTAAATCTTGCAGTTCACAATTGAAGTGAATTTTTGTAAGCTAGCTCATTAGGCTTCGCTGGGAATGAGGGAAAAGCCCCTTTATTGTTGATACGGCGTTTTTTTTTAAAATGCCAGTGGGGAGAGAGCTAGTCCAGAATATCTCTAGCTTTAAAATTGTTTTTATCTTTTTCAATTCCGTCACTTAGAGATTTACCAAACACCTTCTGCGATTAGCGGTAGATCGGGATCTACCTTATACCGACCGCTGATGTAGAGCATTTGATTGTTGCTAACTATAAACGAGCCTCGACCGCTTCACTTTTTTATTTTATTTCGCTTTCTCTTCGATACACACTATGACGGTGCACTTGCTTAATCGTTAATCACTGCTGCTTGTGGCGCATAGTGTCTTTCTGTAGAGAGGTGCACCAACTTTAATTTGTTTGTGTTGACAGAAGCGTGTCAGTTTGTCAATTAAACGTCGATATCGATCAGTTCGATTTACTGTATTTCACTTAAGCGTAAATGCCACTTTCTCATTACGACGACAGATACCAGGAAGTTTGGCGAAGTAGTCACGCAGCCAGCTGGCAATAAAATCTATACTTTGTCAAACAGGCAGACATTCATCCATATCAGGTTCATTTTATAGAAGATTCATTCCTTAGAAGGTTCATTCAATGAAAGGCTCATTCCATGAAATATGCATTCCGCATAATGTTCACTCCGTAGAAAGTTTATTTCATAGAAGGTTCATTCCATAGAAGACTTATTCCATGAAAAGTTCATGCCATGTAAGACTCTGTCCATGAAAGGTGCATTGTACGAAAGGTTCATTCCATGAAATGTGTCTTCCACATAAGTTCATTCTTTAGAAGGTTCATTCCATAGATGGTTCATTACGTGAAAGGTTCATATCGTATATGGTTCATTCCATGAACGGTTTATGCCATGTAAGGAGCATTCGATGAAAGGTTCATGCCATGAAAGGTTCATTTGATGAAAGGTTCATTCCATAGAAGGCGCATTCCACAGAAGGTTCATTCTATGAAAGGTTAAAGTCATAGAAGGTTCAATCCATAGATGGTTCGTTCTAACGAAGGTCGCTCCATATAACGTCCATTCCATAAAAGGATCATGCAATAGCTGGTTCATTCCATAAACCGTTCATTCCGCTGCAGGTTCATGCCATAGTAGATTAATTCCATAGAACGTTCATTCCATAGAAGGTTCATTCCATAAAACGTTAATTCTATAGATGGCTCATTCCATAGAAGGTTCATTATGTAGACAGTTAGTTCCGTGTGGAAACAGCATGTGCTGAAACCAGAAATGTTTATAGGACGAACGGTTAGGGAAACCTAGGCATCTTAGCACAGTTTGTGGCATACTTGTACGGCACACCGAAAAAGTGACTTCAAATGTTGCCTCGTGAAAGGCTTATATTACTGTTATACTGTCAGCTGAAATATCTGACAATTGTTATAACCTTTAACTGGTTTAAATTGTTTGTAGTTATACATTTCTTTATATATATATATATATATGGTATTTTCTACACTAGGCTTTTTCTGTCGCTTGTCTACCATTCCAAAGTCCGGAAAGCTGTATCAAAATTAAGTGAAATTGATTTTTAAAAAATAACTAAATAGTTAACCAGATTTATTAGAGACATATAATTTATAAGACATTTTGAATAGAAGCGAAACATTGTGTATGTACTGTACTTACCAAAATATAAATGAAATATATTATAGAATTGTAATCGTTGCTTCTTAGACCGCTTGAGGCTAAAGTTGTCACGGCGGAGCAGTCTTCATCATCAGACGACTGGTTAGCAGGAGGCTATGTAGGTGTTGAAAAACTTGTCCTACCTCTATTGGTAGAAGGGACGCTGTGCGGTCAAGGGAGGCAGAAGTTATTCGATGAGACTTTAAAAAATACGAATCGAGCTTGCTTTGCTATGTCATTTTTTTTTTTTTTTTGTCATTTAAGAAGCACCCTGTAGCAAGTTAGATCTTGTTCTATGTTGCAGTTTGCCGTAGAACTACGTTCCATTTAGAGGTTATGCTTCATTATGCTAGCAATTAATGCAGCCTGAAGTTTGAAAATCTCGTTAAGGGTTTACTTGCAAATGCCTTCGTCTGCTCTGATTTTTTTCCTCTTCTTAATACTTTACTGTTCGCTGTTGTGCCAAGTCTAGAGATCCTCATCAAATAGTGATTCATGATGAGCGAAAGATCGAATTTTTTTACCCGTGTAAAAGAAATATGGAATAAAATACAAACAGCGTTTTATCGAAAAAGCGCTAATCGAGCAGCGTAAGACCGCGGGAATGCTATATAGAGAAAGTAGGGGAAGGAATAGATAATTGGAAGGAGAATGCACCAAACTCCAATGTCCACGTATGTGAAACGCATTAAAATTATCACTACCTGATCGTCCATCTCTCCAGGTGCCACTTATTTCCGGACTCCCTCCTCCTGGCGCAAGTGATCAATTTCATTTCCATTAAAGTAAAGAGGTAAGCAAAAGAATCTTCAGAAATGAATGAATTGTGGGGGGAAAAAGTGATTAAGGGGTGTAACAGTACAACAGTAAAATGTGTAAGAAGAGAAATATTAATAAAAAGATGGCAATAGTCAAATGTGAAAAGGAAAATATACTATTTTTTTTCTACCGCACGGAATCCGGAGAAAACGATGTGATGTCAGCACATTCATTCTCTGGTGTTAGTTGGGACCAACAAAAAAAAACTCAGCATTTTCATTGAAATAAAAGAGCAGAGTTGTCTTCTATTGACGTAACGTGAAACCGCCATTAGCACGTGCATTTGGAAATGACAAGCCTCTTAAATTCGATAGATTTGAAAGTCCAATTTATATCTAATTTTTTTTTTCTTTTCTTTTTTTAAAGATTGGAGTGTTCATTTTCAAATTGCTTCATTCACTCAACTCCCATTAAATCTATTTGTAACTGGACTATTATCAAACTTCACGGTGTGAAGAGAAAATTTGTGAATGTTATGGTTTTGATCAACGAAGGGATAACTGACATGCAATGTAAGCACTACAACTAACAAAATATTGCAAACGTTTTTAACAAGTGCATCAGATAAAAGTCACACACACACACACACACACACACACACACACACACACACACACACACACACACACACGCGCGCGCGCACACACACACGCACGCACACACACACACTCACACTCACACATACACACACACACTCACACACAAAGAAATAAAAACCACTGGAAATTATTTGAAAGCAAGACGCGTGGATCAAAAAGAAAAATCCAACATTTCGCCCAAATGTAAACTGTCGGATGTGACCGGAGATGGACAGGTTATTTTCTTTTGAAATTCAAGAAGGTTTAGCAATTATGTCTCATTCCTTTATTCCTTAAACTTCAGATCCCTACGGAGCATAGGCTGTCAACAAACTTATGTCAAGTCGTCGTGTCCCTTGCCATCATCTCAAGGTTTTTCTATGTCTTTTTACCCCTGTTATTTCTGTCTTAAGTTTTCTTTTCCATCTCTGTTTTGGTCTCCTACCACTCATATCCTGAGGATTCCAGAACAAGGATTGCCTTGTAGGGCTATTAACACTTTTCATGAATGTGTTTCCTATCTATCACCAACGACGTATTTTCATCTTCTCTTCCACAGGCACCTGTCTGGTTCTTGCCATCAGCCAACATTTCTTCTTCTTTTCTTTGGTCCTTGGTCCGCTGACTGACAAAGCAATCAATGAGCATCACGTCTAGTGGCGTCTTGTAGGGCAGCAACAAACTGTCTCCACACTTAGCTCGGTCGTCATCCATTCTTCGTATGGTGCCCCAGCTCTGGTTCATGCTTAGCATCTCCGCCTCCACAGTTCTCCGCCAGGGGGCTTTTGGCCGTCCTTGCTTACGCTTTCCTTCTGGAGTCCATTGCATGGCAGTTCTGGTGATGGTGTCATGGTCTCTTCTGAGGATGTGGCTAACCCAATTCCAGCGTCTACACGCTATGATGGTGCGCATGTCTTCATGGTGGCTCATCACAATGTAAATTGTCGGATGAGACCGGAGCTGGATAAGCCATTTTCTCTGGAAATCCCAAGAAGATATGCGGTGGGTTTTTTAAAATGGGGGGCGGGGGGGGGGGGGGGTAATTCATTATGCTATGACACAAAACAAAGAAATTGCCTGCGTTGCCACCATAAGGTCTTCGTCAGGGAACGGAAAGAAAGCGTGAGCTAAGTAAGAGACAGGAAAAAAAGTAAATAAAATGAGAGCATAAAAAGTACAGCACCTCGTTAAAATAGGCTGCAATGCGTTAAATGGAGAAAATATAGCAGACATTTTCCACAAACCGCGAAAAAGACGAATATCAGATGACCATGGAGGACTTAGGAGAAGAAACTAAAAAATACGACCCAGTCATCTATAACGAGTAACAAGAAAATGATACAAGCATAATACACTGTCATGGAAAAGTGCATCAGATTTGCTAAGTTCTAACAATAACTGACGAAATAACTTATATTGTCGATGGTTAAAATAATAACATAACATCGACTTTGCTATGATCAGCATCATCGTCGTAACTTCCATTAAGACCAGCAACTACAATAACAACCGTACCCATGACTACCATATCTAATATGAGAAAAAGCGAAAGTGTTATCTTTCGCAATATAATTTTATTTCGCTTTCTTTTAATTTTCCAATGAACACTCCAAGATAAACGTATATTTGATTTCCTTCTGAGGAAGCTTTTGTGTTTTAAATACGTCAAGGAAATGATTGATAACTCTCGATAATGCCCAAAAAGTACTCGGCCGTAATGTAATAAAATATCCGAAGACTCAGCACTTTATACCTTCAATTGTCCGGTGTTATTGATTACGAAGGAGTTCGGAATGGATGGGTAAATAAATAACTTTGGTGCCAGACCGTCTAGTAATAGTCGTGCGGTGAATGCCAAGAAAAGACGAAAGCGTGAGGTAAGACACGTAATCTTCTTCTTTGTTGTCTGCGGTAGGGACATAATTTACTATATCCTAATTGTCTTACTCAAATGCCCGTAATCAGAAAATGAAAAATATTCCAATAGCTTTCTTGGAAAATTCGGACACGGTGCGCATTATATCGTGGAATTTAATTTAATACCAATTAAAGAGCACATAAGTAATAATTTGTTTTCCGTGGAGCATTGAACGTAAGTCATGATAAGCTGGATGACGTGAAACTGTCTCTTTTTATCTATGTACCTACCTACCTATCTATCTACCTACCTATCTATCTATCTATCTATCTATCTATCTATCTATCTATCTATCTATCTATCTATCTATCTATCTATCTATCTATCTATCTATCTATCTATCTATCTATCTATCTATCTATCTATCTATCTATCTATCTATCTACCTATCTACCTATCTATCTATCTATCTATCTATCTATCTATCTATCTATCTATCTATCTATCTATCTATCTATCTATCTATCTATCTATCTATCTATGATAGATCTATATCATACCTACCTACCTTCCTACCTACCTACCTACCTACCTACCTACCTACCTATCTATCTATCTATCTATCTATCTATCTATCTATCTATCTATCTATCTATCTATCTATCTATCTATCTATCTATCTATCTATCTATCTATCTATCTATCTATCTATCTGTCTGTCTGTCTGTCTGTCTGTCTGTCTATCTATCTATCTATCTATTTATCTATCTGCTTAACTGCTGCATGGATGTCAATATATATATATATATAACTACCCGTATTAATATCTATCTATTTGATAATCTGTACACTTACCTACCTACCTACTTGTATGTATGTGTGTTAGTCTGTATATATATATATATATATATATATATATATATATATATATATATATATATATATATATATATATATATATATATATATATATATATATATATATATATGTATATATATATATATATATATGTATATATATATATATATACCTTCCTACCAATATGTATGTATGTCAGCCTGTTCTTCTGCTTATGCCTTTATGTTCTTGAAATTTATGCACTTGAGGGCACTTTTACAAGGTACTAGCGAACTGTCAGACTAAAAATAAAAACTCAAGTACACACGACCACACTTGACACACACACTCATATACACAACAATCAGTGAAGGGTCTGTGTACTCTATAGACTACCACCATTAACAGATAGTGTGCTTCAGTTTCGCTTGACAGTCAAGCACTTTCAGGGAGACTCTGGGAACAAGGCGGATGGAGAATCCTGACCAAGTTAGCGAGAAGATCCTTTCATGAACTGCAAATTGAATCGGACGCTAGTGAAAGCCACATAAAGTTCTGTCATCAACGAGGAAGACTGGTCGGCCATTAATGTTTCCAGTCTTTTCCTTGCAGCTAATTTCTTTAAACGTTGCTCAACATTTCGTCTAATGCAGGGGTTCTTAGCCTTTCTTATGCCGGGCCCCTTTTGATTGTGCGGTGAAGGATACAGAACCCATCTTAGAAAAAAATAGTTCTTAGGCGCATAATTAATTTCTTTTCCGTACTAATAAAATTGTTAAGCTTACATATAATCAGATTAAAATGCAAAAACAAATCTGTAAGGAGAATCATCATCATCAGATGCCATCTTCACATCGAAGGTCTGCTGCAATGGATATCCAAAAGTGTTTTGTCTCTTGTCTTGATGGTGCACCTCTTTAACGTTGGTCTCTTGATGTTATCTTCCCACTTGATAGCACTGACTTCCTCTTGCACGTTTGCCTTCAACTGTCTTCTATTACGGTCTTCAGTGTCAGGTGTTATGTACATGACCAAAATATTTTAGCTGCTTAATTTTGATCTCCTTCATTAATTCTCTTTTTATTCCTAGGTTTTCTAGAACCTCTTTATTTGTTTTCTACTTTCTCCATGACAGGTGTCACATTCCTATATGTATATTGTCACGTAGGTCTTTATATCATTAAATTGCCTACATCTTCTTCCTATTCTCTCACCCGCATCCTTTATTTTATTATCTTTCCTTACATGTTTTTTCCTGTATTTTTCGCATCACTTGTTTTGCGAATAATATTTTCTTCAGTATTCTCAAACTTCACCTTGTGTTTTTCTCATACTGGGATACGTAATTTTATTACATAGATGTCAGTCAGACGGGAAGTGCGATTTAGTTGCAGTCCATCTCAGACATCGAGCCGACTTGGGTCTGCACCTTCAGATGACACGACACTCCTGAGTTAGATTCTCGACGTAAACGCGTGAGAATGCTAGGAGAGAGCCGACATCCGTCTGCATTTTCACCGGTCAACAACGAGTGCATCGGCCGAACGCTTATGTAGGAGCGAATATTTACACCTTATAGTCGCAGTTTCAGACGGTTGTCTGAGATTTGCAACTGACACGCGCTTTTCCCGGTCAGGTTGTTACCGCAGGTGCGTAATCGCACTGGTGGCAGTTACGACACGCCTCTAAGTTAAACGTAGCTGTTATGAGAAGAGGGAGAGATCGGGGCGGGGGAGATAGTTCATCCTTTGTCTGGTTTAAAATATTAACCCACGTTTAAAACTATTTCATTTCACTCAGTAACTTTGCAGTTAGACTAGAACAACCTTCGTTCGATTTCTAAATAATCTCTGTAAATAGAGATGGCCTTTAGTTTGGTCGAAGTGGTTTAAGTTCTTAGTACTTCTGTGTTTGAGGTAAATATTATATATAATAGATCTCTAGTATTTTGTGAAGTGATTAAGTGTTAAATCGCCGATTTCATTTTAAACTAGTTCTGTGTGCAGAGTGAATATTTTGATAGTTTGTTATTTCTTTAATCGACGAGTTGTAGTGGAAATACCAAATAAATTATATTTTTAGCTTACTAAACAAGTAGCTGAAATGAGTTTGATTTAACTGTTAAATACTCAGTCGAAACTGTTTTAATAACTAACTTATAAATGCTAGATGCGACATCAATGAATATTGACGGAATACGAAGATATTCCTAATTCCTGATGATTGATTTTTATATAACTTATTTCACGGGAAGTTTTAAATATAAGTCAAGCTGTAGGCTTGTCGTGTAAAATGTAAGTTATATTGAGTACATATATGTAAATTATTTGATATGTGTTCTTTCCATTTTATATAGTGAAACGGTGGTACCCAACTTGCCAGCGTTTAGTAAAGAGACATATTTGTGTGAAGCATAGTCAGTTCCTATCTTTAACCACGTGGGTTTTTTTTTTGTTTCAAGTAACACTGGTCTGACAGTGCATATGCCATCAGAGAGAGACAGTAATAGCAATCCCACTAACGGTTTCTAAAGACTAGAAATATATATTGGGCTTTTGAGCCAGTTCATATTGCTCCACAAATTTAAATGTACATGCTGCCTGGCGGCGAGAGAATATTACAAGAATAACATTAACATTCCGACAGAGATTGTGACTAGTATTGTGGTGACCAAATATAGTACCTGCCTGAAAGAAGACACCGATCTGACATTCCTTAAATCCTAGAATCCAAAGCTAATGACATTGTGCTCTGCTAACTTTCGTGCCTGGACAAATTTTATGTGACTTAATCAGACATTCGGAAAAAAAAAATTAGAACACCCAAGGAATCGTTCCTGAGACAGAGAGTTCAGTACGTCTTTTGGAACTGGGGGTTTCTTGGTCGATGACTGCATTTTTCGGGTCTGTGCGAAGGTCCTAGAATTACTATGTTCCCAGAGGCAGCGAGCAAAGTTGTGAGTATATATGTGTGAGCAAGGCCATGGCTGAATGAATGAGAGTACACAGGCCAGAGTGTTATTTTACCGGTGTATTATTGTCACCAATTTGCTATCTTAAATTTTTTAAATCTGCAGAATTTGTTACAAATGCTAGAGTTTCTTTTTCTTAGGCTAAATCAGATGATCCAACTCTGTTCATACATTTACGAGAAAGAAAGAAACCTCTTAGACTCAACCCTATGTATCTATAACTCTTTGGGCCATCATCTGTTCTCTTAACGGGGCTGTGGGCTAAACCTAGAGTAAGATTCTAACGGGCTATCATCCTTGTAGCATTTTTTTCTTAAATTTTATGACTATTTGTATATGTTTCTCCTTGGTGTATTTCTTTGGTGTTGGGAGAAGATTTTTTTTTTATGATAATAATAAAAATCTCTCTTGAACTAATCAGTGCGTTGGTCAGCTCGTTCTAAATATATATATATATCCATTGTTATAGATTTCCCACATCTGTGTGTTTAACTGTCGTCACGTGTATGTGCGTGCCCGTGATTATATAGAAATATATGTAATATATATATATCTGTGTTTAGACTGTCTGACACTTTAAAAACGGTCGTAGAAGATAGGTGAGAGAGAGAAGATTATCTCGATTCTCAAAGACAGCCTCTATATCACATTCTATCATCTCACGTGTGGGAATTCTATTTCATTTTACTAACTCACACTGGGACTCTCACTCATTCCAACCTATTCAGAAGGGACCGGCCCAGGTCTTAATACTCCTATCTAAAAATCTACGACATATATATGTGTGTGTGTGTATCCACATCTCAAAGGCCACGATTATTTCTTCCAATTGCTTGTTCATTGTCCAAATTTCTACACAATACAGTAATGAAGAATTAATATAGCATTTGATGATTCTCAGTTTGAAATTGTGAGTTAGTTGTTTATATATTAGTATCTCCCTCATGTTGTTGAATGTAGCTTGGGCCATTCCCATTCTCTTCTTGATTTCTGTTTCACATTTGCCATCTTCAGTTATTATATGACCAAGATATGAGAAACCCTTGAAACTCGTAAAAAAATATTGTCCTTTAATTGCAAAAGTCTATTATACTATTTGGAGTAAAAATTTTGTTGCAAAATAAATTCAAATGTTTAAGTTATGTTCACGGACCCCTTAAATTCCATTCATGCCACTCCCCCAGGGATCCGTGGACCACAAGTTAAGACAACCTGGTCTAGTGTGGTTTGCGTCATGGGCGCTTCTTAAGCTAAGTATTGCGTCCTTCAGTTTTATTTCCGCTCAGATCTCTCAATGCTGAGTAAGTTATTAACATTGATTGCGCTGAAATTTCGTAAACAGTTTTAAAGAATATAAAAGGGAAGGTACTCCTATATCAAACGCTGCCGTAAGGGAATAAAGAGTTAGGATCGTCACTTATGACGTCAGCTTTATGAAGTAGGGCACCGTCTCCGTTTCTTGTAGTTTTTGTCTCCCCTCCACCCACCCCTTTTCTTTTTCTCTCCCCTAAACTTTCGAACATTTATAAAAAAAGGGATAAGTAATTCCATAGCAGATTCCGCCGTAGGGTGGGGAATTATTAGAAATAAACTCGAAATACCGTTTGTCAGCCACAGTTACAACCTGGAAACAAACACAAGAAATATATAGAATGGATATGACCAACAAATTAAAAAGCGCACATTAAAAATATTACTTTTTCGGCATTATTTTCTAACAGATAGGATGGTGTGTATTTCTTTTAACATATTGAAGAGCTGTACAATTTTCTGACTGTCGGGATCAATTGTAATGTTTGCGCTGACAAATAGAATGTGGTGTATGTTTTTTTTTAAACTAGACATTATTGTCAACTGCTTTCCCAAACAGTGGAACTTTGCTATCAGAGTCGATCATGACCCTGGATCAAAGCAAAGGAGAGAAATCACATCCTGTAAGATGAGGGGCTTGAGAAAAGCCAGTAATGTTACCAGGAGAGACAGAAAGAGCAAGGATGACTGACATCAGACAAAAAAAGTGTATGAACTACATCCTACATCAATAATATAGACAGAAAATTAAGTGGTTTGGTCATCACATGAGAATGGAGCCCGATAAATTATAAATGCGCGCCTACAGCAGTAAAAGATCTAGTTTCAGGGCACGGGAAGATCACGAGGCAGATGGACAGACAACATAAGAGATATTATACAACAACACGAGCTCATAGAAGCTTAGGGCAACACACTCGGCTCAAGAACGCAAACTTCAACTCACCATTATGCAACTTCTTCTTCTTTGATACTTAGCCGCCGACTGCCAAAGCAGTCAGTGGCCATCACGCCTGGTGGCGTCTTGTAGGGAAGCAACAAACTGCTTCCAATTTGTTCGATCAGCGGCCATCATTCGTACAGTGCCCCAGCTCTGGTTTGTTTTGCGATCAGGGCATCCATGTTCATGCCAGTGGCTTCCTTTCGGCTTTCACAACTGTCAGACAGCCTCAGATTCCGGATGTCCTTCCCGCATCAAAGTTTTTGAATTTATTGCTTTTTCCGTAACGGTTAAGATCTTTTACATAGACAGGGGTGTCGACCCTGTGCTAAAACCCCCAATCTCGAGGACCAGGGTACCAGCTTTTGTCTGACCCCTACCCGCGCAGACCTGTCCGGCTTGGTTGAACCTACCAGGAGTAAAACTCCTGCTGGCATAGCTCTAGGTATTGTTAGGGTACGCAAGCTGCCATTACGCTACAAGGTATAGGTACCCACTGATGGCAACAGTGAGCCGAAAACAGTAAAGTAAATTAAGTTTTTACAAAAGACACTTGATTTTTTTATTTTTTTTATTTTATTATTTTATATTATTGGATGAGGTCCAGTGCGAAATCCGAGCAAACCGAAGTACTCAAGACCTCATCTTCACACTCAGACAGCTGAATGAAAAGGCCCTTGAGTATAAGAGTGAGATCCATCTTTGTTTCATAGATCTGGAAAAGGCGTTTGACAGGGTCCCCTGGAGCAAACTTTGGGAACTGTTTGGCAAGGAAGAACATTCCAGCACCTCTGATTCATGCTAAACAGATGCTTGGATTACAGGTCATTAGTGCGAACCGAAAGACATAATACCGGAAGTTTACCATGGGCAGTACAGCCTATTAATGACGCAATCATTTTTGTTGTTTCCCTTCTTTATTTCTTACGAGTGCCTGAAAACATACCTTTATGTTTGTTTCATATTAATTTACCGTTTACAGGCCTCGGGTTTCCCTTCCTTATGTGTTATAAATGTTTATACAGTACCAAACCTACCCTCTGTCCTGTTCTTACTGTTCTAAGTCTACTATCATGTAATAGACACAGTATTAAGGTCTCTTTGTCTTGTGTGGACTGGCCTGTACTGTATGATAGGGAAACAACAGAAGTGATTGCGTCATTAATAGGCTGTACTGCCCATGGTAAACTTCCGGTGTTATGTCTTTCAGTTCTCACTAATGACCTGTCATCGAAGCATCATTTTTTAGTGATGCGTAAATGGCAGGGAGGATAGTGTGATTCGCTTGCATAGCTAGGCGGGGTTGTCGCAAGGAAGGTTCAGGGTTCGAATCCTGGGTAAGCCACTCTCGTCTGTTGTTTTTCTGTTGTCTAGTGTTCTACTTCTTTATTTCTTACAAGTGCCTGAAAACATACCTTTATGTTTGTTTCATATTAATTTACCGTTTACAGGCCTCGGGTTTCCCTTCCTTATGTGTTATAAATGTTTAAATAGAGCTTCTACAAGTCTTGCAGAAATTATGTGAGGACAGCAAACTATAATTCAGAAGAGTTCAGGACCACCACTGGTGTAAGACAAGGTGATATCCTGTCACCTTATCTTTTCATACTCCTCATGGACGATGTCATCAAGGCATGTAAGGAGAGAACAAGAAAGTATTCAGTGGGGTACTGGAAGATGAGACAGGCCTGTATTTCAGAGCTGGCATTTGCTGATGATGTTGCCCTGATTGCTAAATCAGAGGCACATCTCCAATCCAACCTGCAAGTCTGGAAGAAAGAGCTGGAGAAGAGAGGGATGGTCATAAGCAGCTCTAAAACAAAATCCATGGTGATATCACGAGAAGAAAGAAAACATCAGATTAAGCTGGAAGAACAGGTCCTGAGCAGGTCGACCACTTTAAATACCTCGGAGCTGTTATAGACCGAAAGGGAGACATCAAAGAAGAGTTGGCTACTCGAAAAGCAGCAGCTGGGAGACTTTTTCAGGCCATAAATCGAGGATTCCTCAGCAAGAGAGAGGTTTGTAAGAAAACGAAGATGGCTGTATACCGCTCCACCTATGTCCCAGTCTTGACATATGGATGGGAATCATGGGTAATGACTACAACCTACAAAAGACAGATCCAAACCAGGTGGTTGAAGTAACAAGAAGAGACATGGTCCGCAACCAGACGATACGTCAAGGCCTAAAATCCCACCCCTGCAGACCCAAGTAGAACAGTCCCAACTAAGATGGTTTGGACATGTCTGCAGAATGGGAGAAGATCGGCTACCACGATGAGCATGGGAAACAAAGAGCCAGGGATCCAGACCCCCAGGACGACCCAGTCTCCGCTGGGAGGACAACATTAGACAATCTTTGAAGGACCGAGGACTAGAATGGAACCAAGCCAGGAGGAAGACAGCCGATAGGATAGTCTGGTGCTCTCTCTTCCAAACCTCTACACCTCACGGTAGAAGGGGAACGATTAAGTAAGTAAGTAAGTATTATTTTATATTTTGGCCAGGGCATTGAAACCAGTTCCTTCTTACTTACTTGTATTTGTTTTTCTGTATTCTACATGACAAATAAATATATATCTCAATCGAATACGGAAACTGGACCAGGTAGAATGATGAGTGCTGTTTGTTTGGAATCCAAGTTCAATGTAACGTGAAGTGAGATTTCATGTTTCATGGGACATGCAGGATGTATATGTGGCTTGCTTAATTTTCTTGCCTGCCGCCAATTTCTTTGATCAATGTAAGAAATGTATCAAACATGTTATTCATCTCCCGTGCATACAATATCTGTCTCTCCGTCTCATACAATATATGTCTCTCTTGCAAAATATATATTATCCTTCACACTATAACTCTCTTCTCTCTCTCTGTCTCGTGTCTCTCTCTGTCTCCAGTCTTTGCCTCTAACAACTTCTCCATGTTTTTCTCATTTCTGTTTAACAGACAGCTCTCTATCTCTTGTACTCTGTATCTCTCATGGCGATTGGCAGAACGGTTAGAGCGCTTACCTCTTGCGGCAAATTTTCTAGGTTTCTGGATAGAAACCTGGTAGCAACACGTACCATTTTACCCAGCTGTAAAATGGGTACCTGACTCTGCTCTTGAGTTAGGGAATACAAGGTAGCGAGGAAGCGAATTTGTCACACAACTTATAATAAATGCTTGACCTACTATAGTGAAGTCTCTAACATTTAACTCCCCTACTGCAATATCTGCTGTGCGACTATATTTTTATCTCTCACGAACACAAAATCACGAATGTCGAACTGATGACACAAACCAGACAAGTACCAGTGGAACAATAGAAGAGGAGAAGACGATGGCTATAGACTGGTCACACACTGTGGAAACTTGTTGATAGCACTACGAGGCAGTCCTTGTTTTGGAATCCCCAGGGCAAGAGAAATAGAGGCAGTTCGAAGAACATTTGGGGACGAGCACTGTTACGGGTTGTCTCCCCTTGCTCCACAGTGATGGTCCAACAATGGCCAAAACCTAGAGTATTTAATGTGGGACTTTAAAGTTGTCTAACTTTGCACAAGATTACTCTTGGCAGAGATGCAGATAGAAGAATGATGATGCTTCTACCTTGAGGGAATGTTCACAAGATATTTCAGAAGTCAAGAACACTGCTGAATGTGTCTTATCAATGTTAACTTTTATCTGCCCGCCGCCTTTTGCGAAGAGGTATTATATAATGTAATTTAGCTCGTGCAAGTCCCCAACTGAATTAACAGTAAAATCCATCTTCAAGGTCAAGGTCAAGGATCCCGTTACACGCCCATTGAGGCATATTGGGAATATGGTGTTAGGCCCATATTTTCTCGACCATCGGCACACTAGGGCTGATGTGGTCAGCATCAAAATCCATCTTATTGGCTATAAATAAAAATATTTAAAAAAATAATATATATATATATATATATATATATATATATATATATATATATATATATATATATATATATATATATATATATATATATATATATATATATATATATATATATATATATATATATATATATATATATATACATATATATATATATATGTATATATATATATGTATATATATATATATATATATATATACACACACACACACACACACATACATACATATGTTAAAGATACTTATTCATACGCGTGCACTGCTCTCTCTGTAATAACTAAATCAACTATGAATTTGTAAAACAACATTTAACAAATTTAATGATTAATTACTCTTGAAAAAATGTAAATAAATAAGAGCTGGTGATAAATCAAATATAGGTGTCTTCATAGAAAAGATGTTGGCTTTAGAAAGCTTAATGTTGAAAAGAAAAACAAAGTTATTCTGTATTTGGGCTGCTAGAAATGTTACTTTGCTGCCAAAACGCTAAATATTGATGCTGCTGTTTCCGTAAATTCGTCTTTGTGGCAAGGACACGTCTCCAGATCAGTTCTTCTGGTCAAGGCAGGTATCTTCACAACCCGTGGAACGTGGGTTTCCAGTGTCGATCACAAGCTTTGAACCACAGAATAATAGTACAACTGGTATCGTAGAGAGTACCTCAAATGGTCTCTTCGATTAAACCACAAACTTTAGAGAAAATAAAAGAACAAAACTGCTGCTTTCCTGATATTAATTACGCGCTTTTCCCGCTGTCTGTCAACCGATTCATTTCTCTGATTTTTTAAATCTCCCTGAGCGTACATCAGGGGATATAATGAAAAATCACTATTCTTTTAGTTAATTCAATTGTAAAATTGCGACTGGACAGCGGCAAGTGCAATTGCTTGTGTTTGGGTGAACATGTTTAAGTATACATACAACTTATTACAAATGATAGTAAATATTTACATATGATGTTATCATCATCCACTCCCTGCTCCACTCGGAGTCTGGGGTTATCTCTGCTTTTGGTTCCATGTGAGAACTAGCACGAAGCAATCACCAGCGCTTTGATGTGGTGGTTCATGAATATATCATTTTCGCATGCTGAGGTTGCCATCCTCGTATGGAACCGTATAGCCATCAGCAAGTTCATAAATGTCAAATTCGAATTATATAAAATACGTTACAACTCATCCCAATAGGGAAGATAGGCTTCTTGCTTAGTTGAATAGTCTTGGCAACTTGATAAAGATGCATCGAACACTCGTCAGGGGTATTATTTCTAGTTAGAACCCCTCTGTGACTTTGTGAGTAGGTAATGTAGGACTCCGGTTTCCGTATTACAAGATAGCTATTCCTTGCTGTAGTATTTAGGAGGAGTTTTGACACGTGTTTTGTCCGGTCCTTTAAGGTTAGAATCCTAACTCTATTCTTTCCCGGCTTCAGTCCGAGTTGTCTACTTTGACGATTCTGGAATGCAGTGTGTTCTAGCCTCCGAATTCGCTAGGTTATATTGCAGTTTTGCTGCCCACGCTTCCCACTTGGCGTTTCGAACAAAACTTCCAATCAGAATAAATGTGTATTTCTGACTCTCATATGATTCAATCCATGAGCTAGAATTTAGTGGGTCGGAGTGTCAGTTAATTACTTTCCCCCGCGTGTTTTAAAATATCATTGTAACATTTCAACACATGACCTCATCTCCCATATATGGCTCGACTACTTCCGTCACTCTTAGGTAACCTTTCAATTACGATTTGTAACCTCGCCTGCAGATAGTGTCCTCGCTAATTTGTCTAATCAGACATTCTTCCCACACAACATCTGGTCTTCCTTTTGTATTATCCGCCAAAGAGTCTGAACGTGGTTTGTTTATATATATATATATATATATATATATATATATATATATATATATATATATATATATATATATATATATATATATATATATATACAGGGTTCAATATTACTAAAGTAGATCCCAAAAGCTCCTGGGTAGCTGACCCCTGATTTAACGTAACCAGTTTACATCTTCTGTTTCCTTTTTCTCTTTTTATTTCCAACAGATGGCTCACTGATAATTCTCGCACAACATGACTTTCATTCAAGCATGATAAATTTTATTTGTAAGCAAACGTTGGCAGACGGCCTATTTCCCTTCCCGCGAGAAATATGCTTCTGGTAATAGTTTTAATGTTCAGCCGCGAAAAATTACGATAACTATGATGCTCATGTAATTTGTTAACAAGATACCTCTTTTATATGTCTCCCTTATCCCAAATCATTATGTAGTATCATGTGTAGTTTTTTAACGATGATTTTGCCCTGTTCAATGTTGATTATGACATGGTACTATAAACATCTGTAACTCTTATCGGACTGTTACATTGTTGTCATTTTATTGTATTTATTTAGTTTTAAATTTTATTAGTTAAAAAAGAAAATTTAAAATGCATGTGTGTCGTGTGTTTGCAAACACGATGCCTTGTTATGATAAGAAAGAGAGGAAATAGGCCGACCAATCAAAAGTCGCGAAGCGCTGCTTACGAACGATATTATAATGGCGTTCTACAAGGGGATTAAAAGTGTGTTTGTAACGAAATGGATTCGGGTATAGTGCAAGTGAATGCAGTGACAGAAAGTATTGACAGTGATTTCGTTTTTTTTTAAGGATAAGACAAGCTTTATTCAATTCAATGGAATATTTACTGTGAGCTTTACTTTTGGAGAAAATTGAAAGTAAAGGTGTCAGCATGATAAAAACTGCTGTGTCCATCGTCTTTCAAAAATTGCTAAAAATCGAAATCAGAAGTAATTATAGAAAACTGCATATAGAAAGAAAGCAGAAGTTCTGGAAAGTGGAAGGAGATATATCAAAAAGTCAAGGAAAACAGGGTTCAGATGCACGAATAAGATGTCTGAAACCCAGCTCACACAAACTCGCTCAGAACTGCAACAAAACAGGGTCTGAAACTAGGCTGTGACGTAATGCTCTCTCACACGCTCATCATCCTTGTATATAAAGGCTAAGCAGCGGACTATTCAAATTACACACACAGCATAAGTCAGAAAGGCAGAAGGAGAGAGACGCTCGTCAAGGCTGAAATCTTTAACATCTGTTTGCAGTGCAGAGCTATCTCACCAAATCGAGTCTATTCTGGACTTTACATCTATCCTAAGAGGGTATGTAAATTTATGAATAATTAATTGTTTTATTGCAGCTTATTTTCATAGAATTGTATCAGGATCAGACCAGAGGACTGAACTGAACTTTAGTTGTGAATGTTTAAAAGGAATTCGATGCCTACCAGCGATTATCAGGATTGTCATTTGGAGTGGTAGCTTACAATATTATATTGGGAAAATGGACTGGGCACTCCATAATGTGAAAGGCAATGGTAGCATCATACTTATGTATAAAATGTATTATACTTTTACTCATGTATTATATTATTTTCTTTAAAGTTCTGCAGATAGACACCTGTCTTGTCTCGCTATTCCTAATCATAACTGATCTATGTATCATTCATATACATGCAAACACCTGAACACACTCATTCATGAACACATAGGTTTGTGGGCCCCATAACCAAAGGCTAGCCACATGTCTAATACTGTCCTTAGGTTCATATGTGTCATCACACATCAGAGGTCTCGAATCCAGATCAATAAGTGCTTCCTGAACCAACACAAGAGCCTCAGATAGTATCAACTGGAGTTCAGCCCTAGTCTCCATCAGTGTTTGGTGGTTTAGAGCAAGACTTTTAACCAATATTGCTGTGTATTCTCATTTGAGGACAGGCACAGACTTTAAGGATAAGAAATATGTGTAACCAAATTCCTGCAACTAGTGTGAACAGTCAAAGCCAAGGGACTATTGGGTGATGATGATAAAACAGTTTTGATTAATAGACCAGACAAGAGGCTAGTGATAAAGGAACATTTGATGAACTTTTTCAAGTTAAATTGAAGATTCCAGAAAGGACTTCTTAATTAGATATAGAATATAACTCAACCATCATTCAATTTTTGTATTATATTTATTCATACAATTTCATCATTTCACCATTCATAATTGCACAAGAAGAACAAAAGATATATATAAATAATAAATGATTCATTAATTATAATTCTTTGACTTATTAATTTTATATTGTTGAAGTTTGAGTTTTATTGAATTGTTTGATTATCACAGGTAGTTACATAGCGAAGGTGGCACCTTAGGCTCTGACTTATATCTAATCACTATCTGCAGTAGAGACCTTTACAGCCGTGACTATCCTGTGATACCAGTGCTCTTCTCTAACACTGTGACTACACTCTTTTCAGACAGAATTCTATTTCTGTTCTTTCAGTAGCCACTACTGACAGTACACACATAAAAACTTTTAGCTTCAGTGTGAGAATAAATGGATTCAGCACGGAAGATGAAAGTAAGGAAGGGCAGAATGTTAGAAGGGCCTGCATGGCCTATTCTAAGCCCTTTGAAAATAAAGTTCGTTGTTTCATTCACTAACTAATAATTCAGTCATGCGACAAGCACAAGTACAGTAAGGATCCGCTCATACGGCGGATGGCGTTACAGACCCCCGCAGAAAAGAGGAAATCACCGAAAAGCGGATCGTATCATTTTTTAAACTTGCAAATGCAGATGAAACTTAAAGAATATGCTTGCAATATATTGTATTAAGTGTGCAATAGAGCTAGGCTATAAAAAGCGATATCAACATAAAATGAATATACAGCATTTAAAGTAAGGGGCTTATAATGCCTCTCTTTATCACTTACATGTCATTGTAATTGATAAAAAAATATATATAATATAATATATTATAATATAATATAATATGTGGCCGTTACAGCGGATGATGTTAGTGTTGAAAGTACTTGTCGTATAGTGGGACTCGTCTCACTACCCATCAGTAGGCAGCTAGATGTTGATGATGCTATGTTAAAACCAATCTTGACGATATAACATCACACGACATACAGATGATGGGATGGAGAACATCTGGCGAAAAGTACTGCACTCAACCAGCGGTGAACAACAAAGATGATGTTTATTTACAGCTAGTCATCAAATCCGCTGAAATCATAATTCATGCCCAACCTTCCACCGAGGCCGGCCATCTCGTAATATATAAAATTGTCATAGGCAACTTTTGAAATAAATCTTCTCTCGCTCCATCATTTTTTCTTCTCTTATGATCTAACGCTGTCTCTAAGATTACTAGCTCGTCTAAGATTTATGTTCTTCTGGTTTCTTAACTCATGATGAGGCACGTAGGTCTGGTGAAACTAATTGATGCATCTTTGCTATAAGACTGGTCTAACCACCAGGGCTGTTTAATTGTATCAATAGTCTCTTGCTCTACGCTGCCCCTAGCTACTGTCTATTGTCTCTGCATCTAACACAACATACCTGTTCGTCTTGTAGTTTTGACAAATTTTTTAACACAAATCTTGAACTGGCGACAATGTCTTTCTTGTCTTTATCTATCATCTATTAAAGGTGGCGTTTGAGCGTCTTGTTGGTTGGGCAAATAATTTGATACAATACTGTGATCAAAGCAACCAACCACCTTCAGTGGCTTGTTCGCCAGAAAAATGAACCATTAAAACATCGCTCGCCACTACACAATTTTAATACATAGCAAACTTGCTACCCTACGCTAAGCGCGTTTCGAAATCAGATTGCCTTCATCTTATTCCCGATTTAACGTTCCCCCGTTCTCTGCTAAAATGTGTTCACCCTCGCAACACTTTCTCGTGCGTCTTTATTTTTATCACTCACCAAAACCTTTCAAGGGACGTAATTTAAAATCTCCCTTTGCTGATTAAACTCAAAACCCATACAATCTTCTTAAATCCTATTACTAAAACATTACTATGCAAATCAGTCACACTATAATAGAGAACTCACATAAAATACTAAACCCAAAACACCAAGCTACATCTCCCAAAAGGGGACATACGGTGTTACCTCCCTTCTCTCAAAACTCTCTTCTGCCCATTTCACTTCCCCTTAACAAAGACACATAGTCTATCAACAACTCTATTTAACTTTCTTAAACCATTTTTTTGTACTCTCTTTCATTTTTAAAGTCCCAAGCTACCGGTCACAAACATAATGGATAATCTTTAAGCAACATTTCATTCGTTTCAACCAGAGGCAAGACACCAACGTCCTTCTCAGGACGCCACTATTCGAGACAAGATCACATTTTCATCAAAATGACCAGAAATATCATGCCAAAAGGAGGAAGGTCTACACCAGCCCGCCAGCGCTGAACAGCCATGTGAATAACAAAGCTTCAAACAACAAAGACAGACAGCCAGAGAGCAAGACTCGTGCTGAGACCGGTCCTCCTTCAACTCTAGACACGACGACGGAGTTAGCTGCGACGTGTGACGACCCTACTGAGAGGCTGAGAGGCCCGACTCCTTGCGAGACAGAGGAGAGGGCAGATGCAGGCGTCCCTGGCCTAGATGATGTAGATCCAGAAGATTAGGAAACGATGAGACTGCTAAACCAGCTGGAGAAGATGAGGGGATGGTTGGAAAGAAAAGAGAAAAGGGCAGCTGCAAACGTCCACGGTCTAGACCCTGAGCGTGAGAGGGTGAAGAGACTGATACAGGGGATAGAACAGACGCTGGAAAGGAAAGAGAAAAGAAAACAGGAGCCTAAAGCCGAGGGACCACCACCACACGAACCAAGATCGTCAGCAGAAACCCTGTCTACCACAGAGAAGCTACGACAAACACCGAAGACACCAACACACGATGCCGGCGACACAGATGCGATAGAGAGGTGCGTTAAGATCACGCAGATGTCGGGAGGTGAGGCTTCACTCAGGGCCCTACCAGATGACAAAGTGATATGCATCCTCGAGTCAATAACTGGCAGGAGAGGCATCTCTAAAGTACGGAGGCACGAAAAGGGAGTCGTGTTTTCGCTCAACAGCAATACAACAACCACTTCACTGATGACCGAACTGGAATCTAGCCCAAAAGAAGTCCAGTTGCCCCACCAAATAAAAGTGGTGGTGGAAATGTACAAAACAACAAAGAAGTTGGTCATCAGAGGGGTGGATACCAGATGTTCCGAAGCCGAGGTCCACAGACACCTTCAGGCTGAAAACGCAAATCTAAAAATCACACAGGTCGAAAGGCTAAAAACTTGGGCAAAGAAAGATACCAATCTGATGATAGTTACGGTAGAAGGATCAACAAGACCTGAGAGACTGACGCTCCAAGCAACCACAAAAAAGACAGAAGCCTACATCCCTCCGGTGATGCAGTGCTCTAACTGCCAGCAGTTTTCACACACCAAGAAAACATGCAGGAGGGACATAGTCTGCCGATATTGTGCGGGTGGCCACCTATATCGCGACTGCCCAAAGGCGAAGGAGGACCCCAACTACAAAGCAATAAACTCAAACCGCACCTGTGCAAACTGCCTCGGAAACCACGGGGCTAGATACCGAGGCTGCCCGATGTTCCAGGAAACAAAGAGCATCCTGAAGGAAGCGGTCTCCAAAAACATGCCCTTCAAGGAGGCAAAACACAGAGTGGCTGCGGATGTTGCAGAAAAACAACGCACGATTGACAGACGACAGTTACACCAGCTGACCGCTGAAGTCAAACAATTGAAAAATAAACTCCAGGTCGAAAACAGAAGCAAGCAGGCTCCCGAAGACGAAAAGGACAGCGGTGAAGACGTAATAGAAATACAAAACATCAGAGAAATGATGAAAGACATGAAAAGCATTAAGCAGCAAATAGAAGCAGATGTAAAGATGCTGACAGAACTGACGAAAGAAAACTCAAAAATCCTCAAGAGAATCGAAACAGAGCGAAGAGCCATTGAGGAAATGACATCAAACACAAGGGCGACCAAAACAAACGAACAATCAGACGAAGAAGTCATCGAAGAAACACTTGAAAAACTTCTACCAGCAATAATAGAAAAAGCACTACTACAGATACTGGAAAGCAGGAAGACAAGAGAAACAGAAACTAGGAAAGCAAAAACTAACAAAACGACACAAGACAGATAGGAAGGCAGGAAATGAACACGCCACGACAGACAAGCAACGAAGAGATAACCAGACAGCCAGCTAGCGGTCCTTTTTAGGACCAGTCCTTTTCAGGACTAGGAAAGTGATACCAGCGAAGGTACCAACACACTATATACCCCAATATAACCGTTTGTAACCCTTCAATGGGTTTTGGTTGAACAGGGTATTACAGCAATCTAGTAGACGAAAACAACAACAACAACACAAACATAATAAAGATAGAAAAATTGTCAGAATGCAGGAAGACGCTAAGCGCACAACTGATGTAAACAGACTGTATTACCGACAATAAAATGATTATCCGAAGCCATTCTCCACATCAGTTGCTGAGCGCGTCATGTCCAAAACGCCGAAAGAGAACAAGTGCCGAACATAATAAACATGCATACAAATGAAAAGCGCAGTATTTGCGGAACACCGAAAAAAACGAACGCCGAAAAGCGGGGTCCTGCTGTGTATACATGTCGTAATTCAGCGTATTTTTTTAATGCTCTGGATATGTTAATTCAAAACACGTCGAGCGGTGGCAGAATGGTTAGAGTGCTTGCTTCTCAGGGTAAAAAATTACCAGATTCGGAATCAGGTAGTGCCACGCTTCAGTCTAACCCGCTGTAATTGCGTACCTGACACTGCTCATGAATTCAGAAGGCAAATGCAGCAAGGAAGGAACTTGTTATTCCACCTCATGAAGCTGAAAAAAACATATATATATATATATAATTTTGCTCTCTCTCTCTCCCTCTCTCTCTCTCTCTCTCTCTCTCTCTATATATATATATATATATATATATATATATATATATATATATATATATATATATATATATATAGAGAGA
Source organism: Oreohelix idahoensis (assembly GCA_024509875.1). Taxonomy (NCBI): domain Eukaryota; kingdom Metazoa; phylum Mollusca; class Gastropoda; order Stylommatophora; family Oreohelicidae; genus Oreohelix; species Oreohelix idahoensis. Next base: position 253,133 of record JAMPIV010015624.1, read on the forward strand.
GAGAGAGAGAGAGAGAGAGAGAGAGAGGGAGAGAGAGAGAGAGCAAAATTATTTTCACAGTTGCCTCAATTTTAAAGAATGGATTAGCGTTGCGTAAAAACAAAACAAACAACAAAAAACACGAACAAAGTATACAATTTATTATTCACGAATGGAAGTTCTTGTACCTTAACGGGTTAATTTTAATTTGAGTATTGCACACCAGAAGTATAATTATCTTTATGGTGACCTGTACATATATTTGACATATTCATATAATCTGGATATCGTTGTAAAGACATTCACAAAAGAAATTCTTCTTAAATGTAAGAAATATACTACAAACAACAACAAAGAATAATGTTAAAAGGTATAGAAATAAATCATTAGTTTGGAGAGATCTAGAAAGAGACATTTTAAAGTGATCTTCAAGGAGAGAAAGGAATGGGGGAGATCATGTTTGCAGTAATTGAACTTGAGGGCTCGGCGATTAAAAACCCATTGGATTATAATTTATATAGATCAATTATCGCCACACCCAGCTGTACGTCAGTGACGTTGTCAAAGTAAGTACATAATAACGGGAACAACAATGTTTCCGAAGGAGAAGACATGTAAAAACAAGATAGAATGAAAAAGGATTGAACACGTTTTGATATGAAGATAGAAAATTTTTTTTTTTTTTTTTTTTTTTTTTTTTTTTTTTTTTAAAGTTCGCGGAATGTTAATCGTTTATTAAATTCTTCATGAAAAATTTTGAAATGCTGCTAGCATTTTTTTTTTAAATCTGGGTGTTTATTGTTACTGTTGATCAGAATCGACATAACTGTAGTCAGGGCAAACCCATAGGTGCTCAGTCTCCCTCAGCACATGTCGAATGCTAATTGTTTCGATATGGTGCTGTTTGTATACACGCCAGATGCATCCTCTCATACGTCCATCCGTGCTGGTCTTACGTTTGGTATCAAATTCCAGCAATCTTAGCCTTGCTGGTTCATAGATTGTTGTATCGTTCTCTAATAGGCGATCATTAATTCTTCTTAATATCTCTTCCTGATCAATTTTCAGTGCCCCCACTGACGGGGCTCTCGAAGCTAGTCTGTCAGCTCTCTCATTGCCACGTATCCCTGTATGACCAGGACAGTAGATTCCGACCAGTTCCTGAAGGTTCGAGGCTTTTATAGTTATTTGTCATTCATGCCGTAGCCATCCATTGTGGACCGTCCAAAGCATGGACTGAGAGTCTGACACAATAACTGGCTTAGTTGGTAGAGTTTCAGACAGCTTACCTCAGGGTCACAGTAGCTGCTTCTATCTCCATTCTCATGCTGGAGGTTGTTGCCGTGTAGCTCTGTAACGACCCTGCTCTTTACTCTAGTCCAGAAGCCCCATCCTGATTTCTCACCACCTGATGTCTGGGCGTCTAATATGAAGGTCATCACAAAGACCAGATGGTTTCATTCTTCATTTTAAAAATTGTTGTACATACACAAACACAACGGAAGAGTCTGGCTAGTGAGGGTCTTAATGACTCGATATTCCAAGTAGAAATTTAATGACGACTTTGTTTTAAATTAAAGATTTGCCTCGTTTTGGCGAGGCACGCTCTGTTCTACCAATACACAAGGTCCGTTGGTTATATTAGGACGCATGTCCACATATAAAAAAACCCGTTGATCTGATGTTAAAAGAGACAGTGTGCTTTACGTGGACGCGTAGTTTCTATATTAGAAAATATGGCTATTGCATAGAAAATAAAAACTATTTAATTTAATAATCAGGGCATATAAATACGTGATGTACACTCAGGTGGGCCAATTAATTGCAAATATCGACTCTAATAATAAATGCAAAGCGAATGCGTTGAAGAATGATATGAGTTTGGCGCAAAACTAGTTTCCAGAATATGAATCTTCAACTCTGTATACAGTGGCTATGTTTGCAGCGCGTACTAGTAAAAGAGGCTCCGTGCACAGTGTTTAGTCTAGCACAAGGTTTCTTAAACTTTCTCGTCCCTTGGACCCCTCTGATTGTCCGATAAAGACTGTGAACCCTTCTTGGAAAAGTAAAATGTGCAAAAAAGCGCAATAAAAACTTTATATTTTAAATTTTACGTTATGTACACGGACCCACAAAGTTCATTCACGGATCTCCAAGTGATCCAGGTACCATAGATTAAGAAATCCTGGTGTAGCAGCTTCTTGATTTTTTCGTAATTTCCAGGTCAAAGTCGCTATTCTTAGTTATTTTAAAATTATATTCCATAGAACCTAGTTTTCATTTCAGGCTGTTTTGTGTGCTTTGTTGGATAAAACCCAACTTTAGTATCTTCTCTGAAATGATCACCAATAAAAATAATAATAATAGCCCCTTCAGTCATAACTGACTATGGGAATGCGCCCCTGAGGTGACAGCCCTCAGCTGATTATTTTCCTGGTGTTCCTTTCGACGTTTTCACCTCTCTTCTGCCTGTTGTGTGAGCTTCTGTTCGCCCAAACTGAGGTGGTGCCGCAGATAGCATCGCCACTTGGTGCGATCGGCAGCTTCATCCTTTCAAGTTGCTGGATTTATGTCCAGTGCCCTCATGTCTCTCTTGCACATCTTTGAATCTCAGCTGCGGTCGCCCAACTGTTCTTTTGCCATCTGCCATTTGTCCATAGGAGATATCTTTCGGGATGCGACCGTCTTCCATGCGGCGGACATGGCCAAGCCAGCGTAGTCTACGCTGTCTAAGTAGTGTATACATGCTTTGAAGACCAGCACGTGACAGCACTTCGACATTTGTCACTTTTTCTTTCCACGAAATGTCGAGGATGTGGCGTAGATACCGTAGATTGAAATTATGGAGCCTTCTTTCGTGCTTAGCATAGGTTGTCCATGTCTCGCTACAATGTAGAAGTGTGCTGGTGACGCAGGCGTTAGATACCGCAGGTTTGGTCTTCATTGTGAGTTTAGAGTTTTCCCAAACACGCGATGTGAGGTGGGCAAAGGTAGCTGCAGCTTTGCCAATGCAGTTGTCAATTTCTGTGTCCAGAGAGAGTTTGTCATCGATGGAAGACACAGGTATGTAAAGTGGTGCACTACTACAAGTTCATAGTTATCGATAGTGATAACAGGTGCAGAACTCACATCCTGGCTTAACACATGCCTAAGTTTTTTTCAGACTTATTGTGAGGCCAAAGTCCTTGCATGCTTGGGCGAAGCGATTCATCAAGCTGTGAAGCTCCTGTTGGCTTTGAGTGATGATCAGCGAATAACAAGTCTCTTTAAGTGACCCTTCTGATTTTTGTTTTTGCCTTCAGCCTTGCGAGATTATGCAGACGGCCATCTGACCTAGCGTGAAGGAAATTTCTTTCAGTTGCATCTCTGAATTCATGTTTCATGTGAGCATTGTATTCACTGTTGTCTTATGTGAGTATTGTACAGTATTTACTGCTGTCTTAGTGAGTATTGTATTTACTGTTGTCTTATATGAATAGTCTGATATGAGCATTGTCTTTAAAGCTGTTTCATGAAAAATTATTTATTCAGCTGTGTTATATGACCATTTGATTTTTTAACCAACTCTATGTGTGTTTTTCTTAAACCTCTATTTCCCTCATTTTACAAACTCTCTCTCCCTCTTTCTCTGTTTGTGTCTGTCTGTCTGTCTGTCTGTCCCCCTCTCTCTTTTTCTCTCTTTGGCTGTCTTTGTATCTCTGTCTGTCTGTCTCTGTTTGTCTGTCTCACTCAGTCTGTCTCTCTCTGTTTGTCTGCCTGTGTCTCCCCATGTCTGTCTCTCTGTCTGAAAAATTATTTATTCATCTGTTGTGGTGAAATTACAGTGATGCAACGTTAAAATTCCTCCATTTATAAAGATAACAGGTAAAATAACATGTAGGGATAAAAATATTGGTAAGATGTGCTGATACATTCTCGCCTACGCCAGCGTTTTCTAGCGCCATTGAAACTAACTAGTTAGAACATGCAGACTAAACGACCTATCCTTTTAGACGGGGTAGAAACGGAGATAAAAGAAAAAAAAAATTATGACGGTCTGAACACGTGTTTGAATCTAAAGACTAAAAGACGCAATTTGTAGTTTTTAAAGAAAAAATTACGCCACTAGTTGACACAATGTAAGGAATTGGAAGAAAAACGACCTTAGCTCTTGTTAGAAACAGACGTATCTTGGATGGTTTACGGTAATTAGTCGTTTTTAGTTTGAATATAGCGGCAAACGCCGTACACGAAGGTTCAAAAACAAATTTCAAAACTAACCTTGAAAAAAGTAGGTTTTTTCTTAATAATAAGTTTAGGAGAATAAAAAATAGCTAGTTTGATAGCCCATCTTAATCTGAGAAATAATATGCTTTTAATTACATAGACGGACAGATAACACGGAAGATATTGACGAAAGACTGTATTGTTCAATGCAGACTAGCAGACAGTTTTGTGTGCATATTTTCACTAAAGTTACATTTTGACGTCCTTGAGAGTAAAAATGCAAAAACAAACTGCAGGTGGACTAGGGGCAAGGTAGGAGGATAGTAGCTAAAAATAACTTAGCATAGAATCTTAGAAGTAGGGGAAGACAATATTTTGTGTAGTTTTTTCTTGTAGTTTCGTCCACAAACAAGTGTAATTTTGGGAAAAACCAAGTTGGGACGGACAGACCGACAGAAAGATACTACACACTAGACTGAGACTGGACCGAAATTGGACATTTGTAGTTTGAATATTTGAAAGGTTGAGGGGAAGTCCGCTGATTGGACAGAAGCTTTTATATTATAGAAAGAAAGACGCCCGCTAGTGCCAATTTTGAAGAAGACTGTCCATTGACACAGTACGTTAATGCTAGAGGTGTGATTTCCAGGAAATATTAAATATTATCAGTGGGACGCCCTAATCTAGCCAGCAGCTCAGCTGAGTTTTGCTAGTACAACTTAACTGTGTTCTCAATTTTGAATTGTGGTAAGGAAAAAAACATTTACCTTTTATATTTTAATATTTTGAGTGATTGATACTGCCATGTCATGAAAAATGATTACGACAAGTGAGTGCTTACTCTAGGTCCCCAGCAGCAGTCCAGGGCCTAGAGACAAACAAATAATATAGGAAAACATATCGAAGACTATAGAAGAAAGATCTATATTGGAGATTAACTTCTAAAGTTGACCATAAGAAAATTTGGTTCAGGACTAAATTAATTCAAAAATTTTACAATTTTTCTAACAAAAAGCCATCATAGAGCTTATTATTATTATTATTAGAATTAGTGTTTACATGTGTGTGTCAGTGTATTTAAATTACCTACACATCACATTTCATTACCCTAGACATTAAACGTAGCTAACATACATAATAGCAGAATAAGTCTGTTTGAGGTCATAAGTGGTAGCAGAAAGGCATTCTGTAACTCACATAAACTTTTATCATCAGGAGCCTTCACAGCTGACCTCATCCGGTACACTAGGTAACATAGCAACCACACAATACCATCAAAAACCACTACACCTGTGTTATATGACCATTTGATTTTTTAACCATCTCTATATGTTTGTTTTCTTAAACCTCTATTTCCCTCATTTTACTCTCTCTCTCTCTCACACACTCTCTCTCTCTCTTTCTTTCTCTCTCTCTATGTGTGTCTGTCTGTCTGTCCCCTCTCCCTGTCTGTCTCTGTTTGTCTGTCTCTCTCAGTCTGTCTCTCTCTGTTTGTCTGTCCGTGTCTCTCTCTGTTCTTCTGTTTGTCTGCCTCTGTCTGTCTATCTCTCCCTGCCTTTATGTCTCTCTGTTTGTCTGTCTGTCCGTCTGTCTGTTTCTCTGTCTGTCTGTCTCTCCATGTATGTCTGTCTCTCTGTCTCTCAATCTCTCCCTGTCTGTATGTCTGTCTGTCTGTGTATGCGCATCTCTCTCTCTCCTGTCTCTCAATCTCTCCCTGTCTGTATGTATGTCTGTCTGTGTATGCGCGTCTCTCTCTCTCTCCCTGTCTCTCTCTATGCTAAGAAACCCACCACTTGTGCAAAGGACTGGAAATATAAAGTATATAATTTCTCTAGAAAATCTCAGAACTACTGATATAAAGACGGTTGCACATGGGTGCGGATAGTAGACGTTGCTCGTGCCATTGCACAATGAAATACTCGTCGTGATGACGTTCGTTATTATCATTATTATCTTCAGAGTCGGCCCTAAGGATTTTTTCAAGGTGGTACTAGATCTCATGATGGTGGTACCCACCCGGTCTTCACCACCGTGCAGTCTTGAATATACTCTTACGAGATTCAGTTAAATGTTACTCTTACGAGACTCCATTTAATGTTATTGAGTTGGATCACGCTATAATTGCCGCACGTGATAGTCATTGTAGCATTCTATAAAAACATAATACATTTTTGTTTCTCATATCTTATTGGATATTTTTTTCTGTACTCATTATGAATTACAGATGGCTACACCGCTCGCACCCCCAAGAGCCTGCAATAATTATCTTTATACTGTTCCTCCTTTCTCATTATCCTCATAATCGGGACCGCTACTGTAGTCATAAAAGCCGGCCCGGCTCAGACTGAAAAGTCCCTGGCCAACGGGGTTATGTCACCTCGGGGACTGGCGTAACAAGCCGACAGTGGTTATTTTATTGCTAGGAAGACGAAACAGGAGCATAAAGAAACCAGGAGAGACAGAATGAGAAATGATGGCACCAGAAGAATTGTAGGAACTGCATCCTGCATGAAGTATATAGAGAGACAGAAAATTTAATGTTTTTGCTGCCTCGTGAGAATGGATCCCGATAAACTACCACCACGTACCTACAACATGACAGCAGAAGATGTGGGATCGGGGTACGGGGAAGACCACGAGACAGATGGATAGACAAAATCACCGATATCCTACAGCAGCACGTGATCACAGCAGCCAACGCGACACACTTGACTCGGGAACGCAAACTTCAGTTCCCCACTACGCTTCAGGAAGGAAAAATTATAAAGTAAAAGCTAATGAATATAATATACTTTAATTATACCTTTATAATATTAATACTTATAACATAAGTGCTGAATCAACAGGTGCTAATCTGATCATCAGAGGAATCTATCTCGCCAGATGCTGTGTTTCTGTGAACTTGCTTTGGACGTTGAAATATTATCATTATTGTTTATATTAATGTAGTTTATAGCAAATATTAATTGTTCCTTAGTGAAATATCGTCAAGGAAACAGCTCCTTCGCCATTGTAATATTTTTGTACAATTAAGGCAGTGTTTCTGAACATTTCAGAGGTCCTCCACCTCTTGACATCATCTTACGAGGCCTCCCCCCCCCCCCCCCCCTGACATCATCTTACGAAGCCTCACCCCCTTCCCTTTACATAATCTTAAGAAGCCTTACACCCCATTACATCATCTTAAGAAGCATCCCCCCCCCCTTTTACATCATCTTACGAGGCCTCACCCCCCTTTACATCATCTTAAGAAGCCTCACATCCTTTTACATCATTTTAAGAAGCCTCATACCCTTTTACATCATCTTAAGGAGCCTCACACCCCTTTACATCATCTTACGAGGTTTACATGATGAGGTTGCACCTCACATTAGTCACCTTTTACGACATGCAGGATAGAGTAGTAGTCCTATTTTTTTTTCTTTGTAGCAAGGAGCTACATGAAGCATTTACGAGATTTCTGACTAATAATTTTATATTTTTAACTTTTGTTTAAATGGTTTCAGCTCAACCACGTGGAATTAAGAGCCGTCGTAGCACAGTGGCTCGGTGGGCCATGGTTCGATCCCCAGTTGAGGTGGGATTTTTTAGACCGCAAACGGCTCCTTAAAATCCGACCCAGGCTCATGAAGAGGGTACCAGAGCAAATCTGGCAGAGTTAAGGCGGCCGGGGTGATGCTGACCCCATCACCCCTAGTGTGCTGACGGTCAAGAAAATTTGGGCCTAACACCATATGCGGCATTGGGCGTGTAACGGGATCCTTTTCTTTTTACCTTTACGTGGAATAAGGCGCCTTAAATAATTTAATAAGCAAAACACAAAGGGTGATTGAAAAGTCACTTTCTGTTTGGAAATTTTTATATCCTCAAGTATTTCCATGGATATACAAGAAACTGTTGTCAAAACAATAAGCAATAATTGTATTTGACACAAAGTTTTCTTTTTTTCTTTCTTTTTTTTTTCTTATTCCCAGAAACGAAATAAAACAAAATAAAATCTAAAGTTACCAATACACTGACGTTACAAGAGATATCAAAAAAGCTCTGCCCGTTATGAAATACTTACTTACTTAGTCGTTCCCCTTCTACCGTGAGGTGTAGAGGTTTGGAAGAGAGAGCGCCAGATTATCCTATCAGCTGTCTTCCTCCTGGCCTGGTTCCATTATAGTCCTCGGTCCTTTAAAGATTGTCTAATGTTGTCCTCCCAGCGGACTCTGGGTCGTCCTGGGGGTCTGGATCCCTGGCTATTTGTTTCCCATGCTTGTCGTGGTAGCCGATCTTCTCCCATTCTGCAGACATGGCCAAACCATCTCAGTTGGGACTGTTCTACTTGGGTCTGCAGGGGTGAGATTTTAGGCCTTGACGTATCATCTGGTTGCGAACCATGTCTCTTCTTGTTACTTCAATCACCTTCCTCAGATACCTCATTTCTGAGGTTTGGATCTGGCTTTTAGGGGTTGTAGTCATTGCCCATGACTCGCATCCATATGTCAAGTGGGACATAGGTGGAGCGGTATACAGCCATCTTCGTTTTCTTATCAACCTCTCTCTTGCTGAGGAATCCTCGATTTATGGCCTGAAAAAGTCTCCCAGCTGCTGCTTTTCGAGTGACCAACTCTCCTTTGATGCCTCCCTTTCGGTCTATAATAGCTCTGAGATATTTAAAGTGGTCGACCTGCTCCAGGACCTGTTCTTCCAGCCGTTATGAAATAATATGTTGAAAAGACGGGATCTTACGCGGAGATATAACGTTAATGTCATACAGCAATAAATGTCATAAAATGACAGTTAAATTTCTTTATTTTGACGTTTGTTTCGTATAAATTAGTTGGATAGGCGAAAAGAAATAACAATTTAAAAATGGGATGCGACTTTTCAACCACCCTGAAGATCAAGGTTTCTTAAACTTTTTGTGCAATGACCTCTTTAATTGTCCAGTCAAGGCTATGGGCAACTTCTTAGAAAAAGAATGTACACAAAGGCATAATAGAAAACGTTACATTTTAAAGGTTTTGTAACGGGCCACCTCGAGACCGCGGACCATAGATTAAGAAACCTAGCTGTAGATTCACTCTCTAATTATCTTTTGAGAGGTGACTAAGGAGGGTTGAAGTCAGATGTACTACCTGTGTTCACAAAGCTACAAGGAGAACACTGACAGGGTGAACGTAAGAAAAATCAAACTTGCAAAACCTGACGATATGCAGTCAAATCAACAACAATCCTGTAGGAGTGAAAGTCAGTCCATGTCAAAGAAGTCACGTGGTTCTAGAGCTAGGCTTCTTAATATTTTAGATGTTCCACACTCTTTTAAAGCATATTAAGAAATCTCGCACCCCTTTACTGCATCTTAAGAATTATCGCACCCCTTTACAGCATATTAAGAATTCTCGCACACCTTTACAGCATATTAAGAATTCTCGCACACCTTTACAGCATCTTATGAATTCTCGCACACCTTTACAGCATATTAAGAATTCTCGCACCCCTCTACATCATGTTATGAATTCTTGCACACCTTTACAGCATCTTATGAATTCTTGCACATCTTTACAGCATGTTATGAATTCTTGCACACCTTTACAGCATCTTAAGAATTATCGCACACTTTTACAGCATCTTAAGAATTATCGCACACCTTTACAGCAACATAATACAAGCTTTACATCCATACAATATTACCTCGCATATATCTATTCTCCCTTTTACCTTTTCTTTTTACTCTTCTATCCAAGAAATCCCAGCATCACCTTCACTAGAATAACTTCCAGCTTAACAAGGTCGGTGACCTACAAGTCATATAGATTTAATATAACACAGAAATTATAACAACACACTTTAAAGCACTTTACGATAATTGCAAACTTTTCAGTGTTTCTAGTTTTTTTTTTGTTGTGTTCCGTCAAGTTATTCCAGTGGATTACAATCAGACTTCTAAGTCCGGCCGCTACATTCCATCAGTATAACTGAAACTAAATACCGTACTTGTGTTGTGTGTTCCAGTCTAACTGAGGTGACTGCCGTATTTCAAGAATAACTTTTGTGTTTCTCAAGCGGTCTGTGACGTTTAAACTGGTTTTGAATATTTTATTGAAACTTACGACCACCTCGCCAGTCTAGCAGACGACCTTGAAATTGTATATGCTATATTTTTATTTATTTTTATTTCTTTAGCCTATCACCGCAATTATTGTTTACATTATTGTCTACACTTCTGCCAGTTTACAGCCTAATCCAGCATTCACAATGGCGCTTCAAGACAAAGAATATTTTTGGTATCAGACCGAACACATTCAGCTTTGTTCACACAAAAAAAGTGTAGTCAATGTGATGACCTTAAAGCGATGTAAAATCCTTCCTTTTTTCTGTCTGTTACTTGTAGATTTGCTATAATTACCAACATGCAAGATTGACATGCATAATAATGGCATAAAAATATTTTCAACTTCCATATGATACATATATTAGTGTTTTATTCAATTATTATCGCTGTTTTTTTTTAAAGTCATTTGATAAAAGGTAGTGAGACATGAAACAGTTAACAATGTACCGATACAATAATTAAAACTGTAACACGGGATGTTTGTGGGATAAGAGTCGGGTGTACATATTGACTTATACATTTCCTCAACTTTCCTTTAGCATATTGTTTACCGAACCCACTATGACGGTGCAAGTTAGTTAAAATATCTTGCTAACAAGCTTGAACACAGCTGACATAAATTTGTGAAGATAGATGAGGAATAAACTATCAAGGGATCAAGGTTAGATATCAAGGAGTGACCGTAACACCGAGTCTTGGTGGTCATGATAAGAAAAATATGTGGAAGGTCAAACAGATAATACCCACTCTCATCCGGTATCAAGGATTGTTTTGCAAGGTTAATAAGGTAAGCCTCGAGAAAAAAGAAATAAATGGAACGATATGACAGATTAAGTGAAGTCAAAAGGAGGATTCGAAAAGACAGAAAGAAAAACGAAGTAAAGAATGTCATTTCGTGACAACGCTGTACAAAAGAGATGAAACGACTAGGACAAGATCACTATTGTGGACTCGATGGAAATTTCTTCTTCTTCTTCCGTCCTTAGCCACCGACCGTCAAAGCAGTCAGAGGCCATTACGCCTAGTGGCGTCTTAGGGCAACAGCAGATAGGTTTTCTTTGCCATTGTTTCCCATCACGCCTAGTGGCGTCTTTAGGGCAATGACAAATCAACCCATTTGCCGTTGTTTCCGTAATCGAAGTGACTGGCAAACGGGTGATCAGCCCGTTGTGCAAAAGCAGCGGCGCAAGACGTGACACGTATTGAGCAAACCAACCAATGGTATTACAAAAAACGTATTTGTTCTAGAATTCCCAAGGCACGTTTGTTATAAAACAACTGGTGACAATATAATGTGTTATAATAGTATCGGTTGTTATACCAGTAACGGCCTGTTATGAATATATAACACGTAATTAGTAACTGATAAAGATGAATGTCTGTATCGATGGTGGTGATGATGACGTCGACATTGATAAGATTGATTTTTGTTATTTTATAGATTCCGAATTCTGACCAGCCATCGAGTTTTTATTTCTTTCATTATTCCTTCTGTTATTTGCTTCTCATCGTCAAAGCTCTCTCATCTGCTTCAAAAAAATTACATCGATAATAGGTGATCACTGCTGATGATAGGAAACTCTATACAGAGCGATACTTCTTCTCCTTCTTCGTTCGTCCTGAAAAGGACGTTTGTTGCGTTGTGTTCGTTTACAGCGAAACTGCAATATTTGCGCCTTTCGACCGAAAAATCCGACTTCAGCACGGCATTTTTGGGACCGGGTTAGCCTTCCCTCTTCGATCCCTACTCACTCAGCCAGACTGCAGTGATGCAGCCTGTTTCTAGGACCACCACTTGTGTAGCAAAGTTTGATTTGCTGGGGAGGTTATGATGGTATCCTAAAAGAATGAAATCCGTGTCTGTATTAACCGTGTGAGGTAAAGCAAATGTAGGCCCCTCGCTCTATAACTGATGATGATGAATTATGTGCATGGAACCTAACGCTACCTCCCTAGATCTCACACGGTCACTATTTTGGCTCTAGTGTCTGGTGTATGATGTACCTAGTGTCTAGGGGAGAAATGAAATGATGGTACACAACACAAAAACACTTTAATTTTCTAGGAGGAAGTGAATAAAACCAGTGGTTAAGTTTTTCTTTAAAATGAATATTTTTTCTGTACAATTTAATCTGCCTGTCCAGCCATATCTTTTGGACAGGTCTTTGAAAATGAGGACAAGATAGTTTACAGAAAACATCAACTAAAATATCTGGACTCTTTGTCCACTAACTATAAAATCAATATATATCTTTCCTGTTGGAATGTTCACAGCTTACACTTTATTCATCTAAGAGGGAGAGTCAATGTGTATGAGGGGCTGTAGTTTCATCATACCCCATAAACTTCCTGAGTATGATTTTGAAATACCAGTGTTTATTAAAACGAAAGTGTCAGATATACCCAGATGCTTAACACATCACCTGGGGTTCCTTATGGAATGATAATACAGTATGAAGTTGCACAAATTCTCGATCTCTCAAAATGCCCAAGCTCCTCCCGTTATCTTCTTACAGCATAAACGAATGGTCGGAGACTTGATGGCTTTATTCTCTCTCAGCAGGTTTCCTGTTACCAGCTGGCAACAGGAAATAAAACCTCTGCAACAAAAGGACACCCTGGCCTTTTATATCTGATCACTTATTATATTTATTATTTTCCTACAGTGATATGGGGTCAGCCTCGCGTGCATTACAGGTGCACTCGCCCCTAATTTTACATGACTCCCACCTTGCTGTGACCACACCTCAGGTCCCTATGGCAGATACGTCACTGTACGTTTACATAGTTTTCCTCAATAAAATAATGTGGAGTAACCACATTTCCTTTGGTATGATTTTCTCTTCTTTTCTTTTTTAAATATAAATGCTTCAGGCATGTTGAACAGTGTTCATGGAACACGGAGGCTTACTAATATATTCTAATGCAATAATATGAAAACACAATCATGACAACATACATCAGTTAGATACAGTTCAATGTGAGGACTCAACAATGTCTGCTCCCGGCACGTCCTTCACTTTTCCCAATAGCAGTATCTAACTTTGGCAGTGGGATTAAACATATTAAATTCATAAAGCATTCTTACCACAAAGTTCAAGAAATATAAACAAATGACGCTGACTTGCAAAGAAGTGGCCTCAGTTTCTTCTGCACTGTCCAGACTGTGAATACTTCTTTATTTAATTTTAAAATTAACACAGCAGATCTCAGCGTATTTGAATGAAAAGTTTTGTTCAACTGGCAATGAATAGTGAAAGCCTTTTGCTAATATTTATTAGCAATGGCCAATCGAAAGCTTGCGACTACCAGAATTCAAATGTAGTTTTTGAAAAATAAAAATAATTCCAAACAAACTCTGCGTCTGGTAGTCGATTGGCCAGTCTGCTTTAGTTATGCCAATACAAAAAGATGTTTCGTTTTGGATTACATTTTTCCTACCGCTCCCCTTTCCCTCCTATACTCTTGTTACCCAAGCGAATTGAATTACCTCAATGCCTCTTTTCTAAGCTGCCGTCCCCACTAACGTTATGAAAAAAACAAGCAGGAACAACAGTCTGTCTGGTCGCGCGTCCGTAGACATTTAGTATTTTCTCAATAACTTGGCTAATACGGGGACTACCATATTATTTAAAACATATTCTTGCTCAGTGGACTCTAAGCTATACTGCCATATGATTTTTATGGTCAGTTTCATTATGGTTTAGATTTTCAATTTTGTCACCGGCAATCGTCAAATAAAAATTTTACACAAGACGGCCATCTTTCCCTCTCTCTCATCTCTCGCTAGCATGTATTTTCAAATAACTACTTGTTTTAGTGACGTCAGAAATACTACCGCGAGGAGGAAATAAAATTGTCTGCGTGTTTGCCTCTGTTGGCTTTGCCACAGCGTGTATATATGCATGGCATAATATGTCAAGCGAAGCGGGGTTTTGAGCGGCGGGTATTTGAATAGGCGTTAAATATTTGTATTGTCTCGTGTTACACTACCAAAAAATGTAAGGATTACTACTTATTACCAGCGTTAAAGTAAAAATATTACGTTAATTCAGACAGTAGTTTGGCGGCACACTTCCGCAAAATCGTTAATTGTAAGTCTTGCCGCGGTCTCTATCAGATCGGGCGAATTGTTAAAAATGTACGTCACAAGGAAAGCGAGGAGGTTTAAACGGCGGGGTCGGTTCTAAGCCTGTCCACGGCACAAAATTCAGCGCTATGCTGGCGTGTGAGAGTATCACCGTCAAACACAATCGGGCGGGTTTATTTATTATCATTTTATGACTAAAATCTTACTGAAATGAGCGATTATTCTCGCAGATTTTACTACACACCTCCCATCCTAAAACATGCATTCATTTGCAGGTTATAATCTGCGAGATAACTAGCTCAATGAAGTCTTACGCGTTTCTCTGATCTTCATCATAAGGATGTCTACTCAAAAGGTCTGCACCTACGTTCTGAGGGCCTGGAATATATTCAATCAGAAATGAGTATCGCTGCAATAATAAAGACCATCTCAATAATCTGGAATTTTCATGCTTGGCCTGTGACAGGAATACGAGTGGTGAATGATCCGTTTGGACCACAAATGTCCTGCCATATAAATAAATCTGGAATTTTTTTATAGCTCATATCAAAGCGAGACACTCCTTTTCACTTGTTGAATATTTTTTTTTCCGCCTTGTTCAACTTGCGGCTTGCATAAGCGACTGGGTTCAATTCCCCATCTTGTGAGGAGGACCTTTGCAACAATGTAGCGCCCAGGCCCACATTGCTTGCGTCACTTCTCACGATAAATTCTTGATTCAAGTCAGGCAATTGCAATACTGGCCTGCTTGTGAGTTTTTCTTTTAACTCCTGGTAAGCCAATTCACACTGTGCGGACCAATTTATTGTATCAGGTTGACCCTTGCGAGTTAAATCCGTCAGAGGAGCACATATAGAGTTAAAATGTTTAATGTACTTTTGGTAGAAACCACACAACGACACGAAAGATCGCACATCTTTCTTTGTTTGTGGCCTAGGTTCTCTTTTCAATTTTTCCAGATTCTTGGGATCAGGGGTCATGCTACCCTGATGTACAGTATGTCCCAAGAATTCCAACTCTTTGCAACCAATACAACATTTTGTTGGCCTAGCGGTTAAGTTAGCCTCTCTGAGTCTATCAAACAGCATATTCAAAGAGGTAACGTGTTCCTCAAATGTTTCCGTAGCAATGAGGATATCGTCCATAAAATTCGAAATACATGGATTTTTCAGGGGATCCAGCAATTTTCGCATCATCCTTGAAAACACACTCGGGGCATTTTTCAACCCAAACGGTAACATGTTGAACTCTTAATGACCTTCCGAGGTGCTAAAGGCTAAATAAGGTCGAACCTCAGGCGTTACTGGAATTTGGTAATAGCCTTTGCTAAGATCCACCTTAGAAAAATATTTTGCCTTGTTCAGCCTGGCAAATAGTTGAGTAGTATCAGGTAATGGATCCTGCTGACCTTCTGTGACAGCATTCAGTTTCCTGTAATCTATGCACAGTCTATGTTCTCCCGATGGTTTCCGCAACAAAACCACACAGGAACTATAAGGAGACTCACTGTGAGAAATAATCCCTTCTTGTAACAAATAATCTATCTCCTCTTTCAAAGCTTTTTCCTTAGCGAAAGGAATAGAATAGGGCCTCATACAGATAGATGCTGGGTCTAGTAGTTTCATATCATATTCCAACAAATTTGTGGGCCCCGGTTTATCCGTTAACACATCTGTATGTTTCTCAAGGACCTGTTGAACCTTCTCCTTCTGTCGTTTTGTCAGGTGGTTACTGATCTTCACCTGTGCAAACGTTTCACTGATTTTCAGTGGATATTCAAATGAGGAGAGAGGGTCATTTTTCATTTCGGTTGCAATAGACAAGGCCAGTAGGTGTGTTCCTTCCTGGATTTGTCTGTCCAGATATTTCTTCAAAAGGTTCACATGATAGACTTTTTCTTTTCCCTTTTTGTCTATCTTATAATTTGTTCTGGATACCTTTTCCAAAACTGTGTATGGTCCTTGCCATCCGATCTGAAGTTTATTGTTGCTGCCTGGCAATAGAAGAAGTACCTTCTCCCCTACAACAAGTTCCCTATCCTTAGCTTTCTTATTATAATAAGCAGCATGCTTTTTCCTGGCTTGTCTCAAATTATCATTTGCCAGTTTCCAACTAGTTTTTAAACGAGTGGTCAGTTCGTTCACATATTGATATGATGAGGTAACAGTCTCCTCTGCCTTCTCATCTGTCCAGGTCCTTAACAAATTACACATGGACTTTTAATTTTTCATACTTATTTTTCATGGCACCTGTCATGTCCTTTATTCTAGAAGCTTTATAGTGAGGACTTTTCTTCCTAGAATCATCACTCACAAATCGTCCACTACCAATTCTTTTCTTGGGGTTTTCTCCCCACTTTAAGTTCATTGTGAGAGATCTCTCTCTTTTCGTTTCCTCCAGTTTATATAATTCTGACCGAGGGATTGTCAGCTTAGTCTGGGGTAAAACTACTCGTCGCATAGTGGCCATTCTAATACATTCAAGTGAAGACTGTGTGTGAAAAGGGGGCTCCCATTCCACGTTGTCTACTTTATTACAATTATTTTTAGTTCCAGGCCTAAGTTTGCCCCGTGGCGTGTCTAGGTCCTGATCAATTTTCCCACTTGTGGGTGTTCCCTCATGAAATACGCCACAGGCTTCTACAAAATTCTCAACGATGACCATCATATCTGGCCAATAATATTTTTGAGCTACTTTTTGGCAGATGGTACCTACTTTCTCGTGGCCCCCATCTTTTCCAACATGTAAACTCCGTATTACGTCTGCCCTATACATTTTAGGAAGGACCAGCTGTCCATGACCAGCTGAACCAGTGCCGGCCTTCCTATATAACAATTTATTCTTTATGTAAAATTCTCCTTTTCTGGGAGGTGTATGGCAGGTACGCAATTTTTGAAAGCACTGCTTCAGTGACTTATCTTGAGCCTGTGCCTTCCTCATCTTCTCTGGATGAGTATTTATAGGTTCATCTTCTTCCTTTCTGGATTGTGATCGGGTCTGGACTGCTGCCAGGACCACCGGTCTCTTGGGATTCCCCAAGTAGACATAACGGCACCCCAATATCAGAGTGTAGACGGGTGCGTCTATCACTGCTGCTCTGATTATCCCTTCCACATAGCGAGTTTTCACTGTTATCCTTGCAATGGGAAGTTTCATGAGTGGTAGGTCCTTGGTCGCCCCTTGTATCTCCACTGTTTCTGTGGTATACTGATCTGGGTTCACCAAGTGCGAGCTCACGACAGCATCAAAATCTAAACCTGTATCACAGAGGCACCTTATAGTGACATCATTACATACAACATCCTCACAAACTGGGGGGTGATAAGGTTCCTGCTGTCCAGCAGGTTTGTCCTTTACTTCCTGGTTCCCCCTTCTCATAGCAGCCAATCCAGAAGGTTTACTTTTACAAAATTTAGTGTCATGTCCCTCCTTCTTACAATACTTACAATACCATCTACCTTGATGAAAAGGTTTTCTTTCATCATTCTTTCTGTCATTGAAATGTGAGGTTTTATTTTTAAAATCATTTCGAGGCCTATCAAAGTTCTGCTTACTTCTGTTATCAAATTTATTATGTTTTTGAGGAGCCTTATACTGATCTACTGGTTTCTTCTTGATGCCAGCTACCTCTGCCTGGGCTGTCTGATACCTCTCAGCGACATTAATTATCTCACTCAGCCTCTCCGCGCCCTGTTCCATGAGAAACTTTCTAACGTCTGGAGCCATGGACTCTCTCATCTGTTCTATGAGTAGCATCTCTTTGAGATCTTGGGTTTTCCCAAAGAAGCCCATTTCTCCATATACGTTTCTAACCGGGCGGAGAACTGGTGATAGGTCTCACCCGACAGTAGCCTGGCATTCCTAAATTTCTTTCTATAAAACTCTCCGTTCTTTTCGTATCTTAACAGAAGAGCCTGCTTCAACATGTCATAGTTGTCTTGGTCATCTCTGCTCATTTTGTAAAACACTTCATAAGCTGTTCCCCGAAGACCCTGAGACAACTTTACACCCCATTTTTCTCTTTCTAACCCATAAGTAGTGGCTAATACTTCATATATGCTTAAATATGACTCAATGTCATCATCCTTTTCTGCAAAATAGTCTAAATGGAGCCCCATGGTTGAGTTGGAGGCCCCCTGACTAGCAGTAGCATCAGAGGTAGATGGGCTGTGACCATTGTCCGGAGCAAGGCCTTGCAACTCTAACTCCCTTAGTCGCAACTCATGCTCCCTCTGTAATCTTTTATCTTCTGCTTCCCTCTCAGCAGTCAATCTTTTTTCTTCTGCCTCCCTTAGCTGTCGTTTTTCTTCTGCCTCCCTTTCAGCAGTCAATCGTTTTTCTTCTGCCTCCAATTTTCTCTCCTAAATTGGAGCCTCTTTATCTCAGCCTCTCAATCAGTCTCTAAGGCCTTAGCCTCCTTCTCAGCCTCAATCTGTGACCTTTTAATCTCTCTAACCTCTTCTACTTGTATTCTCCTCTCTTCAGCTAACCTATGTTCTTCCCTGGCAATAAATGTATCACATTCTGAGGTGACATAGTCAATCAATATTTGTCCCTCCATACTCATTTCCTTGGCAGTCTGCACAGCCGCAGAGCGAAACTTGGCCAGATCTGCCATCCTGATAAATACAAAATGTACTAACTAAGTACCAATTTATTTAATTAATTCTAGGTTCTGACACTTTCTTCACTTCCCAAATCTTGGGTAATAATATATGGGGATTCCCTGGGAAAAATAGAATGTTATTAATGCTAACCCAGACCCCAATGTATGAAGTACTAGGAGAAATTCAAATCACCGGACAAGCCTACCAATTTATGTAGCAAAGTTTGATTTGCTGGGGTGGTTATGATGGTATCCTAAAAGAATGAAATCCGTGTCTGTATTAACCGTGTGAGGTAAAGCAAATGTAGGCCCCTGACTCTATAACTGATGATGATGAATTATGTGCAGGGAACCTAACGCTACCTCCCTAGATCTCACACGGTCACTATTTTGGCTTTAGTGTCTGGTGTATGATGTACCTAGTGTCTAGGGGAGAAATGAAATGATGGTACACAACACAAAAACACTTTAATTTTCTAGGAGGAAGTGAATAAAACCAGTGGTTACGTTTTTCTTTAAAATGAATATTTTTTGTGTACAATTTAATCTGCCAGTCCAGCCATATCTTTTGGACAGGTCTTTGAAAATGAGGACAAGATAGTTTACAGAAAACATCAACTAAAATATCTGGACTCTTTGTCCACTAACTATAAAGTCAATGTATATATCTTTCCTGTTGGAATGTTCACAGCTTACACTTCATTCATCTAAGAGGGAGAGTCAATGTGTATGAGGGGCTGTAGTTTCATCATACCCCATAAACTTCCTGAGTATGATTTTGAAATACCAGTGTTTATTAAAACGAAAGTGTCAGATATACCCAGATGCTTAACACATCACCTGGGGTTCCTTGTGGAATGATAATACAGTATGAAGTTGCAGAAAATCTCGATCTCTCAAAATGCCCAAGCTCCTCCCGTTATCTTTTGACAGCATAAACTAATGGTCGGAGACTTGATGGCTTTATTCTCTCTCAGCAGGTTTCCTGTTACCAGCTGGCAACAGGAAATAAAACCTCTGCAACAAAAGGACACCCTGGCCTTTTATATCTGATCACTTATTATATTTATTATTTTCCTACAGTGATATGGGGTCAGCCTCGCGTGCATTACAGGTGCACTCGCCCCTAATTTTACATGACTCCCACCTTGCTGTGACCACACCTCAGGTCCCTATGGCAGATACGCCACTGTACGTTTACATAGTTTTCCTCAATAAAATAATGTGGAGTAACCACATTTCCTTTGGTATGATTTTCTCTTCTTTTCTCTTTTAAATATAAATGCTTCAGGCATGTTGAACAGTGTTCATGGAACACGGAGGCTTACTAATATATTCTAATGCAATAATATGAAAACACAATCATGACAACATACATCAGTTAGATACAGTTCAATGTGAGGACTCAACAATGTCTGCTCCCGGCACGTCCTTCACTTTTCCCAATAGCAGTATCTAACTTTGGCAGTGGGATTAAACATATTAAATTCATAAAGCATTCTTACCACAAAGTTCAAGAAATATAAACAAATGACGCTGACTTGCAAAGAAGTGGCCTCAGTTTCTTCTGCACTGTCCAGACTGTGAATACTTCTTTATTTAATTTTAAAATTAATACAGCAGATCTCAGCGTATTTGAATGAAATTTTTGTTCAACTGGCAATGAATAGTGAAAGCCTTTTGCTAATATTTATTAGCACTGGCCAATCAAAAGCTTGCGACTACCAGAATTCAAATGTAGTTTTTGAAAAACAAAAATAATTCCAAACAAACTCTCCGTCTGGTAGTCGATTGGCCAGTCTGCTTTAGTTATGCCAATACA
This sequence comes from Oreohelix idahoensis, assembly GCA_024509875.1. Classification (NCBI taxonomy): domain Eukaryota; kingdom Metazoa; phylum Mollusca; class Gastropoda; order Stylommatophora; family Oreohelicidae; genus Oreohelix; species Oreohelix idahoensis. Next base: position 273,939 of record JAMPIV010015624.1, read on the forward strand.
AAAAGATGTTTCGTTTTGGATTACATTTTTCCTACCGCTCCCCTTTCCCTCCTATACTCTTGTTACCCAAGCGAATTTGAATTACCTCAATGCCTCTTTTCTAAGCTGCCGTCCCCACTAACGTTATGAAAAAAACAAGCAGGAACAACAGTCTGTCTGGTCGCGCGTCCGTAGACATTTAGTATTTTCTCAATAACTTGGCTAATACGGGGACTACCATATTATTTAAAACATATTCTTGCTCAGTGGACTCTAAGCTATACTACCATATGATTTTTATGGTCAGTTTCATTATGGTTTAGATTTTCAATTTTGTCACCGGCAATCGTCAAATAAAAATTTTACACAAGACGGCCATCTTTCCCTCTCTCTCATCTCTCGCTAGCATGTATTTTCAAATAACTACTTGTTTTAGTGACGTCAGAAATACTACCGCGAGGAGGAAATAAAATTTTCTGCGTGTTTGCCTCTGTTGGCTTTGCCACAGCGTGTATATATGCATGGCATAATATGTCAAGCGAAGCGGGGTTTTGAGCGGCGGGTATTTGAATAGGCGTTAAATATTTGTATTGTCTCGTGTTACACTACCAAAAAATGTAAGGATTACTACTTATTACCAGCGTTAAAGTAAAAATATTACGTTAATTCAGACAGTAGTTTGGCGGCACACTTCCGCAAAATCGTTAATTGTAAGTCTTGCCGCGGTCTCTATAAGATCGGGCAAATTGTTAAAAATGTACGTCACAAGGAAAGCGAGGAGGTTTAAACGGCGGGGTCGGTTCTAAGCCTGTCCACGGCACAAAATTCAGCGCTATGCTGGCGTGTGAGAGTATCTCCGTCAGACACAATCGGGCGGGTTTATTTATTATCATTTTATGACTAAAATCTTACTGAAATGAGCGATTATTCTCGCAGATTTTACTACAACTTGGAGGTGGAGTAGGGTCTTGGTCAGCTCTGGTTCGCTGACCCTGACGCAAGCAGTCTAGCTATGGGTCGCTAACTGCATTCCTCACTGTTGACATGTCTTAGGTCCCATACAGAGCGATACAACTGGAGACAATCTGATCACCAGAAGTAGTCCCCCGTCGAACAAGTGTTTCAGTCCTCTATTCTCCTTTACACTCTAAAGGGGGGGGGGGGGGCCGCCTGGGTCATGAATCCCAAGTGTCTCAGCCTCCTGTTGTCTTGTGTAGAAAATGAACCCATTCCACCTTGGATGCAGCTTTAAATACCACAATTCCGCCAGCAAGAGGCAATTTTGAAAGTAACAAAGTGAAGACAAATTATTGCGGTCTATTTTAATTTGTCTTCTACTTTTTTTGCGGTGGGTTACTTTTCACTTGCCTCCCTGGGTCCAAACACTTTGCGACAGTGAAAATATATTATGTCGCCGAAGATTTCTAGCTTCTTCTCCAAAGTTATCTGCTTCAGGTTGTTATCCAACTCTTTTGCCAAGGCTTCGTTCATCTGTTTCCAAAGCCCTTTTGCACTGGCAGGTGGAAACTTGATTGCATCTCTCTTCCCGTCCAAGAAGTGTATGAGAACATCATAAGGCAGATCAACTTGAATGTACTCAGCACTGTGCATTGACTCCTGGCAGAGTTCTTCTAACGTCTTACCCGTCGAGACAGAGCGCTGTTGATCTCCCCCTGATGAACTCTCACACCCCTTTTTCGTTCTGTGGATTTTCATTCCTCTCTGAGTAGAGAATTTCCTACCACAGGCACACGGAAATTCCAGCCGTTGTTCAGAGCTCGAAGTCCGTGTAACTGGTCTGTTCGATTCCAATAAGGCGCCTGTGGATTCATCTTTCCCCCCCCCCCCCCCGCCCCCCCCCCTTTTTCGGTAAATCCTCGGGGCATCTATCATTATTTGGTCCTGTAGCAACTGTATACAGCTTTCGGGGTGCCAACCCGGTCAGCCAGTTTCTAGTCTTTTCCAGTGCCATCTGTCTTTCCAGAAGTCCATCGGTCTTTTCCCGATTGTCACTGGTTTGACCATGCAATAATGATAGCTACGTAATGCAATAATAATAACAATAATAATAACGGTAATAATACTGATAATAACAATATGAGTAGCAGAAGTAGCAGCAACAAAATGTTGGTTTCATTTTGACTTTTCTTATTTTTAAGTGCACTCAATAATTATTTTTGTTTCAAGAAGAGATCATCTTCCGTTACGTTAGTGACTACATAAGGAAGCTTCTTATAGTTTACACACTGAAGACGTATGTATTATTTTAACAAATGCTTTTTATTACATTCAGTTTACACCGGTTTAAAATAAGCGTAGCACTTGCTAACGTAACACATATACAGCCAGCTTGTAAACACACTGACAGTCAATTCAATTTTTCTATTCGTTACACCCCACCGGAAGTTGACGTTACGGGATGATATCGTTTTCCACCACTGTCGTATTGTCATCTCCGTTTAGCTCTGTAAGAAATCGGCATTTTTTCAGTGGAAATAATTTGTAATAAAATATATGATAAGATAAAATATATATTTCCACTTTTCAATATATTCCTAATTCATTTATTTAAAACAAAAGCAAATTATACGTTTTGTTTATTACTTTAGATTATTTGTAAAAATTGTGTTTATTCTTTTAGGAACATGCATTTATGTTTTTCTTAAACACTATTAAATATACAGTAGATTTCGCTCTGGACAAAACATTATTTATAAGATAAAATTTCTCTTAATGTAACATCTATAATCTACCCAAAGTTTTATTTTTGACCGGCACAAACTGCTTCTTTGATCCTTAGCCGCTGACCGTCAAAGCAGTCAGTGGCCATCACGCCTAGTGGCGTCTTGTAGGGCGACAACAAATTGATTCCACTTTGCTCGGTCGGCGGCCATCCTTCGTGCAGTGCCCCAACTCTGGTTCATTCTTTGCATCTCAGCCTCCACAGTCCTCCGCCAGGTTGTTTTTGGTCGGCCTCTCTTTCGTTTTCCTTCAGGGGTACAAAGCATAGCTGTTCTTGTGATGGCATCGGGGTCTCTTCTGAGGACATGGCCAACCCAGCTCCAGCGTCTGCCAGCTATGATGGTGTGCATGTCCTCTTGCTTGCTCCGAGTAAGCAGATCTTGGTTGGTGATGGTATTCGGCCAAAAGATTCGGTGAATTTTTCTTAGGCATGTTGTGTGAAAAGAGGACAATTTCGTCATTTCCTTCTCTGTAACTCTCCAGCAAACTGCCGCCTTCACTAAATTGGTGATGACCGTGTGTGAAAGTCCGTTGGTGTGCCATGATCATACGTCCTTATACGCGGTAAACTGACACATATGTCTGGACAGCAATACAGACAAAATTATAGGAACAGACTTATATCAAATCAAGAATACATGAGGCAAGTAGAGTTTTCATTGCTTTGTGAAAGGTTTGGCAAGCAACAGAAACACTATTCCTATTGAGTTCCTTAGATGTGACATTTACTTTTCGAGTACACTGAGTGGACTGAGGTGGAGTGAGGGCTGTCAGAATAGCAGAGCTTGTGTTGTGTGGAAGCAAATCATGGAAAATAGATAATTAAAGCAAGAGGATCAATAGGCGCTTATATATGATTTTACATAGCAGCATTTCAAATCATATAGGCATCTAAAGGAATAAAAGGTGATATCCCGGGCTGAAGAGGCCAGCGTGTAGGATAAGACATCAGACACATGTAGGTGAAGTGATACTTGACTGGTAAAACACGTAAATGAAAAAAATAAACTATCAGTGATTTAAAATGATCAGGACTGGATTAACAATTAAGCTAACAACGCACGTGCTTAAGGCACAAACCCAAGAGGGCAAGAACAAAACAGTTCTAACTGTCCTCAAGTTGGAAAGCCACACATGAGAAAACTGTAGCCAATCACGTGTTTAATGTGTTGATACAAGTTTGTACTAAACAGATTTGTCAGTCTAACACTAATTACGGGTGCTGGTTCTGTAGCGTGGGGCATGAGAGAGCACCACCGCTTTGCCTAAGAGACCCGGAGCCATGGAATGAAAAGAACGGCGCACGATTAGTCTCATAAGTCATGTGACCAGAATATTTGTTAAGAAATGCCATGGGAAGAGTGAAAAATTTAATACAGTCAGAACAGTGTGGATCTGAAGAAGATATAAAGGCACAAACAACGTCATATAAATTATAAGAACATTAATAGTGTGGCAGATTATGATATTTGATTTCATATATCTATTTCTTTATCTTCATTTGTCTTTTACCTAGCTTTCACCTACGCCTGGTTTTAACATAAACCCCCGATACACTCTGAGATCTGTCCCTTTTTCTAATTTAGCGCGTATTTAATTTTCTGTTCGCTATTCCCTTTGATGAGAGTTTACCAGAGACCGATTAGCTAACGTGAGCTGTATTATTTTACACCAGCGATCGAAGTTTGTTGTAATGGGATCAGACAGCGATCAAGGTGGAGATAATTTTGGAACCAAGGGAGACAAAATATTTATTACTCCCCTTGTAAACTGGTCGCTAGAAAGTAATTAAACGACGGTGAGAACGAGCAGATCAAAAGATCTTGCTCGCTAGAAGACGAACAGAGACGAAGGAAACTCACACTGATTAGCGAATGGCCGAAGCCTGATCTAAGAATGAATAGGGTTCTGGTTTTCGGCTTTTAATTTGAGAAAGATCTTTGATTTGCAAATCCGAACGTCTGTTTTCGGGTTATAGTTATAACATTTCCTTTGATTTCAGAGAGATATGTACCAGAGCCTTCTAACTAAAATTTATCCAGTACCGCCAGAATTGCAGAGAACATCAAGCTTTCGATTCTAAAGATCTATTATAATAGAAGTATTACTTAGTTTTTCGATTAGAGACCGTTTTACTTCTGGCTTGTGGTAATTATTATACTAGAAGTTTGAGTGATTTAACTAGTTTAATCGTCAATTATATTTCTCTAAGATTTTTTTTCAGAGTGATTTACTAGTTAATTCGTAATTTATATTTCTCTATGTTTACTGTGTTAAAGTGGATAGACGAACTAATATTAATTTCTAGCTAAACTCTTCCAGCTATAATATAAATTTTATTAACTGATAGTAACCAGTCAGAGAATATTTTAACCAACTGAGTAAATGCACTGATTCATCATGAGTATTGACGAAATATGTATGTATTTCTAATTCATGACGACTGATTCTTTTTAAAATGACTAGAATGTATTTCACGGAAGTTTTTGAACGATAAGACAAGCTCAGCTTGTAGTTTATAATTTAAGGTTAAATAACCGAAGTGGATAAATATATTCTATGTTACGCGGGGTAAGGATAGAATTGTGAATAATATATTATTGTTGCGTATGGTTTTTTACAACATTTTGTTGTTGCGCATCAAAGAGCGCTGAGTTGAGTTTGGTGAAAATATTTGAAGATATGTGAATAGTACACTTAGGTGCATTATTCATGCGCGCAGTAAAAAAGGATGACGTAGGAGTTTTTGTGTGTTGAAACAATGAGGTGGAGAACAAAAATGGACCCAAGAAATAAACAAGACGTGAACAGCCTTGTGTGTGCTGGTTTGCTTGAAAACCCGTAGAAAAGGGTTATATTGATTCGTGCCATGAATGGGAGTGCATACCAGGATGAGTACTGTGAATCAGGTATAATTTGATGCTTATACACTTGGTAGACGGGCAGGTCTATACACCGTAAAAATCGGAGTCTGAAAAAAAATCCTGCTTTGTCGCTAATGTGTGCTGAATTTGGGAAATTCATGTTAATAAAGTTATATGAGTGTGAACAGAAATTACGGGAGAAGGGCACGGATATAATCAATCCATAGAGATGTATAGATGGATTGGGACTGATAAGCAACAATGTATCACCGTCAAGGAGTATAAAACTAGGTTACGAATAGACAGAATGACATTAACTAATGACGGCTCATCATGTCTCATTGATCATGAGTTTTCAATAAACTTTGTTATGTTACCGGACCAGTATTGGCTTCCTATCTGGCTATCTTTGGGCGGTTGGGCATATCTGAGACATTACTAATTCGTTATCCCTTGAGAGAGAACACTGCATAAATAATACAGGGACGATACAGTGCATTTTTTTGCATACCCACGAATAAAGCATTCGCGTGACACTTTTGTGGTATACAAATGTCCTAACATTCATACAGACACATATGGGAATAATGATGGTATGCATATATCAAATGCAGACCAACTCTTTGAATACGCTGGAATAAACGAACGGGCGGACAGTACTTTAACATGGTGGCCATTAAAATGTACCTTCCCGTTCTTTAAAATTCAGATATTTGGAGCTCAATTAATTGCCACGCATATTGGAACAATGACACTTGTGGCATGCTCAATCAATTGATCGTTATGTCAAAGTCGTAACCTTGCCTTGGAAGGTCAACGTTCGTGTGATGTACATATTCAAGTCTCCAGAGAAGTATCATAGTTGTACCGCGGAAATGATGCTACAGTTTTCGATTTCCATTTTCAAGTCCTGCTGTGTACCTGTGGAGGTTACATTGAGTGACGTCATTCGGTAACAGATACTTTCAACCAGAGCAAATTACTGTTTGTTTTGGAGAATTGCTCACCTTGAATTCAGCTGTATGAATTTCTTAACCTGTGTTGGATCGAAATATGTACGAGGAGTATTGGGATTCCCGCAGATAAGTAGACATTGTTATTATGGTGTCAGTACCCTGGTTATTATTAGTGAGCACCTTTCTTTGTCATTTTAACTCGTAAGAGGCTTGTTCTTCATCATAGGTGTCCTTGGGTGTTTTCCTAGGTTGATTTCAGGTCGATGAATCGGAAAGGCTTATAGCAAGTTTCTTTGGGGCTGCTGAAATGTCGTAGATTTTTGTGTTGACGCCGTGGTTCTTTACGATATGATCTCTTCTTTAATTGTTGAGGTTCGGTGATTGTCATTGCTAACATGTATATTTCTATGTAATTGATTCTCCTCATGGATCATTATGTTTTCAGTAGTACTATTATCTTGTATAATTTCTTAGTTGATTGATTTATAGCTGCATATTTTATTAAATAAAAGATGATTAATCTCCAATAATGAGTATCGATAAGGTTTCGATTATAAGATATTACTTATAATACTACAGTTTATTTGATGATGTAAATATTAGAATTCAGAATTTGAAATGTCGACGGCGGAATACTTCATTAAACAGGGTAAAATTCTTGGTTTATCAGGAGACAAATTACAAGAGTTTGCTCAAACAGAATATAAAGAGGCGCAGGAAAGAGAGAAACGTCGGTTGGAATTAAAAGATAGAGAATTAGCCAATCAAGAACGTATGAAACACTTGGAAATGGAAGATAATGAAAAAAGGAGGCAAGACGAAGAGAGAATTAAACTCTTGGAGATGGAAGAAAATGAGAAAAGGAGACAATATGAATTTACACTTGAGGGAGAAAAACGAGCCCATGAAGAGAAAATGATGCTATTGGAAATTGAAAGGCAGAAGTTGCAAAATGGAAATGCTACTTGTCAATCACACACTCAGAATGATGGTCAAAAAGGTGACATTAAAATCCATTTGCCCATGTTTAAACCAGGGGTCGACGATATAACGTTCTTCTTGTCAAGATTTCAATTGGTATGCACAGAATATAAAACTGATAAAAGTAAGTGGTGTAGCAAACTGATGAATTTTTTATCAGGAGAGGCGTTAAGTGCAGTCGCTTCGTTAGAAGGCGATAGTCAAAATTATGAGGAAGCTAGAGCTACGCTATTAAAAAAATATCAGCTTACAGCTGAAGGTTATAGAAGGCGTTTTAAAGAGTTGTTGCCGGAAACAGGAAAAGAGTTCTCACAATTCATTTCGGATATTCGTTTAACTTTTAATCGTTGGATCGAACTTGAAAAGGTACAACGGAATTTTGAAGATCTTGCCGATTTAATATTACGGGATAAGGTATTATCCTCAGTAAGTGATAAGTTTTTGGCATTTTTACAGGAGCGGAATCCTAAATCGTTATCGGAAGTTGAGACCCTCGGGCGCCAGTTTTCAGTTGCTCATCCGAACTTGAATGTCAGAAACACTAAATTACATGAATCGTTACAGTCAGCGGGTGTTGCTACTGTAAATAACAGACAAGGAAAATTTAGATCGAATAATGGTGACAGAGATAGGTTTCGTCATAGAAGTGCCAGGTCAGATCGAAATAATAATTATCAAAGAAATTTTTTAGTTTAGTCCAACAGGATGATACAAATGGTCATACTTCTCACAAACAATGGTATACTATCGTAAATGACATATTAGTGCGAAGATTCAGAGATAGTAAATCTTGTCATATTACTACTCAGATCATGGTGCCTAAGGTAATGAGATCCTATATCTTGAGTCATGCTCACGATTCCCGTTGTGCAGGTCACATGGGATACTCTCGTACTAGATCTAGAATTCTGGCATCTTTTTTCTGGCCGGGAATGTCGAAAGACATTGCGATGTTTTGCCGTTCTTGTGTTACTTGTCAGGAGGTGAAGTCTAGAGGGGCACGTCATTTGGCTCCAATTCAAGCAGCCGATATTCCGGTGCGTCCATTTGAGAAGATGGCCGTGGACATTATTGGCCCACTTCCTATAATGTCATCGAGAGGACATAGATATGTATTAACTTGCATAGATTTGTGCACGCGTTGGCCAGAGGCCATACCACTGAAGAACATTACTACGCAGGATGTAGCTGATGCTTTGTTCCATATCTTTACTAGAATCGGATTTCCGAGAAAATTGTTGTCGGACAGAGGTTCTCAGTTTGTGTCATGTGCAATGACTGGGGTTATGGCAATGTTTCATATAGACAGATCACTGAGTTCCGTATATCACGCCGCCCCAAACGGGATGGTGGAGCGTCTAAATCGATCAATAAAACAGATGTTAGGAAAGATTACAATCGATTTTCCTAAAGAGTGGGACCGAGTTTTACCAGCGGTACTTTTTGCATATCGTGAAATACCGAATGAGCATACAGGTTTCAGTCCATTTCAACTTGTATTTGGTGCTCAGCCCAGAGGTCCATTGTCCTTGATCAAAGACTTGTTGATTGATTCTTCCTTGTCGCAAGAAACTCAATCGTCTTACGAGTATGTTCTAAATCTTAGGAAAAAAATCATGGATGCATGCCAGTTGGCAACAGATGCATCGGAGAGAGCTAAAGAAAAAGCTCGTATGTTACAGAATCACTCAAGACGTCTTCGTCTTCTTGTACCAGGCGACGAAGCGTTCGTGCTTTTACCGAGCAAACAGAATCGACTACTGATAACGTGGTGTGGTCCATTCAAGATTCTGTCACGTATTTCAGATGTCGATTATGTCCTTGATGTTAAGGGACAAAGAAAGATTTTTCACATTAACATGTTGAAAGAGTTTCACTCAAGACCTGAACATCTTCAGGCAGTCTTTCACGCGGTTGATAATGCAGGTTCACATCCAATAAGCTGGGCGTCTTTATCAGTTATTCAGGAAGAAGAATCTTCTTTCCCAGCTGTATCAATGACGTTTCCTAGTCTACCGGTTCAATCTACCGAAACTTGGGAGGACGTGACAATCTGTCCGAATCTTACACTTGAAAACAAAACACATGTATCCGAATTATTACATTCGTTTCATGATGTACTTACAGACATACCAGGCAAAACAAATGTCATCACACATGACATCATTTTAAATGATGAAAAGGCTATTAGAGTGCGTCCATACCCGTTACCATTACACTTTCAAGACAAAGTAAACAAAGAAGTAGATGACATGCTGCAATTAGGTATAATCAGTTCTTCTCAAAGTAATTTTGCTTTTCCCATGGTTGTAATAAGAAAAAAAGACAATAACATTCGGCTCTGCATTGATTTTAGAAAATTAAATCAGGTCACAATTTTTGACGCCGAACCGTTACCATTATTGGATGATCTTTTACCAAAATTAGCAGATGCAGTATATTTCAGTAAGTTTGATCTGTCAAAAGGTTATTGGCAGGTTCCGTTGGAGGAAATGTGTAAACATTTTACGGCTTTTGCTACTCCCAGAGGGTTGTTCCAGTTCAATTTTATGTGTTTTGGACTGATGAACGCACCTGCTACGTTCACTAGAATGATGAGAATTCTCTTCTCGCATAGACAAGATATAATCTCGTACATAGATGATATTTGTTTGTTTAGCAACACTTGGGAAGAACACTTTCACGGTTTACACTCTCTATTATCCACGCTCAGATCTGCTGGGTTATCTGCTAGACCATCTAAGGTGTATATTGGATTCTCTGAGATTACTTTTTTAGGTAGGATTGGTCATGGGAATCTTCAAACTTTGGAGCAGAATGTTTCCAAGATTCTAAATCTTTCCATTCCTAGGACAAAAAAACAAGTCCGTAGTGTGTTAGGACTAGTGCAATATTATGGTAAATTTATTCCTAACTTATCTTCAATTACATCAGATCTATCCACTCTACTTAGGAAAGGGGCTCCTAATGTAATTAGGTGGACTCCAGAATGCAATGCTGCTTTTCTTAAAATTAAAGATTTGTTTTCATCCCCACCGATTTTAAAACTACCCAGGCTTAATAATCTTTATACTCTTCGAACAGACGCTTCGTCCAAGGGCGTTGGTGCTGTGTTGCTTCAACAATTTGATGAACATCTGCATCCGATCACGTACATTTCGAGAAAGTTAAACAAGGCGGAAATGAATTATTCGGTGTTGGAAAAGGAACTTCTCGCAGTGGTATGGGCAGTAACCAAATTAGAGAAGTATCTGTTAGGTGTACCTTTCGTAATACAGTCAGACCAGAGGGCTTTGGCGTATTTAAAGACGAAGAACCATAAATGCGCCCGAGCAGCCCGTTATTCGATTCTGATGCAGCCGTATAATTATACTATTCAAGCAATTCGAGGGTCCGACAATGTGGTTGCAGACGTACTGTCGAGGTGCCCTCAGGACAACAGTACACATGTTTTTAATGACAGTTAGTCCATGGTCAACATAAGTGGTGATGTAATTGGGACATTGAATTTTTGTAAGTTTTATCCGGAACACAATTTGGTGTGTATGGTGTAAGGTGCACATACAGTGTACTATAATATGACTGTACGGCAATGATAGTCTTTAGCGATACATTTTTGCGTGTATATTATAGAGGTTCCTAGGGGCATTGAAATAGGTAATTTGGGACCGATTTATGCATGTATTTGCTATTTTTTGGGGTTGGATCAGGAATAAATATGTATGAGATTTGCAATATACTCTATATTGTGGAGGTACACATTATTGCAATCATTTTCCGATGGGTAGGTAATCCTATTAGATATAACCATATTATATAAGTTTTGGTTCTAGTATTATTGATACTAGAGGTAATAGAGGGCGGTGTTGATTCCGCGTAATTTGTTGTAATTTAGTAATATTATTTATTACCTCCTACTTGGATTTTATTCATAAGGCAGTAGATTATATGACTTGTTTATCACCGTTTCATCTCATCGACGACTGACTAATTATGTTATGAGACATTAGCTGACTTAGACTTACTGAGACTTAGGATAGTATTATGTTGGTATTTTTATTTTAAATTACCTTAAGTGGTACAATTTTGAAGAAAAAAGAAACTACGTGTCTTTTTTCTTAACGGTGGTAGGGGGTAATTGTTGCGTATGGTTTTTTACAACATTTTGTTGTTGCGCATCAAAGAGCGCTGAGTTGAGTTTGGTGAAAATATTTGAAGATATGTGAATAGTACACTTAGGTGCATTATTCATGCGCGCAGTAAAAAAGGATGACGTAGGAGTTTTTGTGTGTTGAAACAATGACGTGGAGAACAAAAATGGACCCAAGAAATAAACAAGACGTGAACAGCCTTGTGTGTGCTGGTTTGCTTGAAAACCCGTAGAAAAGGGTTATATTCATTCGTGCCATGAATGGGAGTGCATACCAGGATGAGTACTGTGAATCAGGTATAATTTGATGCTTATACACTTGGTAGACGGGCAGGTCTATACACCGTAAAAATCGGAGTCTGAAAAAATCCTGCTTTGTCGCTAATGTGTGCTGAATTTGGGAAATTCATGTTAATAAAGTTATATGAGTGTGAACAGAAATTACGGGAGAAGGGCACGGATATAATCAATTCATAGAGATGTATAGATGGATTGGGACTGATAAGCAACAATGTATCACCGTCAAGGAGTATAAAACTAGGTTACGAATAGACAGAATGACATTAACTAATGACGGCTCATCATATCTCATTGATCATGAGTTTTCAATAAACTTTGTTATGTTACCGGACCAGTATTGGCTTCCTACCTGGCTATCTTTGAGCGGTTGGGCATATCTGAGACATTACTAATTCGTTATCCCTTGAGAGAGAACACTGCATAAATAATACAGGGACGATACAGTGCATTTTTTTGCATACCCACGAATAAAGCATTCGCGTGACACTTTTGTGGTATACAAATGTCTTAACATTCATACAGACACATATGGGAATAATGATGGTATGCATATATCAAATGCAGACCAACTCTTTGAATACACTGGAATAAACGAACGGGCGGACAGTACTTTAACAATTATGTTAAGTATTGGTATCTTTTCTCTGTATACAGTATTTGGGTCTAACCCTAAACCTTACCAGCGGCTTCCATATGAATCTGAGAAAAACTTTACAAAAGATTATTCTGATATAAATATCGGGTTTTTTCAAGGTGACCTGTCTGGTCTCGTGTTTTACACCCAGAAAGAGACAGAGTACCAACCCAAAGAATATTAAGAATAAATTGTAACTGGACTTATAGAATATCCAGATTTCTCTTCCCAAGTTCATATACATTCAGCCAGTTGTGGCGATAAAATCAAATATTGACATAACCTGAATAACGACCACTGTGTTGTGAAGAAGATCTATCCTGAACAGATTTATTTACCTGACACTCGATTTAACGATTGAAGATTCCAAGCTACTGTACACTGTGAACATTAGACCTCTTAATAATTTAACACCTGGACAAAAATTGAAGTGACATAACCAGCATCCTACTACCAGTAGTGAATCAAGCGTTTCCCATCATTTGAATTAATTTGTCTTTGGAGACACTGGGGTTTGATTCGCCAATAACCAACCCTATATGGCCTGTGTGTACCTTACGATTGTTCCAGATGTGTGAAAGCCCTATTAGCTAAGAGTGAATGGTTGTGATCACAGGTCTGTCAGAGCGAGAGAAAGCAGGGATAAATAATTCTTTCATTGTATAACCCATGTACTAACTTTGTATTTTTATGCAAGTTGTGCTAATGCTGTCTCTTTCAGAATAGATTAACGTATAAACTCTGTTCTTTATTGTAGAGGGAAATCCTAGACCATAGCGTAAACACCTTTCGACTCTTTGGGGGGTTAATAACTTCTCTTCTAACGGGATCTTGTCTCAACAGAGGGAGGGAGGATTACACCTATGAGTCTAACTCATTAATTAATTAATTAACTTATGTTTATTTGTATTCGATTTGATATTTAATACATTATTGTTGTGAAGTTCTTTATGATAAATAAAATTTACATAAACTTTATTCACGTGTGTCGGTCAGCTTGTCCCAAAAGATCCCTATCCCATAGATATAGTTTTCACGTCTGTGCGTCTAACTGTCGTCACTTATGTGTGTGTGTATGTGAGTGGTGATATATATATTAATATATAGTGTGGTAGACTGTCTGACTAACAAAGGTCTTGTTGTAGAGATAGCTGAATGAGAGAAGTTTCTAGATTTCAGGGACAGACTCTACCTATTTTCCACCATCTCACTCGTGAAACCTATTTCGTTACCTTATCTCTCTCTCACTGAGCTATCACCTGTTCCATTCTATTCAGCAGGGACCAATCTATGTCTTAAATTCCTATCGAAAAATCTACGAAAAATCGAAATGGCCATAAAATTAAAAACAAATCTAAATGTGAACTTTATAGACTACACGAAGGCATTTTGACAAAGTGAAACATAAGGAAATGATCAAAATGTTAGATAACACAAACAACAATGGTAAAGACCTGAGCATAAAAAAGAACATGTACTGGCAACAAACAGTAGCTATAAGAAATAGCAGCCAGATAGGAACATTTCAACGGGTAAAAAAAAAAAGGATGTTGGACAGAGATGTGTGCTGTCACCTGATGTGTTTATTTTATATAGTGAATACATAATCACATCCATTTAGAACATACCAGGCCTATCAGTTGGTAGACGTAACATAAATAACGTGAGGCTGGCTGGTGATACAGTGTTAATACGGAAAGGTGACATGGACTTGCAGGAAATGATTGATACAGTATTATCAAGATGAGAAAATAAGCGAATTTGCTTTTTTTTATTGCAACAAGACCGAGGTAATATAATTCTGGAAGAAAACGACTTCGTCGGAAAGCACTACCAAAGTAAGTGGGCAGTTTTAAAACGAGTCAAGATGTTCCAATACCGGGGAAAGTCAATCGAATGGAAGGTGCATCTCCAAAGTGAAGAGTAGAAATGAGGTCATCCATTGTGGTGGGTTTTGATGTTATGAATTGTTGTTATGTATTATTATTGTATTAAATGAGATCAGCTATGAAGGTCCCTGAATTTAACAAATAGTATTTTAAACTTTCCAGAGTACCTTTCCGCTACCACCCTTTTGATCTCATTCAAAATTAATCTATATTATTATATAAAATGACTTCGTGTAGTGTCTAGGGTTATGAAGGTAGGGTGTAATGTGCGATAACCAACAAATATACAAACAAATAGTTTATTATCCACAACCACCAACAGTACTACAACAATAACATACCAACGATACTTTAAAAGGCTATCTTATTTAAGACCGTGGTTGAAATTTGTGTAAATACAATTTTGTACAATTTATTATCCTGATTCTAATTTATTTTGAACCAGGACTGACAATCAAAAGTGAAATCAAAAGAATCATTTACAACATTCCAATAACACAGTAGATCTTCTGTCCATACATATAATATTATTCCAATATAAGTGTGTAGTTGTATTCTTCTACTTTGAGGTAATACTGGTATTAAACCATAGGTTGTTGGTTATAATCACTCCCTTTAAGTTATGTCTGTTTTCGTTTGTCACTTGTGGAAATATTAATACTAGGCACAGTTTTCTTTAATATCACTTTCTAGTTCTTTTAAGTTGAGCTGCCAGGTGCCGAACAAGAACTTATCTTGGCAGGAGAATACAGGTAGAACTTTTCCTCTGCTCGCTTGACAATCTTTTCCACCTTTTTGATAGGCAATGGCCACTAGCATGGGCTCGAAGTATACAGATAGAGTCCTGAATCGAGCAGTTCTCAGGCGTTTGGTACTACATTAACGTCAGTACCCAGGACCCTGAAATGTGAAGGTTATGCATCCTTCTTTATACCTAGTATACTATACTATTCCACATTTAAGTACAGGTACATTACAAACAAACGAAAAGGGTCATAGCTTTATACCAACCTATGCCACCATTATCTTTTGATGTGATAATGTACACCAGTATTCCTCTCCCCTAATAGTTACAACGCCACTGCAATTCCAGCTGTCATCTTTTCCATATAATTGTGACGGGTGTTGCGTGTTCCTTCATCTTATATTATTTATTGAATATTAAAGTCACTCTCTTGACGTGGTTAATGTTTGTTATTGATGGTTAGCTCTGACCGTAAGAACGTCCCTTCGACGTTCTGATTTGCATATTGTACATTAGTTGATTTCTCCTGTGGGAGAGTTATCGTGCTGAGAAAAAACGTAAACATTAACAGCTGTGGAACCAAACCCGAAACGTAAGTAAGATATCAAGCCTTCTAATCTGAGTCCACATGTATTGACGTTCATATAAACGATATCCGACATTCACAAAACTTCATGTACAGTTCAGCATAACAATAAATTCCAAATAATACAAGTAGGTATCCGTCCGTGTCAAAACAATATGTCAGATGAACATCATGGCTATGTACATGCGCTGCTGTAGTCAACAGCCAGAAATGAGCGCATGAGTTCTTGACAGCTACAAATTGAATCATAATACGATTCTCCTTCCATCATTTAATTTACTTAATAATCTCATATTTTAGATTAATATTTGAACTGACCCTGAGTTCTATTTTGAATTCATATATCGGCTATATACTAAGCCTCTCCTTGGAAGACATACAAGACACGTCTTCTCTGCTTGACGGATAGTGTAACAAGGGTACTGTAACCAAGTCGCCAAGCGTGACCTTCCCAACGCGAATGCGTCATAATCTTAGCATACATTTCGCGTTCAGTATACCGTAAAATATCGATATATTCTATTAATATTATTGACCCCTACCACGTTGCGCACTGCTAAACCCCAGCAGACGCCGTCATTTAAAATAACACCGTAACAGATTTCCTGTCAGACGGGGAAAAAAAATCTATTAGATAGATTTTTTTTTAACTATATTAATCAAATTATTAAAAATTGAACAAAACCCGACGTATGGCCAACGATGTTCTATCTAGAACAGTGTCGCGGTCATGTCAGTAATATTTTATGATAAAATAAACGTCATATCATACATATAACTTATATTAAATAAAGAAATGTCACTGTCATTAATTAATTAACTAATTAATTTGATGTATGTATATACTAACTACTAATGTGAGGTGTTATTAAAATTATTCTAACTAATTAAAATTAAAATAATTAATTATAATATGTAAGTATGGTACTAACTAATTAATATCTAATTAAAGAAAATGAGAAATAGTATCAGAGAGAAAAAGAAATTGAGAAGTACGGACAATTAAAACTAAATATTAAAGTATACATTAAACTAGTAATGCGTGTGAAAATGAAGTATAAGGATAGATACCTAATTAAATTAACGCAATACATTTTAACTATACATATGAAATATCATAATCTAATATCTATCACCTTAATAATTAGACTATTTAAAAGGTTTAATTGGTGTGATATTCTTTTGTTTCATCTTTTCTAAGTATATTTTATTTTTTTATTTCATCACACTTCAACTTTATTGTTCATTCATAACCCTCCACTCCCAAAGGAGCATAGGCCTTCAACAAACACATGCCAAGTCCTCCTGTCCCGTGCCATCATCTCAAGTTCTTTCCATGTTCTCCTCATCATTTTCACCTCTGTTTCCAACTCTCTTCTCCATGTACTTCTTGGTCTTCCTCTGCCTCTCTTGCCCTGGGGGTTCCAGAACAAGGACTGCCTTGTAATGCTATCAACAGGTTTCCTCAGTGTGTGTCCTATCCATCGCCATCGTCTTCTTCTCATCTCTTGTTCCACTGGCACTTGTCTAGTTCTTGTCATCAGTTCCACGTTGGTAACCTTGTCATACCATTTTAATCCCTCTATTCTACGCAAGCACCCATTTATGAAAGTCTGTAGCTTTTTGGTTGTTGTCTTTGTTGTTCTCCATGTCTCCGAGCCATACAATAGGACTGACTTCACATTTGAGTTGAAGATTCTTATTTTCGTGTTGGATCCGATTTCTCTTGATCTCCATATATTTCCCAATGCAATGAAAGCTCCTCTTGCCTTTTGTATTCTTATTTTGATATCGCTGTCTGTCCCTCCAACTTTGTCTATATTGCTGCCAAGATATGTGTATGATTCTACATCTTGAATTGGTGTTTCTTCAAGTTCAACCCTGTTATCATTACCTGCATTTATTCTCATTATTTTTGTCTTTTCCCTGTGTATTTTCAGACCCAATTGCTGTGACCTCTCCTCGAGTGTTTTCAATTTGTCCTGCATCTGATTACGGTTATGGGACAGAAGAGCCAAGTCATCAGCAAAATCCAGATCATCCAACTGCTTAGTCAGAGTCCACTGGATTCCATTTCTGTTGTGTGTTGTCGATGATCTCATAACCCAATCTATTGCCAGCAAGAAAAGAAATGGAGACAAGAGGCATCCCTGTCGCACTCCTGTTCTTATCCCAAACGGTTCTGTTAGCTGTCCTTCGTGAAGAACTCTGCATGTCATGTCTTCATATGTTTTCTTTATTAAATTAATGATCTTCAGGGGAACTCCATAATGCCTCATCAATTTCCAAAGTGATTCTCTGTCTACACTGTCAAATGCCTTTTCGTAGTCCACAAATCCGATGTATAGTGGTGAATTCCATTCCAGACTTTGTTCAACTATTATTCTCAAAGTGGCTATCTGGTCTGTACATGATCTGTTTTGTCGAAAACCTGCTTGTTCATCTCTCAGTTTCTTGTCTATGGACTCTTTTAATCTCTCAAGGATAATCCTGTTTAATACTTTTCCTGGCACTGATAGTAACATTATTCCTCTATAATTTGTATTTTCTTTATTTGACTTGTCCATATTTGTTGAAGTTTTACCGGGGCCCGAAAGGGGAGCAAAGAATAGTAACACTGTCCCCTACCAAGCATGTCGTAAAAAGCGACTAAGGAGGGTTGGGCATGGGGCCGGTTACACCATCCTGTAAAAAAAAATTTAAACCACAAAAAACTTCAACTTTATTGTATTCTATATTAATTTAATAACTAGCAAATTCAACAATATTGGACATGAAGATCCAATCGTTGTTATATCCTAATGACTTGTATGAAAGTTCTTTAAGAAACAAAATTCATCTTATCGAATTCTGATATGATGATCCAATCGTCGTTAGTTCATTTATTGAAATTTTGAACGTAATTTGAATAAGTCATCACCGTATTTGTCCAGTCTATATCAGAGATTGTTCCTTTTTACTACTTTGCAATCGAAATGAGTGATAAGCAAAGTCCAAGTGAAGTCCAAATTTTGAACCGATCTGTAAAACTTGATATTTTGATCACAATAGTTTATTTCGAAATTTCCTCATTTAAGTAGGAAGTCCAACTGAAGTGTTGTATATTCTGACGTAGCCTTAATACCGTTCATTGCAAATGTAATGCTTGATTAGTCAGCAAATTTTCTTGAAATAGTAATATTCATTCAGAATCCGTAGGATGTCTTGACAACGTATCGGCCATTATATTCTCAGTTCCTGGTATCGATTCTATTTCGAAATCATAGGGTTGCAGCGCGATAGCAAATCGTGCAAGCTTTGGACTTTTATGGTTTGAACGACGTAATGCTGCAACAGACTTTTGATCTGTCTGGATCAGGAATGGTGATCCAAGTAAAAACTTTTCCAATTTAGTAATTGCCCAGATCACGGCGAGCAATTCTCTGTCTACAGTCGAATATTTAGTCTCCGGAGGTTTCAGCTTGCGTGAGATATACAATACAGGATGAAGGATATCATCATGATATTGGAGTAGACAAGCCCCGAGTCCGTAATTACTCGCACCTGTACGTAGAACAAACTTTTTAGAGGTATCTGATAATCTTAAAACAGGTTGGCATGAGAAAATGTTCAAGATACTGCGAAAAGTTCTGTCACATTCGTCTGTCCAATTTATCCTTAACGGCATGTTCTTCTTTAGCAAAGATGACAAGACAGCCGTGATGGATGACAAATAAATCTATGCTGTATGGGGCTGAGCATAGTTGACACATTTAAACAACTTACTGTCTCTTGTAGGCATGGTAAAAAACAAGTAAGACAGAAAACATGTGTACAAATTTGAAGATGTCAAGAAACAAAAATGTTTTTCGAGAAGAAAAAATCAATAAATCAATCTATATTAGGATAGATGATTATGAAAGACCAGAAATGATGACTGACAAGTGCTAAGTCATCAAAGATGTGACGAATATGGTTATAGTACCCTGTTATCTGCGTGACGCAGAATCAGGTACTAGTTGTAACTTTAGTGACTGGTGATGAAAATAAACACCATTATCACGCTCGATAACCATTCGAGCATCTTTGTTGTTACGAAATGTAACCACAGCTTCACCATACCTGTTGTTGGTAGGTGGCAACAGACGCACGAACCTAACGTCTGCCGTGTAATTAAAGAAATTACTAAGTGCCTGCCATGTAACGTCATGTGGCAGATTGCGCACTAACACGGTGCGAGAATATGCACTTTTACCAATATATGTAGTCATTGTCACGAAATTGTGCACAATGACGATATGTATTCTTTGTCAAAGAATTAACTTTCCCTTTTAACATCGACATTGTCTTTTTATTGGATGATGTATCATCCTGACTGAAGTTACGATGATACCTATCAGTACCCAAGGTAGTAGGTTTCATGCATGTCGTACATGAATGCTTGTTAGGCAGAAGTAATACCTTATTTTTATTATGTAGGTTCATATTAACCCTAACATTATTATTTTCATTAGGAAAATCCTTTCCCTTTTTCTCAACTTCAAAAGGTTTCTTAGGATCAGTTTCAATCTGATCCTTCCGCCAAGATTTATTCCCAGAATTGGCAGTATTCTGTTGTCGAGGGAAGGTGTACTTGCCTCGAAATGATTTCCTAATCTTCGCTGGGTGTGTTGATACCTTAGTATCACCCATAATATTAACGGCATGTCGTGTAATAGGTTTATCATCCCTTCTATTGCACACTATTTTCTTACTCAATACGACATCCAATAACCCATCAACTCTTTTTCTCAATCTAACAGATTCCGAATTCAGTAATGTAATCTGCTGCCTCTGCCTTTTATTCATTTTATCCAAGTTAGTGTTTATATTCTTCTCCTTATCCATTAAAGAATCGAGTGTGATCAATGCTGTTGACAGTTCATAGATCTGTTGTTGTGTTTTCCTATCCAGTTCAGCATATCTCTGTTTCTCATTTAGGAGTAACTCTTCTAATGCAGTCACCCTGTTATCAATGAAACAATCATCACTCGAGGTGGATTCAGTAACACTAATACCAGATTCATTAATCTCTTCACGCAATAATGCCAAGTCATGCGTGACAGATTTCCCGTTACCTGTCTGGTCATTCAGTATCAGTTTCACTGAAGTTACATCGTCATCACACTTTTGTTCCTGTCTAAGACAAAAGTCATCAATTTTATCATTATATGAATGACATACATCCAAAATATTATTGTCATCAAGTGATACACTCCTATTTTCCCTTTTTTCACTCTCTAATTTCAACGTAACATACTTCGAAAGCAAAGAGTCATAATCTGACCTTAGTTTTTCACATCTTGCTTTCACTTCATCAATTAATTTCTTACATGTTTCATTATCTCTATGAGAATCAATCAGAAATTTATCGAAGGCACTTAATTTTACATCAGCAACACTCTTTGATTGATCAAATAATTTTCTTAATGAACTAACTTCAGACCTTAGTTCACTATTTTCCTCATTGAGTTTATCTAGTTTCATTTTATTATCAGTTAACTCTACCTGATATCTTTTCACTTCTGTCATATCACCCTGTGTGTGAGTTTCCCGCCTTAAGGCTGCGGCATTGTCTTGCAAAATTTTCAATTTAAGTTTCTCAACCTCAGACTCCAACGTTTTATTGGTTTCCATCGTGGATTCTAACGAGGTTCTAGAATTTGCAAGCTCCACTTCCAGTATCCTCAATCTCGAATTATCAGTATTGGTCTGACATTTTAGTAAACTCGCCTCATTTCGCAAGTCATTTATAGTCCTTTCTTGACTGTCAATAATGTCCAATTCTTTCTTCTGCCTAAGAGAAACTTCATCCAATTTCTTATTATCCTCCATTAACACGGTTACTTTATTTTTCAATACAGCATTATCAAAATCCATTGCTGTCAACTTCTTCTTATATTCCCCTTTTTGCTGTCTCAGCTCATTAGTAAGGGTAATCTCCCTACCCTTATGCTTCGTTATGGTTTTCTTTAACTCATCCAACTCCATGCTACTAACGTCCTGAGTAGTCATTTTACTTTCCTCATAAAAAATAGTGGATAATAATTTATAAAGTCTCACTGCTTTCTCCCGTGAAGGGCTATATCCACACCTATGCCAAGCGAACTCCTTAAGATCCTCGCTCATTTGAATGAAAAAATGTTCTATGGCATATTCCTCACAACTACATCCACCTAAACGTAATCTATCTCCCTCCCGGTGAAAATGATCAAAAATATCCATAGTAATTATAGATCTCTAATTGTCAACAATAGAATCTATGTAATTATTTGTACATACTCAACGTATGAACACTCAGTATACCTAACTGTAATATCCTCTTAATAATTGTTGTAAGTTCAACAACTATTCAATATTTTATAATAAAATTATATGTAATCAATAATATATATCATAAATAGTTATGATATTTATTTATATCAGATGCTGTGTTTATATCCTGCACCTAATATAATTATTAAATAATTATGGGCATTATTCCTCCATGAACTATTTTATTTAATTAAAGAAATGTGAGAAGTCAACAATATAGTACTATGAAAATGTACCAATTACTATGTTATATATATATAGTTTTTTAATTCAACACCTATTCATGGTGTGAATACCAAAAAATAATTCAATAAATTATTTTAATATAAAATTTTACTTGCAATTATAAAGTTTTGATTTTATGCCTTACTCATTATGTATAAAGTGCTTTGCTAGTTTCTGGAACCACCACTGCAAATTGTTGCAATGTTCTTGATTCATCATCAAAGTTCCCAAAAATTAATTAAATTAATTAAATATATTATTAAAATCAATTCATAGAAATATTATTATTACATAACATTAATGAAGACAATACAAATGATTAACCAAGGCTTTAAAGTACAGTAGCACAATACAAAAGTGACATTTTCACAAAAATAAGTGATATTATAAAACCAAGTCTACTAACCGGAAGTATAGAAGGGTGAAGGTTAACTGAAGCAAAAGAACATATTTGGCACTACGAATAATGACGTCACAGGACTCATTTGACGATCATACAATACATTTAAATAAAATTAAAGATAGCCAGATTAGAATAAACAGGATAGATTACGAACATATGACTGTAACTGAATCAAAATCAAAATGAATACGGTAAAATACAACGGTTATTTCACAGAACTAGACACCTAACATACAAGGTGAATTAATGCAGGTCCGAACGAAACAATCACCGGTAATGTCTTCGACGCGTTCTTCGCGAAATGCGATTAATTCACGGCCCTAAGGAACGATCGGAATTGAGCTTGACATTCGAAAAGCCATAAGTTCAATTCCGATTCCCAACCTACCTCCCACTACATGTAAAAAGACAGAAACAATATTTAACATGGCTAAAAAAAAAGAACATGGCGTTGTCGGACAAAAAGGACGAAATATTGTAACGTTTAAAATCAGTTACTTATCTTTTTTTGGCAGTAATTCAGTACATTATCTGCTTCGCCAACAGACTCGTAAGCTTGTTTGAAATAATGAAGACGTTAGCAATTCGTTTACTCCGCTGTTTGAGAGCTGTAAACATTTTTTGAAGGGCATTGATTGTTGCTGGCTTTTGCAAACGTTCATACTGTTGTCAAGGGCATGACGTCACCGGTGTTTCGCATAATAATGTCCATTTCGGCTCGAAAGGAAAAATGTTTTTTTTTTTTTTTTTGAGGTTCGCTCTTTTGAAAAGTTTCAAGACCACTATCGGCCACCAGTTGTGACGGGTGTTGCGTGTTCCTTCATCTTATATTATTTATTGAATATTAAAGTCACTCTCTTGACGTGGTTAATGTTTGTTATTGATGGTTAGCTCTGACCGTAAGAACGTCCCTTCGACGTTCTGATTTGCATATTGTACATTAGTTGATTTCTCCTGTGGGAGAGTTATCGTGCTGAGAAAAAACGTAAACATTAACAGCTGTGGAACCAAACCCGAAACGTAAGTAAGATATCAAGCCTTCTGTTCTGAGTCCACATATATTGACGTTCATATAAACGATATCCGACATTCACAAAACTTCATGTACAGTTCAGCATAACAATAAATTCCAAATAATACAAGTAGGTATCCGTCCGTGTCAAAACAATATGTCAGATGAACATCATGGCTATGTACATGCGCTGCTGTAGTCAACAGCCAGAAATGAGCGCATGAGTTCTTGACAGCTACAAATTGAATCATAATACGATTCTCCTTCCATCATTTAATTTACTTAATAATCTCATACTTTAGATTAATATTTGAACTGACCCTGAGTTCTATTTTGAATTCATATATCGGCTATATACTAAGCCTCTCCTTGGAAGACATACAAGACACGACTTCTCTGCTTGACGGATAGCGTAACAAGGGTACTGTAACCAAGTCGCCAAGCGACCTTCCCAACGCGAATGCGTCATAATCTTAGCATATATTTCGCGTTCAGTATACCGTAAAATATCGATATATTCTATTAATATTATTGACCCCTAAACGTTGCGCACTGCTAAACCCCAGCAGACGCCGTCATTTAAAATAACACCGTAACAATAATAGGATAGGTGTTATGCTCCTTAATGACAATCATACATATTTTCTTGTAGTTTTACACCTCTCTGACAGTCTATCACATGGTGGATCAATCTCTAGGCTTTGCCTAATGGTTGCTACAGACCCACTCACTTACTGACATATATTATTATTTCACATTCAAATTTTATTTTAGATACATGTTAATAAAGTCAATCTTACCACATTTATTCAATGAAATACACAGTGAACGATGACTGGCACACTTTCGATCTGCCGTTCTGTCCAGGCTTTTGAGAAATATGGTTTTCACAGCACAAGCCTGATCTCGTCGCTACGTGTCAAAATTTTGTTAGAAAATGGCGTCCCCAACTAATGCTTTTTCCCCAATATCAACTACTCTGGCCAATGATTATCCTTATTTCACTTGTAAACAAAGTCTTTCAAAGATACAATTCAATTTTCTACTACGTTACTCGGGTGATATATGTTTAGTACGAGGTCGGCCAATAATATTTCGTCTCACTTCAAATTCCACCCAATCCCCTTCATCGTACCATCTTAGCCTAGCTTTCACCTAATTTTTTCCCAAAAAATAATGCGATCCAATCTAAGCAGATATGACCTGACCGTATCTCTGATTCTCTATGTATTGTTTTATCAATATTTGATTATTTAATGGACTATTTAGAGAACTAACAACATATTCTTGGTCAGCAAGTCTTCAGGTACACGAATATACAATTTTTATGGGGCTATGTGGCTTGGTTCAAAATTCTATTTTTTTTCTATGTTAGTGGTTTATTTTTAAACTACCTACGAGAGCTTATGTCATTCGCAATAAGAGCTAAGCGTGTTTCCATGACCGTAGTGTCCACATTTCTAACTTTTTCATCGTATTGGGGAAACCCGCCTAGGGCAAAGCGTGCAAGTCGGTTGTAGAGTTAGAACCAATTTGAGACGTGATTTGCGTGTAATATCTAGCCTTGCCCCTCCTTTCCCCAAATGCAGTTAGGCAAATATTTCTTAGAACTAAGAAAAGTGGTTCGTTTATGTCAAGGACGAATTTGAAAAATTGGGTACCGTTTTGTTCGGCTTATGCGTTTGCAAATAATAAGCTGAAGGCGTAGGCGACAACCTACGATTCTCGCCGAAAATTTTTAGTACTATCTTATCTTTTACTTTATGCACTATACTGTTATATTCTAATTTAGATATTGTATTTAGAAGCTCACCACATCCATAGCCCAGTCAAAAGCGGCATTCTATAAAATTAAAAGTATTTTCTGCAACAACACTTTGTCAATGGAAGTAAGAAAGATAGTTCTTCAGTGTTATATAGAACCAATCCTGACAAAGAGATAGAGTACCTCAGTGTTATATAGAACCAATCCTAACAAAGAGATAGAGTACGGCAAAGAGAAAATTTTCTGAACAGTTGTACAACATGGCGTGGAAATAAGTCAACAATAGAAGTGATCAATAGTACTATTGACTGGAAGTTATAGAGAAACATGATCACCTACGCCACTAGGCATGGTACAGGGTGAAACAAAAGTCTGGATCCATACAGAAATAATTGATATATTTTATATAAATTTCGGACATTACAGCAAAAGTATTGCGTACATGAGAAGAATCTCTGTGCCTTCATCTATTGTTAGTTTCGAATTGACATCGGCAATGAAAAAAATATTATTAAGCTAGAAGAGAGAAAAAAATTATTTACGGCTAATTGCCTATACAACCAGACATGATTTTATATACATATATATATATATATATATATATATATATATATATATATATATATATATATATATATATATATATATATATATATATATATATATATATATATGTACGTGTGTCTGTGTGTATTCATATAAACTACGTTGGCACCCCACGGCTGTTTGTGCCTTATACCAGAGCGCTCTTTTAGTTTCGGTGACCGGAATTCTGACACCAGGTAATAATCTTCATGTGTACCGTAAATGATTGCTGGGGGTTTTGGCGAGGAAAATTAGCTGATGTGTGTGTGTAAAATCAGTAATTATATAAATCATTACACACTCGTTCTGGATAAACACAGCGCTAAAATTCTTTTGTGTACTATAACTTTGTTCCGTGTTCTATTTTTGATTGCATTTTTATTTGTTTGAAATTATTTTTGACGGAGTTACAGACTTTTGAAAACAGCGTCATCGTTTGAGGAAATTCATAAAATAAGTAATCATTTTATTAATTTAATATCTAAAAATCGGCCCATTCGTTTGAGTTTATAATTATAAAGACTTCTCGAAGGGAAGCTAAAGATTATTTCCACATACTTTTTTTTTGGTTTCATATCTTGAGAATGTGTGGTAGTCAGTTTTGTGAGTTTGGCATTACAAGAACAAGCATATTGTCACCAGACTTTATAACATTTAAATCACTGTAAACGCATTCCTCATACTCGCAAATCTTAAATAAGGTTGTAAAAAAATAACTTTTTGTAAAGCACTATCTGTTTTTGCATTTTCATTCATTTATAATTATATTTAGCTGCGTATATAAGCGATGCCATCACAAGAACAGCTATGCTTTGGACCCCTGAAGGAAAACGAAAGAGAGGCCGACCAAAAACAACCTGGCGGAGGACTGTGGAGGCTGAGATGCAAAGAATGAACCAGAGTTGGGGCACTGTACGTAGGATGGCCGCCGACCGAGCAAAGTGGAATCAATTTGTTGTTGCCCTACAAGACGCCACTAGGCGTGATGGCCACTGACTGCTTTGACGGTCGGCGGCTAAGGATCAAAGAAGAAGGAGATAAGCGTCAGAAAACATGTAAAGCTATAGATAGATTACTTCCACATACTTTGATCTATCTTTCAAGTCTTGTTAATCTTGTATTTATAATATGAATGTCTTTATTTTAATTGTGTGTGAGATAAGGACTGTTCCAATAGTGTTCTTTGGTAGACAATGCTGTGCACACGACGGCTGCCAAAGAATTCTAAGTAACTGTTTGTATATCTTCTTTCATTCACAGTTCAAAGTTACAATGCAGGTTGTAAATTTAGAGAAACCAAATTCTAAATCTAATACCATCCTTTTATCAATGGCTAGAGTCAGAGATACGTATGATAATTTAGAAATATTTATGAATGGTATGAAAGCTCAGATAGAGTCACTAAAAGATTTAGAGTGGGATGGTAAAAAAGTTGTTCTTTTATTATTCGTGGATTATGACTTTTTGATGAAAATGTTTTGTTTGTCTGGAGCTCAAGGAACATACCCATGTCTGTAGTGTCTCCAGCAAAACAAGGAAATAAAGACATCCAGAGAGCATACAACTTGCAAACCAAGAAGTTTGGCCATGTTGATAAGAGATTACAATAGATATATGAAATATGGGAAAGGGAATAAAAGGCAAGTGGCACGTTACCATAATTGTTTACACAAACCAATGTTGGAGATTGAAATTGAAAATGTTGCTCCTCCTTACCTTCATATTTTTTTAGGCATTGTTTTGAAACACCACAGACTTCTAGAACAGGTAGCCGATACAAAAGACGCAAAGATATTTGAGAATCCGCAAGAGATACGTGCAAACATTAGTACTATTAAGAACTTGAAGAGATTTGGTAGGAACTGGAAAGAGGCAGAAGAATCAGAAGCTAAAATTGAATTTTTTCAGGCAGGTATTGAACTTTGTGAGGATAAGGAGGAGACAGATAGTTTTAAAGTTAAACTTGAAAATGCACAACATGCGCTTGCCAAACTTCAGTTTCAAGATCTGTGTGCTAGGTCTGGTCCAGTTTGCTCACACTTGGACAAGGTACTAGCCAAACACAAAATCATACCACAGGTTTATCATAGCAGAGCGTTCATAGGGAATCACTGCCACAGATATCTCACACAAAAAGTTTATAAAGATCTTACAAGAGCAATCATTACACAAACACTGAAAATTACAAACAAGATATAACTGAATTAGCTTTTATTGCCCAAGAACAATTCAACTCACTGAAAAAAGCATTTGAGAAAGTACACAACAAAATATCACACAGTAAACCAATTAGTAAAGAATCAATAACAGCATCAATAGAGACATATAGGTCTTTGTTCAAAAAGCTATTCCCCAGTAAGACAATTCCTAAACAGCACATATTAGAAAAACATTGCGCAGACTGGATCAGAACTCATGGCTTTGGAATGGGCATGCATGGAGAGCAAGGAAGAGAATTTGTACATTCCACTATTTCCAAAATTGAAAGACGCGCCAGCGGTATTAAAAATATAACTTCACAATTAAAATTTATAATGGAAACTCATCTGTTACAAATTTCTCCATCTGTGAATGTACAGATTCCTCCTATAAAAAAAAGGAAGTGTGAATGATAATTGAGCGAAATTTTGGGGCTAGAGCAAATTATGGCAGTTGTTGCTTGAGAGTGACAGGATTAACAGATTGTGGAAATCATTTAATAGGTGTATGTTTTATTTATTAAATTGAACATTTCGTTTTACTCATGACCATACTCATTTTTACATGACCATCGTGATGTATGATTGAGATAATTGTTAGCTCTCGTGTTTTGGGGACAATTGGGTGTGTTATTTTAAGGTAATAAATGTGGACTTGCAATTTAATGTTTCAATTATTAATGTTTGACGCATGAAACCAAAACAAAACTATGATATCCATTTTCTGCAGGTTTTCTACTTTTGATTTCTGTAATTTGTTATGCATGTTGATTGTGATCGTTTTAGTGTAAAGTGCATTAGAAACAAACCATAACAAAATATTAAAAAAACGTAAATTTTACACTATTTCAGACTATTATATCTTCTGTTCTAATTGTGATAAAATGTTTGTTCTTGTTCTAAAATTTACTCTAACATTTCTAGTCTAGCTATACGCAAACTTAAAGCCGGTATTTATAATAATAAAGTAGCCTAAAAGCATTAATTAAGCCCTATCAAAAGTAAACGCCGCCACATTTTTTCCCGTTAGGAAGTTGACCACGTGACCTCGGTCATGATAGCTATTAGTAGCGCGGTCAAGGAAAAAAAGAAAAAATCTAAAGCGTCGATGGCAAACAGCCGTGACCCAAATTTTCTATTTGTCTACGGCCGCAAATTTTCTAATTACTTAGGGCACCTATAATAATACCGTAGCACCGGCCCTAAATGCAGTGTCACGATTATTTGCTACTGTGAGACACGGGTAGTATGACTTTAAAATACGTGATAAATTGGATGTTTACTCAGGGGGCGTAATTTTGTTTTTTTTAAAGGGGAGACACTATATTGTTAAAGTTAATAACAATAATTATTATACTTTTAAAACTTAAACTTTAAAACATTTCAAATTTTTAGATTAAAAAAATAGAAATATAAGTATATCTTACAATTTAAAAATATTTTTTCAATTTTCTGAAATTGAAATAGAAAATTGTATTTATATAGTTTTAATTTAATATAAATTTAAATATAAATTTACCACCGCTGTATAGTAAATATTTATTAGCTTGGAAATCTCTTAACGCACAGTACACTCATAATGTAATTTGTATTTTTGACCGGCATAAACTGCCGCCAGTAAACGGAAAACATAAACAGCTAAACGTGAAACAACTATTAAATATAAGGAAGTGTGATATTTATATGTTATTAAGAAAGCTATTTAGCACCAAAAAATACAGATTACGGTAATTGCTTTAAACATGGCTAAAGCATTAGAAGCGGTTAACCTCACAGATCAAGGGGGTTAATTAAAGCGTCCTCTGGTCCACACGCTACCAGAGTCGTCCTCCTCACAAAATTCTAGTATTTTGGCGGGTCCAGAAGAAGTTGGACCGAATGGCATCGCAACGTTATATCGCTTTGCCAGTAGTTTGAAGTTATTCCAGTGGATTACAATCAGACTTCTAAGACCGGCCGCTACATTCCATCAGTATAACTGATACTAAATACCGTACTTGTGTTGAGTGTTTCAGTCTAACTGAGGTGACTGCCGTATTTCAAGAATAACTTTTGTGTTTCTCTAGCGGTCTGTGACATTTACATTGGTTTTGAATATTTTATTGAAACTTACGACCACCTCGCCAATATAGCAGACGACCTTGACATTTTGTATGCTATATTTTTATTTATTTTTATTTCTTTAGCCTATCACCACAATTATTGTTTACATTATTGTGTACACTTCTGCCAGTTTACAGTGACATTAACCCCGTCAGCACACTTCACACACTAACAGAATCTACTTGGGTGAAAAATGTGAGTGGACGAACCGAAAACTGTCGGTCATCATTGAACATCAGGAGAAAGAAAAATAAAAAGGTGTTTTACACTGTTTACCCCCTAAGATTAAGAAATATGCAGACAACTAAATCAGTACCTCTTTTCACCTCTAAAAAGGCCTCAGACAAATATACTTTCCTATAAAAATCTACAAGAAACATTCCACACTACATAAATATTAAATTGTAAGGTCAAGGCCAAGAATAAAAAAACCTGAACATTTTTGTCACGATCCAAGGTCACCGTTCACCGTACACAATATGCGACCTTGACACTCACTGTGTAAATCAGTGCTCCAAGAAGAAAACCCAGACGGCAACTTTCATCACAACGTCCATCAAGGAAAATAAACTGGGAGCCGCGCTGGTGTAATGGCTTCGGCGTTGTACTGGCGACCAGGTGTTCATGGTTCAAACCCGGGCGTCAGCGTTTGAAGAAATGTTTACGGCCGGAAATTTGACTGAATAACCTGAACGGCTCCTGTGATAAACCCTCTGTGGATGGGAAGGAGCGAAGCTCCTGACCGGGTTGGAAGGAAAGTCCTCAGGTTCCCCAGCCTCGCAATGACATGTCATTGGGCCGAAGGGCTGAAAGCCTAAGTGCCGCTGGTTAAGGAAAAAAAAAAAAAAAAAAAAAAAAAAAAAAAAAAAAAAAAGGAAAATAAACTGCAGAACCATTGCCGCCCACACAAGTAGAACAAGCAACCATTCCGCCAGTTCCCAACAACCCTTTAGACGGCATAAGCAACATTATGTTGTCAGAATCTAACTAAGAAAACACCAGTAATGACAATTTCATAGTAGCTGTTAACAAGAGAAAGCAAACTAAAAATAAGCTCAAACATGGGAACATTAGGGAAACGATAAAGCTATCTTCCCAATCCACCCCAAAGACCAAAGTCAGTGACTCTAACAAACAAAAGAACATCAATAGGTCAAGTAACTTAGGTCCAGATCTACCATTCGAAGAAAGTATTCTTCTTGCTGGGGCGATTCTCACAGGCAAAGACGACTATTATGACTCTTTTTTTTTTTTTTAATAGAAACTGCTTTAGTGAATGATGAAGACAGGAACTCGTCTACACAAAGTCTGACTTTCTGAACATACACAACGAACCAATTTTCAAACACACTGTGTGTTACACAGAAGACACAAATAGACAGAAAGGAAACTTGTGAACTTGTACGACATTACCAGTGAGTTATCATTATACATCTACATTCTCATTTATGGCACACTGGATACATGTAGATGTTGTGACGATACGGTTGTGTGATCTCACGGCCACTCCGTCAGTATCACTTTTTTCTTCATTTTTCTCTTCCTCTCACTCGTCGCTTTTATTTGGCATAAATTTTGCCCTTTTCATTCATTATTATGTGGCATGTTTTATGCACCATTTTTTTCTATCTATGCTGAATCTAGTAGGGGAAAGTCTCTAACACTCCACTCCCCAATGGAAGTATTGGCTATAGGACTGTCTTTATCTTGTTTACCACTCCTCAGCCGTATTTACGTTCCGCCAGGTGAACTGTGGTATTATCGCAACTTCATACGAGGAACTCCCAACAGCAAGGAAGAGAAGGATCGGACCTAGAATTCCTATATCAAAAGTGACAGATCGACAGTATTTGGGCTACTCTGAAACCCTAAGAGTAAACCCGCATATTTAAATACACAGACGGTTAAACTTCAGGACCAGGACTTTATAAATACAAAATTGGAAACCTAGGAATCGAATCATCAGTCATAAGAGAAAAAATATCCCAAACCAAATGTATCGCAGAACACCCGTCGAAAAGGAATTACTAGTTTCCCAGGCAAAGTGTATCACAAAACACCGTCATAAGAGGAATTTCTCAGACGAAATTGATTCGAGAGCATATACACCGAAATTGATCGCGTACATCTGAAAATCTGCGCAAGGAGATTGAGTATTCCCAAAATGTTAGGGTAAGTGTAAAAAATGTATTTACTAATGTAAATTCTACAGGTTTCTTGCTAAGTGGATATATATGAGGCTGGCAACTTCTTACTTACTTACTTAGTCGCTCCTCTTCTACCGTGAGGTGTAGAGGTTTGGAAGAGAGAGCGCCAGACTATTCTATCAGCTGTCTTCTTCCTGGCCTGGTTCCATTCTAGTCCTCGGTCCTTCAAAGATTGTCTAATGTTGTCCTCCCAGCGGACTCTGGGTCGTCCTGGAGGTCTGGATCCCTGGCTCTTTGTTTCCCATGCTTGTCGTGGTAGCCGATCTTCTCCCATTCTGCAGACATGGCCAAACCATCTTAGTTGGGACTGTTCTATTTGGGTCTGCAGCGGGTGGGATTTTAGGCCTTGACGTATCGTCTGGTTGCGGACCATGTCTCTTCTTGTTACTTCAACCACCTTCCTCAGATACCTCATTTCTGAGGTTTGGATCTTGCTTTTGTGGGTTGTAGTCATTGCCCATGACTCGCATCCATGTGTCAAGACTGGGACATAGGTGGAGCGGTATACAGCCATCTTCGTTTTCTTACCAACCTCTTTCTTGCTGCGGAATCCTCGATAAAGTCTCCCAGCCGCTGCTTTTCGAGTAGCCAACTCTTCTTTGATGCCCCCCTTTCGGTCTATAATAGCTCTGAGATATTTAAAGTGGTCGACCTGCTCCAGGACCTAATCTCCTAACTTAATCTGATGTTTTCTTTCTTCTCGTGATATCACCATGGATTTTGTTTTAGAGCTGCTTATGACCATCCCTCTCTTCTCCAGCTCTTCCTTCCAGACTTGCAGGTTGGATTGGAGATGTGTCTCTGATTTAGCAATCAGGACAACATCATCAGCAAATGCTAGCTCTGAAATACAGACCTGTCTCATCTTCCAGTACCCCACTGAATACTTTCTTGTTCTCTCCTTACATGCCTTGATGACATCGTCCATGAGGAGTATGAAAAGATAAGGTGACAGGATATCGCCTTGTCTTACACCAGTGGTGGTCCTGAACTCTTCTGACTTATAGTTTGCTGTCCTTACATAATTTCTGCAAGACTTGTAGAAGCTCTGTATAGCATGTATCAGAGGTGCTGGAATGTTCAAACAAAGATGGATCTCACTCTTGTACTCAAGGGTCTTTTCACTCAGCTGCCTGAGTGTGAAGATTAGGTCTTGAGTACTTCGGTTTGCCCGGAATCCGCACTGCGCTTCATCCAACTGTAGCTCAGCTAGGCATCGGAGTCTCTGCTCTAGGATTCTAGAGTAGATTTTATCAGGGACACTGAGAAGGGATATGCCTCTGTGGTTTCCACATTGTCGATTGTCACCCTTTTTGAAAATCGGTGTTATGATGGCAATCTCCCAATCCTTTGGTATGGCCTTGTTGCACCATGCTGCTTGTAGGACCCTTAGGAGTAATAGGTCGCCTGATGCTCCCATGTACTGAACCATTTCTGGTGTTATACCATCATGCCCTGCTTCTTTGCCCAACTTGATTTTCTCCAGTGCTGCCTTCAGTTCTTCCATCTTTATGTCATCTTCATCACCATTTGTATCCTCTTCTGTGCTAGTGGTTATCATTTCTGATGCTCTACCTTGCTCACCATCAAGGAGTTCTGAGAAATATTCTTTCCATCTTTCCATTACTTCCTTCGGGGCAGTAAGAAATTTGCCTTGCTTGTCCTTTATAAATTTAAGAGGGCATTGTTTTTCCTTCCTCGTGTTCTTTAGGGTCTTATAGAACAATTTATGGTTTTCTTGCGCATCCTTTTCTAGCTTTTCTCCAAATTTTTCCAAGTACTTCTGTTTTGCTGCTAGCACCTTGTTCTTTGCTTCTGTTCTGAGTATCACATATTCTCTATATTTCTCTATTTGTCCTGCTGTGTTTTTAGCTCCTAAGTATTGTTTCCATGCCATTTTCTTCTCTCTTATTTTCTCTTTGACTTCTTCTGTCCACCAAGGTGTCCTCTTTCTTTTGTTCCCAAGTCGGACTTCACCACATGCTTCTGCAGCAGCTGTCTTTATGATGTCCTTGAATTTAAGCCACAGGGTTTCCAAGTCATCAGGTTGTTCTTCTGTGTTTCTCACCGCTGTAGCAATAAGCCCCTGATATCTGGTCTGAATTTCTGGCTCTTTCAGCTTGTAGGTCTTAATGCTCATTTCTTCCGTTCGTTTACTTGGTTTCTTGCGTGGTGCTGGGCAGTTCCTATGCTGAGCAACTCTTTCAGTTGTTCTTTTGATTGTAAGCAGGTAGTGATCACTTCCATCTCTGGCCCCCTCCAGACTCTAGCATCCCGGACATATTTGAATGAGCTCCTCCTAACAATGGCATAGTCGATCACTGACTTCTCATTCTTTGTTGGTTCACACCTAGTGTATGCATGTATGCGCTTATGGGGGAACTTTGTGTTGGTAATGATCAGATTCTGCTCACTGCAGAATCTGAGGAGTCGCTTTCCATTGTCATTGAGAGTATCTTCTCCATATCTTCCGATAACTCCACCCCATCTAGCATGGTCATTTCCAACTCTGGCATTGAAATCTCCGAGCATGATAATTTCATCTAGGCAGTCATCAACTGTCCTTTGAAGCAGCTCGAAGAATTCTTCCTTGACCTCTGCTCTCTCATCCTCATTTGGCCCATACACTATGACCAGGTTGACTATGGTTTCTCCTTCTTTTAGTTTTACAACCATAATGCGCTCCGAGACGAAGTTCCATCTCTTGATACTATCTTTCTGGTTTTTGGCCACAATGCAACCCACGCCCCCTTTAATTCTTTCAGATGTGGGTACACCACTGTATAACAGCATGTTGCCATCGAGATCCATAACTCCTTGCCTCTTTTTCTTTGTTTCGGTAATAGCCAGGATTTCTAGTTTTTCTTTCCTCATCTCTTCCATCAGCTCCTCTTCTTTCCCATTTATACTTCTTGTGTTCCATGTTCCATAAGTCGTAGTCCGTAGTCCGTCCCAGTTCGTCGCCTTTAGAATCAGTCCGGTTTTCTCTCTTATATTGCTTGTAATCATAGTTTAAGACAAACAGGTGATTGGCCTGTTGTGCCTTTGCATGGTGGAGGGGCTGCCTCCTTACGGCCTACTGGCAACCTCAACATATGAAAATAGTTTATTCATGAACCACTATAGCAAGAGCTGGTGATTGTTTCTGACTAGTCGTGTGGGAAACCAGACAGCAGAGCGACCCCAGACTCCGACTGGAGCAGTGATGAGTGATGACTACATCATATGTGCCTCCAGTGTAATATATTATCTTGTGAGATTTATGTACCTTTTTTTAATTGTAATTCACCCAAATCATTATTCACGCACTCCAGACGCACTTTCCTAGTTAACATCCAGATGGATATGGGTGAATTTTCATTATATTCCCTGAGTTACACTGTATGCTCGGGAATTTAATTCTTCTGAAGGGTTAACATTAGTGTGGGTGGAGCGCATGACAATAGGCCTGTTAGTTTGCGACAAACAAATGTACTCAGCAGACATTTGTTTCTTTCTATTTGTCTAAAGTTCGTGGTTACAAGCCATCAGACGATTTGTGGTACTAACGCCGCTAGTGTGAGAGAAAAGCATCCACCATAACCGCCAACAGTGGAAGAGAGTGAGGAGAAAGCTTTCGTCATCACAGAATTGATGAACCACAGCTGCAGGACTCACTCATACAAGCTAAGTGCTAACTAAATGGCACCAGCAAAAAGGACATTTCAGTTAAACTTTAAGTATAAAGTTAAAATTCCACCTACGTCTCAATGAAGGGAACTTTATAACTATCAAAATTCCACTAATCTTTCCATTTTTATTTTAACCTGTTAAAGACTATTTCACTATTAAACTTTTTACCTTTTGTTTTAAAACTAAACAATAATAGTTGATTCAGTTATATGTATGAAAGCAAACGTATGAGCCAGAATAGTATATATATATATATATATATATATATATATATATATATATAGATATATATAGATATATATATATATATATATATATATATATATATATATATAGATTAAATATTCTGTTTAGTGTAAATATGTCTAAGTATATATATATATACTGCTCAAAAAAAGTTAAAGGCCACTTTCAATTTTTAGGTCATTTCAACTATGCTGTTTTTTTAAAAACCTGAACACTCAGTCAAAAAAGTTTTGCTGCATTTTGTTGCATGCTTAAACAATGTTTGTTAATCTGACAATAAATCAAATCTGCGTTACGTGTGTGTACCTGCAAGGTCAATCAAATGCACGTGGTGGAAAGGGAAATAATGCAAATTTGAAAATGCTTCCTATGGCAAAGCCTGTTGATAACATTGCTGAAATTTGCTTTTCACGTGCAAGTTGTGACGATAGTGAACACATGTTCCCCACTTTTTGGAAGGAACGGGCAATGGGTATGTTTGTAACATTTACCATTTTAGCCATGGCCCAGCTAAGACGCTTGACCAATGTTGACAGATGGAGAGCGATGGCATGGCTGCAGGATGATGTAAGGCTGCGAGAAGTTGCTAGGAGATTAGGAGTTGCCCACTCTGTCATACAAACTCTGCGTGATCGTTATAATGCAACCGGCAGTGTCGCAGAACAACGCAGGTCAGGACGTCCAAGGTCTACCACAAGACGGCAAGACACGCTGAGCCATGGCTAAAATGGTAAATGTTACAAACATACCCATTGCCCGTTCCTTCCGAAAAGTGGGTGACATGTGTTCACTACAGTCACGACTTGCACGTAAAAAGCAAATTTCAGCAATGTTATCAACAGGCTTTGCCATAGGAAGCATTTTCAAATATGCATTATTTCCCTTTCCACCACGTGCATTTGATTGACCTTGGAGGTACACACACGTAACGCAGATATCATTTATTGTCAGATTAACAAACATTGTTTAAGCATGCAACAAAATGCAGCAAAACTTTTTTGACTGAGTGTTCAGGTTTTAAAAAAAACAGCTTAGTTGAAATGACCTAAAAATTGAAAGTGGCCTTTAGTGTAAATATATATATATATATATATATATATATATATATATATATATATATATATATATATATATATATATATATATATATATATATATATATATATATATATATATATATATATATATATATATATTTACACTAAAGAGAGCTATACCTTATAAGAGGGATTTCGTTGGATTACACCAACTGGGGGCTTGAACGGGCTAAACCAT
Organism: Oreohelix idahoensis; assembly: GCA_024509875.1. Lineage (NCBI taxonomy): Eukaryota > Metazoa > Mollusca > Gastropoda > Stylommatophora > Oreohelicidae > Oreohelix > Oreohelix idahoensis. The sequence continues at coordinate 311,789 of JAMPIV010015624.1, forward strand.
TGCTTAAACCCTTCACAAAAGGGGACGGACCAGATAATAAGTTAACAAATTGCTCAGCCCTAAGCAGCTTCTTGTTCTTGACTTCTGGGAATATCTTGTGAATTCTCCCTTTAGGTAGAAGTGTCATTAATCTTCTATCTACATCTCTGCCAAGAGTAATCTAGCGCGCAGGTAGATACCTTGGATGCCAATATTAGATACTCTTGAGTTTTGGTCACTATTGGACCACTACTGCAAAGCAGAGGAGGCAATACGTGACAGATGTATGTACGAGTACATGCGTAAATGTATATGAGTGTAATATTTGGGTATTTTGTTTTCAATTTTTCTTATACCTTGTGTAACGGTATTGCCTCCCCTGCTTTGCAGTAGTGGTCCAACAGTGGCCAAAACTCAAGAGTATCTATTATAGGCTTCAATGGAGTCTATCTTTACGCAAGATAACTCTTGGCAGAAATGTCGATAGAAGAGTAGTAAAGCTTCTGTCACATGGGAGTCTTCATAAGATATTCAGATAAGCGAAAACAATGCTGGCTGTCGCTCAGCACGTTAATCCTATAATCTGCCGACACCTTTTGTGGAGAATTTAATCAATGGTTATTCTAGCTCGTTAAGCCCCCACCGCTGATTTAATCAGTGGAATTATTATTATTATGTATATATAGCTCTGTTTAGAGTGTGTGTTTAGTAACTTTGACTGAGATAAACATGTAGTATATTTAAAAGGATTGAATCGAAGTTAAATTTGTAACATTACAAATGAAAAAATTTAATAATCACTTTAAGTTTTAACAGTTGGAAAATAATTTGAATATTTATGAAAATGTATGATGGCGTCTCTTACAACGTCAGTCCACTTCTACCTTCACTTGGTTCCAGAGATAGTACTTTCTGCTGGTACCACCAATAAATGGTAATAGAAATAGAAACGAAACGCTCTTCTGAGTATGGCATTTTCCGACACAGTTATGTGCAACCCTCTTCTATTCTACTATCCCATGTCAGAATTTACCCTCGATGAGAATTAAATGTAATCCCTCTGGATAAAACTTCCTTTACATTTAAACTGAATAGATTTAGCTTTACATTACATTTAAATGAAAAGGTTAAACGTACAGACATAATATGTTTTATATTTACATCACTGTTTGAAAAGTGTTCGCAATATTAATTCATTTATGTTTCCTTTATATTTACACTTTTGGAAAAGTTTGAAACTTCTATTAAATTAAAATGAATACATTCACATAGACATTTACACTGGTTTAAGCTTGAAAACTTACATTAATTTTGAAGTGAATATGTTTATAGGGACATTTACACTGCTTTGAAAATGTAAGTATTATACTTAGAATATACATCATTTCTTTCATCTTTCCCTCCCTGCTCCATAGGGAACCTGGAACTACTTTATGCATTTAGTTCTCTTTACGAAACTATCAATAAAGCAATCACCAGCCTGTGCAGTGGTGGTTCATGAATCATCATTCTAGATACTGAGGTTGCCAGCCTCAAATGACTTTGACATCCAATAGCAGTTTCACACATTAAAATTCACATGGTAAAATATGCATATTTATATATGTTAGTTCACATGTTAGTAATAAAACATAGAATGAAAATGCACTATTTGCGCCAGTCTTGGCTGCAGACGTTTTTGCTCAGGGGAATAAAAGAGACGAATCGTTCTCTTACACGCGTCTGGGATGTCTTTGATTTTGCAATAGATTCCCCTATGACTCCGTGTTTCTTCAGTTTCCTAGCCCCGGTGTTCCTTATTAAAATGTAGAGATTTCCTGGGCTTTTTTAAGTCTTATCTGGTTCTCCAATAAAAGGTCCGGTTAACAAAAAGGAATTATGAAGCTAGTCTTCACTCTGGCGAGGTCTGAGGTTGTCTCGGCGAGCTTGACCTTTACAGTGAAATAAAACTGCAAAATGGTCAGCCTATATTCTCCTTCAATGTTGTTATGAATCTAATCAGAAAGATCCAGTCATTTCAAATCAGGCAGATAGGGTGTGATATTTCAAAATAGTCCCACATGAAATAAGGTGCGTGCCTGCAAAGGTCACGTATTACCATATATGAACCCCTGATGCCTTGCGTACACTCTCACAAACACATTTGTAGACTCATATTGTCTAAAATGTAATAAATCCATGATTACTTTTAACCAAGTGACCGGAAGCGATTATATCACACGTGTCTGCCCACATGTGTCACACAGACAGTAATCTTGTTATCTGTCGTATGAGTGCGCAAACTCCGTGTCTTATCGGTGATGTAAGCCGATAGCGCTGGCCGATGTACGTGTTAATCTGCCGCGCCTATAACCACAAATCTGGGTAGCGTCAAGCAAATGTGATGTATCATATCAGCCGCTCCTTGCAAATGTGATATTTATCACCTACAGGGTGATTTGATAAAATCAAATATCTGCTACTTAGCAGAAAAATATCGAGGAAAGAAAGAAAGAGAGAAAGAAAATTGCGATACTTGACAGCACATAATAAAAATCAGCCACACAAATATACCGATACTGCCGGAGAGAACCAAAGATCGCTAAGAGGTCATCCATTTTGTCACACCTTGTGACTTTTGGAATATATCATGTGCAAGAAAGGTATATAACAATAATTCTTTTTCCCGCCCACTATAATAACAAAGAGTTTGAACGCAATAACTCTTAATGTAAGAAATCTCAAAAACAAGACAGATAAAATTACGGCCTTAATACATACATATAAACCAGTCTTTCCTTTTCTACATGAAACCCGTATAAAGATGAATTACACGCTACCCGCATCACAACACTATTCGGTTTACGAAACGCTAATTTTAGCCTAGGACCATCACTGTCGCATAGAGAGTTTATGATCTATAAATTTTCTGTATTATTCTTTCTTTCTTCCACCCGTATCCTCTATTTTATAATCACTCTCTATCCTTTTCCTATATTTTTTCGCATTCGTTCGTTTGCGAAAAATGTTTCTTTCCCATTCCCACTTTTGCCGGTTTCGTTTTCTCATCTAGAAACGCAGTAGATTACCTAACTCGTCAGTCACTGGCACAAGATAATTTTAGGTGGGATTTCAGTCCATCAGACATGATGAGCAGACAAATTGTCTACATTTGCACCTGCCACGCGAGTTTTCCTTGGCTGAGTTGCTCGGGGAAGGTATGAATCGCGCCAGACAGGCTCGCTCAGAGCAGACATTTGTCTGGAGATTTCCGTCTGACAAATAGTTTTACGGCTAAGTTGCTCGGTGAAGTGTGGTAACTGCCACCTAAGGGGACGTACCGTCTAAATTTCCACCGGACACAGCGTTTCTTCAGGCTAGTCGCTCGGAGTGAAGTGTGATATGACACTCATGCAGCGTGCTGGAATGAGACATATAGTCTGGGTTTTTCCATGACACTCACGCATTCGCTCAGAAGGGCCATTTTCTTGACGTAGGTGTCAAAGACACACTGCTGGCAGTTACGGCATGCGTCTAAGGTACGTAGATGTTAATGAGAAGGGGAGATTATTTCGTTATGCGAAATAAGTTGGGACCCCTTTGTCCTGGTTTAAGATATTAACCGGAGTTTGAAACTAGATTTTCATTCATTCTCCTAATTCGCAGTAGACAGGTTGATCGCGAATAGAATAAGCTGTATAGCGAAGCTCCTAGTTTTTTCGGAAATTTGCCGAGCTCTAGACTTCTAATAAATATATCAGCGTATAATTCTAAAGTGTGCGATTACCTGTAGTTCTGTGTTGAGGTAAATATATTATATTAAGTATATAATATTCTGTTAGGTGTTTAAAGTGATAATCGCTTATTTTATATTTCACTAGTTAGATTTGGTGCAGAGTGCTTAATTTATATAGTCTGTATTATTTTATAGTGACGAGTTACAGTGGAAAACAGAAATTATAATTTCTAGCTTAAACACAGTTGGCTATTAAGGAATTCAATTTTACTGCTAAATAATCAGACGAGAATAATTTTTTCTACATTAACATATAACTGAAATGCTACATCAGTGAGTATTGACGGGATACGTAGGTATCCCTAATTCATGATGATTGATTTTATGTATATAACTTATTTTACTGGAAGTTTTAAATGATAAGTCAAGCGGTACGCTTGCAGTTTAAAAATGTAAGTTATAACGAGTACTGTTGCGTGAGAAATTCTCGCAACATCGTTTTATTATAATATATATTTTATAACGCAAGGGCAACAACTGCTTGAAATTTATAGTCACTTTTCTCGGTCAGCAGTTGTCTCCTCGCGTTGGTATTGAATGCAGTTAAGTTTGCTATGCTAGGCCGTTTTCTCAGAAAACGGTTGGCAACCTGTTGGGTTATCCTTTTAAGGTAATCATTCTTACGCTGGTTCGTAGTAAAGGTCCTTGCGTCTTAAGTTCTGAGCTGTGGTCATTTTGCGCTGGACTGCGCATGACTGGTCTTGCTTCTTGGTCGATCGATTTCCGCCCACCAGTCCAGTGAGCGATTTTGAATAGCTAGGAAGATGCCCCGCTGAGAGGGGATCTCCGCTATTTTTTGTTCTGTCAGGAATGTGAAGTCCTCTTAATGGATATGTCGTTTATTCGAGATAATACCTCTAGTGTATTTCCACATGCCGGGGAGGCGTAATATTTCTGTGTATTTCCTGAAGGCAAGGTAAATTAACTTTTCATTAACTCTATCGATTTTTGGTCGTGAGCGATTTTTGATTCATAGCCTGTCTTCGAAAGGCGTCGTCACGAGATGTTTTCCCAGCTCACATGTCGCTGTATTGTACTGCATCGGTTGATGCATGTCCCAAGGACCATTACTTGCTACTTTGTTACATGAACTAGGTTTGGAAAACCTTTGTTATCTAGAGGATATTTTTGAGGACATTATTTATACTTCGGCAGACGTGCCTGTCTTGCTGAAGTCAGATTAAGGAGAGTGAACTGATCTCATACATCTGGTTATCTTCTGGCTAAGATAGAAAGGGATGGAGAATTTTCCCGACTACATTACAGCCTTATAATGTATTGACATGCCTGTGAATCACCTTTATTATGATGCTGTCTACCGTCCATTGCTATACTGACATTGTTGCTGTGATAATGACTGTCTGATGTACCTACATATTCGCGTATACATTTTGTCACTGTGGCGTCCACAATAAATGATACAGAAAAACGTCACTAGCTGTTACAAGCATCATTGACTTTATACGTCGTGAGTTAACTGACGTCTTTGTATGGATTGCCCTGTTTTTGTATGATCATTGTTTGACTGTACATCATCTACACACTTCACAAAACCAGACTCACCTCATGGTGCACGCGTCATTGGCGGCCAATTACTCAATCATAATATAAATTGGGCGTCATCATTTGGTGGCCATAAGCTGGTTTGATCTGGTACCAGCAAACACGGGGTCCCTTACCCACTTCAAGTCAACACTACAGCATCCTTCATTTTCAACTTCAACATTCTTCAAGAAAGTCAACACTTCAAATTTTCAAAGTACTCGGCGTTGCCCGGTAAAAGTCAAAATTTCAATTTTTTGACGGAAACAGGAATTTGACAGTACACGGCGTTGTTGAATATTGCCGGATAACACGGACTACTGTTGTCGTTAACACAAGTCAAGCAAGTTGCTGTTATCAAGGTTCCAGTGCTGTCGTTTTTTGAGAAGGTCAAGTGCCGGTTGAAACGGGTTGTTTTCTGAAGAAGGCCAAGTACCGATTTCCATCAATTTACTATTGGATTAGAAGGTCAAGTGCCGAAACAACTCAACATACAGTATGTCAGAAGCTCAAGTACCATCGTGTTAGCAGTGGAAGCAGTTCAGATGTGCCATCATCGTTGGAGCTTCGCTCTTTAGGACGTTGATTGACATCCGTTTTTTTTCTGCTGTTCGACGATTGGAAGCCTGTAGGTTAAGTGGCCTGTTTGTATGTAAACTGTGCCCTTATACTTCTGCTGAGTCTTCTGTGTATCATCTCATTCTATTGTTATATGTTATTCGTATATTTATATGTTTATATTTCAGCGGGTTCTCGGTTGGGTGGTGTCTCCCTTAGATCATGCCACGTCATAGAGGTCGTCTATTGTGAGCGTTTTCTGTAGGGTGAGCAAATTTCCGATACTGGAATTTGCTAAGCGACTTCTGTTGCTATTTATGTTAGCTGTGATGACATGTATTAATATTGTTTTCGTTATTATTTCGCATTCTTTAGTTTTGTTTTGATTTGTTTGTATTTGTTAGCCTACTCTTGACTATAGTTTAGTTTCATACAACATTTTTTGTTTATACACTGTGGTGTCATGTATTTTGTTTAATTCTATCGCAGATATCGTCACATTTTTTGTGATATTTCATTAATTTCTGCTTTATTTTTAGTTGATTTCTGCGAACGTTTTTGTATTGTTGCTGATCTTTGTTATTGTTTACATTGTTATTGTTTACATTGTTTGCATTGTTTACATTTTCAATGTTTACATTCTGCATGTGTTTACATAGTCATTGTTTACAGTTATAGTAATTAGTTAATGGGCTATGCTAATGCACTGTTACTACTACACTGATGATAAATGAATCATGAATAGTGTCGTGCACTATTGAATGAGAAGTGCACTTATGATCAAGAATTGAGTGTTGATATTTCATATACAAGTTCTTTGATTGGAGACTTGTTTCCCACAGAGACTGGGATAATATAATGTGATGTGAATATACAAGTGCTTAATTAAGACTTGTTACACTTAGGTTTGAAATAAATTAGTTAATTATTTCAGGTTTTTGAACTCATATTATTACTCATCATGTCTACATTTGAGCACTTTATTGAGCAGGGTAAATTGCTTGGGAAGACTGGTGATAAGTTAGAAGAATTTGCAACTGCTCGATATGATAAAGCAATGGAAGCTGAACAAAAGAAACTGCAGATGCAGGTGGATGAAAAAAGATTCCAAATGGAAATGGAAAAACAAAAAAGGGAATCAGAAGCTGAGGAAAGAAAACTCCAGCTAGAAGCTGAAAGATTTCAAAAAGAGGCTGAAAATAAAAGACTTGAAAAAGAAGCTGAGAATAAAAGACTTGAAAAAGAGGCTGAAAATAAAAGACTTGAAAAAGAAGCTGAGAATAAAAGACTTGAAAAAGAGGCTGAGAATAAAAGACTTGAGAAAGAAGCTGAAAGACTTCAAATAGAGGCTCAGGCTGAGGAAAGAAGATTACAGAGAGAGTCTGATGAGAGGAAAGAGAAAGCAAAAATGGAACATGAAGAAAAGGTCTTAGCTTTAGAGTTGGAAAAATTGAAATTGATGAACATGAGTAATGGTAATGATTCAAACAAGGGTTCATCTTCTGGTAAGGCTAATAATGATACTTTTAAGATTAAGTTACCAACATTTAGTCCTTCCAGTGATGACATAATGTTCTATCTGGACAGATTTGAACAAGCATGTACAGCTCATAACATAGACAAAGCAAAATATGTTTATCAGTTATCAGGGCTACTGACAGGTAAAGCTCTAAGTATATTAAATATGGTGGATGAACCTGACAAGAACAATTATGAGGTTGTCAGGGCCGCTTTGTTAAAGAAATATCAGCTTAACGAAGACGGCTATCGTCTACAATTTAAAAACATGGTACCTGAAAATGGAGTTGAATTCTCCGAGTTTATTGCAAGAATACGCATTACTTTCTCACGATGGGTTGAACTATCTAAGACGGAAAAAACTTATGAAGGACTTATGGACTTAATACTTAGAGACAAAGTCATGTCGTCTGTCAATGAGTCTTTCCTTGCTTTCCTTCATGAACGTAAACCTAAAACAATAAAAGAAATGGAAGATTTCTGTTGCCAATATGTAACTGCGCACCCACACATAACCATGGGTAACTCTAAGGTGAAAGAAGGTTTACCGGTTGCTTCGGCAGCACCGTATGGTCAAAACTTTGCTCGTAGATCCCAACAAAATTTTGATAGAAAGGGCAGCGGTAATTTCTGTCAAAATCATGGAAATCAATTTCATGGTGATTCTTCTTCGAAGAATTGGAGACAACCTGATAGTACTCGTTACTATCACCCTAATAATTATAGGCATTTCAAAAGAGGATATGGTAATAGAGGTTATTCCTGCCGAAGACCTCAAAACCAAACAAATAGATGTTCGCATCAATGTGAACATGATAGTAATCGTGGAAACTGGAATTCGAATCATGATAACAATTACAATAGAGACAACAATAACTTCAGAGATAATAATAACTCTGATAACTTCAGAGGTAATAATAGTCGCGGTAGGTCTCAACACAAAAAAAAGAGATATCAGCAGGCTAATTCTGTACAACAGGAAACTGAGGGAGCCTGTAATCATGTTGTTGATAATAAAAACTTTGACGCTGTCACTGGTTCTACTTTTGACTTTGAGAGAGCAAACAAATGCCCCCAATGCAGTACTTTATTCGAACCGGGTACCATAACTACTTTGAGTTGTGGTCACCCACTTCCCGCTCTTCCTGCTGCTGTTGCGCATGACGGGAGGGGTTCTTTAATCCTACATAAGGGTCTTGTTAATGATACTCCGGTCTCACTACTTTTCGATTCCGGATGCACCACTATTGGTGTTAGACAATCGCTTGTAGATCCATCTTGTGCTACAGGAAAGGTTATTAAATGTGTCACATTTGGCGGCACTCTAGAAAAATATCCTACTGCTGTAATTCGCATTGCCACTCCTTTCTTTACTGGAGATGTGCATGCTTGTCTCTTACCTAATCCTATTGCGGACCTTATTATTGGTCGTATTCACGGAGTTAGGGAGTGTACCCCACAGCAGATTGCTGCTTGGGAAGATAATAACATGCAAGCTACAAATGCAGTGGTTACAAGAGCACAAGCTCTACAAACACCCGAAACTTCACTGAATAGTGATAATGAAGTTGATAGCCAAGATAGTCACTTAGTAATCACTCGTGACTCTTTCATAAAATTGCAAGAAGAAGATCCTTCTTTAAAAAAATTCTTCATTCTTGCGAAGAAAGGTGATCCGAATCAGGATACAAATAGAAAATCTTGGATTGCAATGAGAAACGGCGTACTTGTACGTATGGTACAAGATTCGACTACGTCGGCGCATTCGCAAATTCTTGTTCCCAAGAGCATGAGAGTGCAAATATTGCAACATGCTCATGACTCGCAATGTGCTGGACATATGGGTTTTGCCCGTACGAAGTCGAGAGTCCTTGCGGCTTTCTTTTGGCCTTTTGTCAACAAGGACATTCGTATTTACTGCCGATCATGCAAGGTATGTCAGGAGGTCAAATCTAGAGGACCACGACATGCTGCGCCTATCCAGGCTGCTGACATTCCTATTCGGCCGTTTCAGAAAATGGCCATAGATATTATTGGCCCTTTTAAGGTCAAGTCGGCCAGAGGACATCAGTTCATCCTTACATGTGTCGATATGTGCACACGTTGGCCAGAGGCTATCCCTCTTAAGAGCATATCTACTACAGATATCGCAGATGCTCTTTGGTTGATATTTTCTCGCTTGGGGTTCCCCAGAGAAATATTGTCAGACCATGGCACTCAACTCATATCTGACACTATGTCACAGGTAATGTCTACCTTACATATTGAACGATCTCTCAGTAGTATCTACCATCCTATGTCTAATGGGTTAGTTGAGCGTCTGAATAGAACGCTCAAGACTTTGCTTGGTAAGATAACTGAAGATCATCCTCAAGATTGGGACAGGGTTTTACCCGCGGCTCTCTTTGCCTATAGAGAAGTCCCTAATGAACACACAGCATTTCTCCCTTCGAACTTGTCTTTGGCGCGCGTCCGCGCGGCCCTATGTCTTTATTACACGATCTCATCACTGCCGATGATATTAGCGATGAAACTCAATCCTCATATGAGTATGTCATTGCTCTTAGACAAAAGATCATTGAGGCATGTAAGCTAGCAACTGCTTCATCAGAAATTGCTAAAGAGAAGGCAAGACAGTTTGCTAACAAAAATAGATGTCTACGACAACTTTGTCCAGGTGACAAAGCATTCGTCCTACTCCCCAGTAGGGAAAATAGACTTCTTATTGCATGGAAAGGTCCGTATGCAATAGTCTCTCGGATTTCCGATGTTGACTATGTGGTCGATATTGATGGAAAGCATAAAACTTTCCACATAAACATGCTTTCGGAATTTCACGAACGTCCGGACTATTTGCTGCCTATTTTCCAGGCAACGGATGATGCTCCTGCACCTCACGGTCATTATTCATCCCTGTCTGTCATACAGGATGAGGAATCTACCTTCTCTGATGTCAATCTTCCCCTTCCAGTGGTTCCATTACATTCCACGGAATCTTGGAAAAACGTTTCTGTTTCTCCTAATCTTTCTGGTGACGAACATCGACAAGTCTCGTCGATGTTACAAACATTTCAGGATGTTCTCACTGACATTCCTGGACACACAGATGTCATAGAACATGACATAATTCTTACCGACAATAATCCAATTAGGGTTAGGCCTTATCCTATCCCTATACACTTTCAGTCGCAAGTGGAAAAGGAATTGGATGAAATGATTCAATTAAATATAATTGAACCATCGACTTCACCATATTCTTCTTCCATGGTTATTGTCCGGAAGAAGGATAAGAACATACGAATTTGCGTTGATTATCGCAAATTGAATCAGGTCACAAAGTTCGATGCTGAACCGATGCCTTTGTTAGAAGATCTACTGATTAGACTTTCTAATTCTAGATTCTTCACTAAACTTGACTTGTCTAAAGGTTATTGGCAAGTGCCTTTAGCAGAGCATGCCAAACCTCTTACTGCTTTTTCTACACCTAGGGGTCTATTTCAATGGAATGTTATGCCTTTTGGTCTCATGAACGCCCCTGCCACTTTCGTTCGCATGATGCGTCGAATTCTGTCACATCGTTCGGATGTCATCGCATACTTAGATGACATCTGTCTCTTCAGTGATACCTGGGAAGATCACTATTTAGGGTTATATGACTTACTGTCCACTCTACGTGAGAATAATTTGACAGCAAAACCTTCTAAAGCTTTTGTTGGTTTTGGTGAAATCTCTTTCCTGGGTCATCGTGTTGGTCATGGTCTCTTGAAGACAGAAGACCACAATACTTCCAAAATACTGAACATCTCTGTTCCTAAAACGAAGAAACAAGTTAGGAGTCTCTTAGGTTTAATTCAATTTTATGGGAGATTTATTCCAAATTTATCTTCGATCATGGCACCTCTCTCAACATTGTTGAAGAAAGGTTCGCCTAATCTGGTCCGTTGGTCTGAAGAATGCCAATCTTCACTAGACCAAATCAAGAATATATTTTCTTCTCCTCCCATCTTAAGATTACCTACTCTTGATAGGACTTTTGTTCTTCGGAGTGATGCTTCATCCACTGGGATTGGAGCAGCACTGATGCAAGAATATGCAAATACTCTGCATCCTGTTATGTACATTTCTAGAAAACTAAATGCGGCAGAGAGGAACTACTCGGTTTTAGACCGTGAGTTGTTAGCGATGGTTTGGTCAATTCTAAAACTACAAAGATTCCTCCTGGGCGCACATTTCATTCTAGAGACTGATCAGAAAGCTCTTACAGCTATTCAGACTAAGAATTTGAAGAGTTCGAGATCCACTCGATATGCTATAGCTCTTCAACCTTTTCACTTCACGGTACGAGCTATCCGTGGTGCGGATAATGTGATGGCTGACATTTTGTCTAGATGCCCACATGACTCCAACTAATACTTCTGTCCTATATTTCCATATATTACAGAGTCATAACACACCTATATTACTACAATAGATTAGCACATCTGTACTCACTTTATATGTACACACTATCGTGCTTTGTTATCATCTTCTTCTGTTCGTTTTTTAAGATGATAGAGGAAGACTGAGTGGTTAATATAAGGGCCGTTAGTTTACTAAACAGCCACAATTATTAATAATGTATTGTACCTTATGAAGCATATTAGTTATTAATTAGCATTATATTGCTTGTACTTTCTCAGAATGTCATTGATGAGCTGAGGACTTACCTTACTATTATCAAGCATGACGAGTTCTAGATTGTGTACTTACCCTCGGAATGCCAGAGGATATGTCCTGGATCGTCATGTAGTTTAACTTTACTATGTACTTATGTCATTACATGTCAAATAATGTACTATTTAAATTTTCCTATCAGATTTGTACATCCATTTTTAAAGACAATATTAGATTATGCTATTTATTAATCTATGGTAACTTGCATACGTATATTGTGTTTACATGCTAACGTGATGTGTGTTGGTGACACCTCCCCGATGTGAATATTTTTTGAGACATATTTATTTTTCTGTTGAGGTATATCCTCACCAGACACTCTATATTTAGCCTCATGTTAGGCAATTTAATTAATTATCAGCGCATAATTCGTGCGTTTTGAGCCGCTTATCGCATGCTCTTTGATATTTAAAAAAAAAAAAAAAATATGTTCCACATTTTTTTTTTTATCGGGAGGAGGTGGTGATATGTTGCGTGAGAAATTCTCGCAACATCGTTTTATTACAATATATATTTTATAACGCAAGGGCAACAACTGCTTGAAATTTATAGTCACTTTTCTCGGTCAGCAGTTGTCTCCTCGCGTTGGTATTGAATGCAGTTAAGTTTGCTATGCTAGGCCGTTTTCTCAGAAAACGGTTGGCAACCTGTTGGGTTATCCTTTTAAGGTAATCATTCTTACGCTGGTTCGTAGTAAAGGTCCTTGCGTCTTAAGTTCTGAGCTGTGGTCATTTTGCGCTGGACTGCGCATGACTGGTCTTGCTTCTTGGTCGATCGATTTCCGCCCACCAGTCCAGTGAGCGATTTTGAATAGCTAGGAAGATGCCCCGCTGAGAGGGGATCTCCGCTATTTTTTTGTTCTGTCAGGAATGTGAAGTCCTCTTAATGGATATTTCGTTTATTCGAGATAATACCTCTAGTGTATTTCCACATGCCGGGAGGCGTAATATTTCTGTGTATTTCCTGAAGGCAAGGTAAATTAACTTTTCATTAACTCTATCGATTTTTGGTCGTGAGCGATTTTTGATTCATAGCCTGTCTTCGAAAGGCGTCGTCACGAGATGTTTTCCCAGCTCACATGTCGCTGTATTGTACTGCATCGGTTGATGCATGTCCCAAGGACCATTACTTGCTACTTTGTTACATGAACTAGGTTTGGAAAACCTTTGTTATCTAGAGGATATTTTTGAGGACATTATTTATACTTCGGCAGACGTGCCTGTCTTGCTGAAGTCAGATTAAGGAGAGTGAACTGATCTCATACATCTGGTTATCTTCTGGCTAAGATAGAAAGGGATGGAGAATTTTCCCGACTACATTACAGCCTTATAATGTATTGACATGCCTGTGAATCACCTTTATTATGATGCTGTCTACCGTCCATTGCTATACTGACATTGTTGCTGTGATAATGACTGTCTGATGTACCTACATATTCGCGTATACATTTTGTCACTGTGGCGTCCACAATAAATGATACAGAAAAACGTCACTAGCTGTTACAAGCATCATTGACTTTATACGTCGTGAGTTAACTGACGTCTTTGTATGGATTGCCCTGTTTTTGTATGATCATTGTTTGACTGTACATCATCTACACACTTCACAAAACCAGACCACGGGCACCATCACTCACCTCATGGTGCACGCGTCATTTGGCGGCCAATTACTCAATCATAATAAAATTGTGGGTTAAAATGAAGTTGATTCGAGCATAGAACTAAAAGTCCATTTTCTGCAAAAGGTTAAATGAAGTAACAGGCCTATCGCGCCATATTTAATTTTTCCGGAGAAACAACTCAAGTACATTTTTAGCCCGTGTGGCAAGTAACATATTGACGTCAGTAAAGTCCATCCTGACATGTGCTGTTTCCTATTCTAGAAAACTAAGCTATTGACACTGTGCTCGTTGTTAATGTTCGTGCCTGGACAATTTTAATGTGACCTAAACAGACATCCGAAAAATAAGAACACGCAAGGAATCGTTCCCTGAAGCAGAGAAATCATCCCGTCTTTTTGGAACTGGGGATTTCTTGGTCAAAGACTGCCATTGACGAGTCTGTATGTGAATGTCCTAAAAATTGTGTTTCCAGAAGTGGCTATCAAAGCTGTGAGTATGAACAAATGCACGTAATCACGGCTGAATGAATAGATGAATGCAGGACTGAGTGATTTCTTTATTGTTGTAATTTGGCACCCATTTAGCTGTCTTAACTTTCTTTAGGCAAGTATTGCTAATCATTCTTCTTCTTCTTCTTCCGTCCTTAGCCACCGACTGTCAAAGCAGTCAGTGGCCATTACGCCTAGTGGCGTCTTAGGGCAACAGCAGATAGGTTTTCTTTGCCATTGTTTCCCATCATGCCTATTGGCGTCTTTAAGGCAACGGCAAATCAATCCATTTGCTGTTGTTTCCGTAATTATTACTAATCATATTTCCCTTAAAATAGAGCAGAGATATCAAGTCTGTCCATACCTTTGAAGGGGGAAATATTAGACCGAATCATATGTATCCTTGATTCCTTGGGGCTATCACTTTCTTCTAACAGGACTGTGGGCATACCTTGAGGGATAAGATCATACTGTGGGTCTATCATCCCTGTAGGATTTTTTATTGACTCTATGACAATTTGCCAATGCTTTGATGTAATTTCTATGTGTTGTGATGAAATTTTGGATGATAATTAAAAATTTCTTTTTTGAAATTAATCAGCGCGTTGGTTAGCTCGTTTCAAAATATCTATTTAATCGTTTGTTATAGGTTTCCAACGTCTGTACGTCTAACTGTCGTCTTGTATGTGCGTGCACGTGAGTGGATAGAAATATATATGATATATATATAGGTGTTTAGACTGTCTGACTCCTCTAAAATCTGTCGTAGAAGATAGGTGAAAGAGAGAAGATTTCTCGATTTCAGAGACAGCCTCTTTCACAGTCTACCATCTCACTCGTGGAAATCTATTGCTATTACTATCTCTCACTGTGACTATCACTTATTCAAATCTATTCAGAAGGGACCAACTGTCGTAAATTTATTTTGAGAGAAAGAGTCTTAGAAATAGTGGTCCGGTTTAGAGTGGAGAATGGTGGTGAAAAGCTCGGTGATAGAAATGTAGAGAGTAAATAGTTGCTTCACAGAGTGCTGGGGAGAGTAAAGACAGACTTATTTACGACAAATCGTTTCTCTCAATCTTCTCTTCAGACTCTCCTGGTCAAACAATTAGTTGCCAGTTTCCAGACACACATCTGCGCTCACACCGATTTGGTGCTTCAAACACACAGACTCACGTGAATACAAACTATATTAAATAAATAGGGGAAATGTTGGGCTTTGGGTATTCCAACACAGTACTAAATAAGTTTATGATCTTTATTAACCTTAAAATCAAATCACAAACAAGTATCAAGTGTTACATAAAATTATCATAAGTACAGAAAATACAACTAACAAGGTGGGGGGGGGGGGGGGGGAAGAAGATTGGAATCGACTAAGCCCTTCCCGCTTGTATTAGACAAAGATAAACCCAGTCCAATGATAGATAATTATCAGGAACATAGGTAATGTAACCTAACAGTGAAGTTAATTACTCTGAAAGAGGGGTTACAATATTAGGCATGGGTGGTAGAAAAACCTTTACCCCAATTGGGTTTCCCTTTACTAGCAAATGAAAGGGGGGGGGTGGGTAAACAGCGTTAACAAAATATCCCACTTAAAGGAACAATGCAGGGTATACTGAAAATGTATTACCCGGTAGGCAAGTTAACAAATGGTTTTTCAAACAATTAAATCTCCTGTCATTCATGCACGCGCGTGAGGATCCACACTCATATATTCACACACACTTACCAATTGCAGCATCAGACAATCCATAGAATTATATAAACAGCAATTACACTCTTGACATGTAAAACGGTCTAGTACTTCGATGTCCCGCCCCAGATGTTGCGAGGTTTGCTGATAGCAAATATTCCCACTTATCGCCGAACTTGAAGCTTAAGAGTTCTTGTGTTTTATTGTAAAAAAAAGAGTATATGGGATGGCACTGACACAGTTCGACACAGGGGTGAAAATGAAGTGGTGGTAAAATTCCTTCAATGCGTGATAATAGCAACTGTCCGGTAAAGTTTTTTATTCAGTGAGGAAAACCTAGGCTCAGTCACAGTCAGGTAAATCGGTACTCTCTCACAGTAGAGCAGTAAATAAAATATCGCAACTGGCACTGTTCATCTTCCAGTTTTTCTTACAGATTGTAATTTAAATTGATGGTTTTTTTTTAATGTTCTTGGGTAGGCTTTCTTTCGTGTAATTATGATAGCTAGGTCGCATCGGACCGCCACAAGATTTAAATTTAAAAAATGTTTCATCAATATGTCTGGAAGTTTAAGAACCGAGTCTGAAACTCTCTGTATGATTTATTTATGCTGGGATTGCAAAGGTGATCATTCTATAGATAAAGATAGAAAACCCATGAAAACATAATCATACCTCAAAAATCAAATAATATTCTAACGCACGATAAATTTACCGTTAAGGCTATTATATACACTCGCGTATTTAATTATGTATTTACGAAAACACGTCACGAGTCTAATGGTTAAAATACACATCTATATATATATATATATATATATATATATATATATATATATATATATATATATATATATATATATATATATATATATATATATATATAGGACTTAACTAAATTTATTAATTATAAATTCCTTCGCGACTTTAAAGTTACTTTAACATTAAAGCATCTATTATTTTTGGAAATATTATAATAGATATATCATTAACTTTACCACTGGAATTTGTGGGATGAGTTTAATTTAATAGGTTTAAATAAACACAAAATCCAGTGAAATAAAAATGAAAGCACTAGACCACTGATCACTTTAACAAATATATTATACCGTGCACAGAAACAGAAATCACTCCAATGTTGCCACCAATTCAGATGGAAATCTAGCAGAATTTCTACTATAGCTAGTGAATCTTAAATCTCTGGCGACCGAATGATAACATGGCTTTCTACGTGGTCTGTATATATCTAGCTGAAATGCAAGATTGGTGGGACATGTGAAAATTTGACACCTTTTTAGATCTCAGGAGACTTTTAGGGATCTGACCGCCAAACTAAAGAGAGAAGCCGCCCCTGGTCTGACGTATCTCCGCTCGCTGCTTGCGCGTCGGCTTTCCCGTTCGCTCCCACTGCGATCGGTTTCGTGTTTAACACCGAGATGCGAAATACCGGCAGGAAACTTGCATCGCTCGTTTCAGGGACCACTACTACCTTTGATAGCGCCGATAGTCTTTCCTGAGATCACTCAACCTGTTTGATCGTGTGCCGCTACTTTCTGTTTGATTCTGGCACCGCCCCCACTGGGCCAAGTTAATGAAAAAACTGCATATGATTGCTCAAGAGATGTCCGTGGGTGTGATTTATTCTCTCCTTAAATCAATGCGATGAACAGAATGTACCGTAGATAAACTGTCCACATATTATTAAGCAAACGTGTTGACCATCTGTGTGGAACGGTTGCATAGCTAATGAGTCCAGGTGAAAAAAAATCCCGTTTGACGAAAAGTTACCACAATATTCGGGGGCACTGATGTTATCCGAAGGGGTCGTTACAAAAGGTCGTACTATATCATCCAACGCTTCAGGGTCATTCAGTGTAGCTGAGTTTGTCTGTCAAATTCGTCCCCTCTTTTGAGACATGAAAACCTCTTTTCATGTTTGATTTATGACAATGAAGCTGCCCTGATCGGTAGCTTTTGGATGATTGGTATCTTCAACTTCCTCCTCTTCCGCCGTAGTCCAGTTTCTACTCAGGAAATCAGCCCCGACATTCTGTCTTCCCGGAATGTATTCCACTTTGAAAGAATAAATTCTTGAAAGAAGGGCCCAACGCATGATCCTTGCGTTAAATTCTTTATTGGCACCAAGAAAGGCTAACGGAGCGTGGTCTGTTTGCACCGTGAAAGATGTACCATAGAGAAACTCATGATGGCGTCTTATACCGTCAATCAGAGCGAGGCATTCTCTTTCGACTACGCTGTAGTTCCGTTCAGCTTTATTTAATTTCCGACTTCCATAGGCAACTGGAAATAGCATGTTCGGGTTACTGTCATCGGCTTGAAGCAGTGTTGACCCGATGTCCTGACCTGACGCGTCGACCCGCAGTACAAAAGGTTTCTTGAGGTCAGGCAACCTCAAAATGGGGTATGCAAACAACTGTCCTTTCAAAATGCTGTACGCGTGTTCGCACTTTTGATCCCATATGACCCTATCAGGACAACCTTTCTTTGTGAGGTCAGTCAGAGGTGCCGTCAGTCCGTTGAAGTTCTGGATGTACTTCTGATAGTATGCACATAGTGATAGGAACGAACGAGTGTCTTTCTTAGTTCGGGGCCTTTTTGCTGCAATTATTTTCTCCACGTTCTTCTTAACAGGCCAACTGCATCCGTGAGAAATAGTATGCCCCAGGAAGTCTAACTGTTCAAACCCGATGAGAAATTTGCTAGGTCTGGCTGTGAGACCGGTTTCCTGTAGTCTCCTGAGGAGCATAGCAACCGTAGCAATATGTTCTTCGTAGGTTTCCGATGCAATTAATATGTCATCCATGAAATTATGGATATGGGGACTTTGCAAAGGTTCTAGAAGCTTCCTCATCATCCTGGTGAATACTCCTGGTGCGTTATGCAATCCGAACGGCATCACGTTAAATGTGTAATGTCCTTCACTAGTGCTGAAAGCTAACAAAGGTTTAATTTCCTCCTTGACTGGTATTTGATAATAACCTTTACTGGGGTCAATCTTGGAGAAAATCTTTGCCTTGCTCAGCTTGGTGAACAACTCAGGAACCGTTTGGAGAGGTTCGGGCTGGAATTCCGTAACAGCGTTTAGCAGCCAGTAATCTATACACAGCCGAACTTCCTTATTGGGCTTCTGCAACAGCACTAAACTCGAACTGTAACGAGATGTAGACTCACTGATAATTCCTGCCTGACGCAGCTTGTCTATTTCTCCGCGAAGTGCATCAGCTTTAGCGTACGGGATGGGGTAAACTCTGGTTCGAACAGGGGTCTCGTTTGTTACTTTCATATCAAATTCAATGAGATTTGTTCGACCAGGTACATCCGTTAAGACTGCACTGTACTGTTTTAGTAGCGCCCTGGTTTCTGTTTGTTGTTCTGGTGAGAGATTGTCGCCGAACTTGACATCTTTAAAGGATTCTGTGGGTTGCAATGGGTACTCCATGCAACCATCATCATCTTCCTCGTCTTCCGTTGCTATGGCGACAGCCAGAAGATGCTCGGAGGATGGCACCGGTCTTTCCAAATATTTATTAAGCAGATTTATGTGGAAGACCTTCTCCTCTCCTTTGATGGAGATCTTGTAATTGGTACGTGAGATCTTTTTAAGGACGGTAAACGGCCCTTGCCATCCGATGCAAAGTTTATTGCTTCCGGTTGGAAGTAGCAACAAAACTTTCTCCCCTGGTTGTAGTTCTCTCTCTTTTGCAGCTTTGTTGTATCTTTTAGCATGTTTAGCGCGGGCTTTCTTAAGGTTGGTAGTAGCTAGATCCCATCCTAGCTTTAACCTTCCCTTAAGCTCAGATACATACTTGCTTGCAGAGACGACTGTCTCGTCAGCCTTTTAGTCTGTCAGGGACCGAAGTAAGGCTTCTAGTGGCCCCTTTATAAGTCTGCCAAATAAAAGTGTAGCAGGCGGGAATCCCGTAGACGCTTGGGGTACCTCTCCGTAGGCGAATAAGGCATCCGATATATATATAGGTCCCAGTCTTCCAGTTTCTCCTGACCCAGCTTACGTAACATGGTGGTGAGGCTGCCATTAAAACGTTCCATGAGCCCATTTCCGGCCAGACGGTAGGGACTTGTGTGGATATGTTTGGCCATCAAGATCTTAAAGATCTCCTCCATTAACAGGCTACGGAATTGAGATCCATTGTCCGTCAAAACTTGTTGAGGGAATCCCAACTGTGTAAAGATTTGCACGAGGGCTTCTGCGACATGCTTGGAATCTATGCATGTTAGCGGTACAGCTTCGGCCCACATAGTGCAAGTGTCGACTAAGGTCAGGATGAACCTGTTCCTTCTTTTGGTCCTTTCCAGGGGTCCAATGATGTCGACAGCAACCCGTTCAAATGGAATCCCTACTATTGGCATTTGCCCCATGGGTACTGGGGGTGTCAAGTGCTTGGGTGCTACCCGTTGGCACTGGGCGCAGGATTTCACATACCTGATAATGTCAGTGTTCATTCCTGGCCACCAATAGTGGGTTTTTATTCGCTGAATAGTGGCGTTTTGTCCCATATGTCCGCTAAAGTGTAGAGAGTGCCCCATTTCTAAGATCTGTCTTCTGTACTGCGTCGGTACTAGGAGCTGGTTATTCCCCGTGTCCGGGTTGCCCGTTCTTTGATACAATACGCCATCCTTAGAAAAGATGTCTCCGTTGTGTCTAGGGTCCTTAGCCATGGGCAGTTTTCTAAAGCAGAGCTCCAGAGTAGGGTCCATTTGTTGCGCCTCCTTAAGCTCATTCGGCAACAAATTTAGCGCAGGCTCCCTCTCCTTCTTGGTTTGCCCTCTTGTGGTTACCGCTGCCACAATCGGCTCCTTAGGTCTCCCAATAAACATGTATCTACATCCCAGGATAACTGGGTAGATCGGATCATCCATTATGGCCGATTTAATAACACCTCTGACAAAATCAGAGTGTATTTCTACCAGTGCGATAGGAAGCGTCATGGGTGCATCACTCTTGAAAACTCCACTAAGTGTGAGGGTTTCCTCTGTCTCCCGACCTGGTTTGACTCGGTGCTTAGCGACAATACAACTAAAGCTTAATCCAGTGTCAAAGAGACAAGTAGTTGAGGTACCATTCAAAATTACAGTTCCTCGCGTTGAGGGTCGGTCCCCTTCAGGTTGAGAATCACTGATATTGACTCTACCTTTCGAGGCTGTATGCAAACATCCGATGCAATTTGGACCGTTTTGTTTGCCCTGATCAGACGTTCCTGGTGTAGGGGTCTTCCCTTTTCCTTGACCTTGGTGGCCGCGCTGCCACGTAGGCTTGATGGGTTGATCAGAATTATTATTTGGGGAAAATCGGGTTTTGTAGAATTTCGATTTTTCCTGGGGAGGTCTCTGGGTATTATTTTCTCGTTGGTTATAATTCTGAGAGGAATTAGAGGAATAGGATGACTGCTCTAGATTTTGTTTACGAAATGGCTCATCTGTGGGTTTACGTTTCGTGCTGGGAAGTTCGGCCATTGCATTGGTATATCGTTCTGCCTTATTGAGGATGTCCTGTTCAGCCAAAAATCTACGGGTTTCGTTTGACAAAGTTGACTTTATCTGTTCCACAAGAAAAAGTTCAAGTAGTCCCTCATATGTAAGAGGTAGGTCAGATAATTCTATGCACTTTGTCAAATAGCCCGTGAGACGTGAAGAGAACTGCGGAAAAGTTTCCGTGCTCTCTTTCCAGCTGTTTCTGAACATTTGCAGAAATTTTCGGGCGGTCATCTCAAACCGTTCTAGCAAGGCCTTCTTCAGCATGTCGTAATCATGTTGGTTGGTTCCCAGCTTTGTGTACACGTCATACGCATTACCTTTCAACGCAGTTGAGAGTTTAAGTGCCCAACGGGAACTCTCTAACCCATACAGATTTGCGAGCATATCGAATTTCTCTAAGAAGGTGTCTATTTTTTTCATTGGGCTGGGAAAAGACTCTAAAGCAAAAGATATCGCCGTTAATTGGGCAGATTGAGTGCTGGAGAGATCCATTGACTGAGACTGGGGCGAAGACGGCTCTCCGTTATTCGAAGTAGAGGCGCCCCGACTCTCTAAAGCCTTAAGCGCATGTTCATGCTGTCTTTCCCTGTCTCTCTCCCTTTCCCTGCGAGCTTCTATCTGTGCCTCAATTTTCTTCTGCTCCAATTGACGATCGTCCGCTTCTTTCTTCCTAGCTTCTGCCCTCTCTTCCACTTCCTTCTTCTTAGCTTTTTCTTTCTGTTGTTCCGCTTCATACCTTTCTAGTTCCCTGTTGACAAACAGGTTCGCGGCTTCTCCTTCTAATCCTGTGTCCTTCGCCTCCTGTCTCAAAATGGATCTTATCCTAATTCTCTCTGCCATGCCAAAGAACTGGCTGCTTCTAATACTACAGAATAGTATGAAAGAACAAAAGGGAAAAAATTCAAAGCCGCTACGAGAAAAAACCACAAAGTATACATTTACTTTTGGTACCTCTTACTCTGTAATGTGCAAACTTATCGCCGCTATTATTGTCACTTAAGACTATTAACGCAAGCGACTATGCCACGTTAAAATGGTAAGTTACACTAGAAAAGAATCTACTTTTACTAACAGTAGAGAAAGATTTATATTAAACAATTTAAAAAGAAAAAAAATTTCCCTAAAATTTTAATTCTCCGTCAACAAAACTCCGCCCCTGAAGTCAATTTATGAGAAGAGACGTGTTAACTAGACTTAAAAAGTCAGAACAAGGCGTCCTTAGCTAATGTGGTGGGGCGCCGTTCGAATATATTTTGTGTTCGTTTATTATTATTATAGGTAAATTGCTACCCCTGTCCACAGTTAATATATATTTGATTGCTCCAGCGGTCGCTCATAGTACTGCTCGTTATCCCGTTACATCCCGGGTAAAATCTCTCACTTTTCATAGTTTTGTTCCCTCTATCACAACACGCATACAGGTTCTCTACCTGACCAATGAGGAACTAAAACAGTCTTCTTTTTAAAACGAATTCGACATCTTTTAATAACTGAAATTCTTTGTAGCATGCATACTAGTTATTCATGATTAATCCTTATTTATTAATTTTCTCCGTACATATTACTTTTAATTCAAGAGTATTCATGCTCTTGTACAAACCCTCTCCTGTCAGAAGGTACACACTTCGTAGTAGGTCCATACTGGAACTTAAAAAGAAAACACAGCCAAAAACCACAGCTGTCACAAAGCGCAAGGTTTTACTTCACCTTGGCCATACACATATCAACACAAACTCTGACGTCATTTTCCGGTGCGCCTCATTTTCAATAAATATCCCAAATAGTGCCGCATTTATCAGCACTAACTCAAACTCAATAAATCTAACATGTGGTGTGCATGGGCAGACACCACATATTCCCCCCCCCCCCCCCCTGCGCGCTACTGGAAACTGCAGGTTTCCAGGTCATCATTAACTATACTTAACTATAATGATAAAAAGGAAAATCAAATTCAAGTAATGAGTGAAATGATGTCACGATGAGTGAAATGCAGTTAAAATATGTGGCAACAACTTGTGAGCAACATATTAATGCTACGAAAATATCGCTATATAATCTATCCATCACTTGATTATGAACATAAACAATGTTTGTTGTCCCTTCTTGTACCCAGGATAGTTACATAGTTCAATGTATTACTCTTGATAGAGTGTCCGCGATTACATTATTATGTCCTTCTATATGGACGATATCAAAGTCATACGCTTGCAACTGTAATGCAAATCTCGTAAGTCTTGCACTTGGTGATTTACAGGTTTGCAGATACGTTAATGATCTCTGATCTGTCATTATAGTAAAATGCGTACCTACCACATACTTTTGAAGTTTATTCAAAGTCCATACTATACCCAACAGTTCTCTGTCGAAAATAGAGTATTTAGATTCGGCTTCCGATAGTTTCCTACTCAAGTAGTAGATCGGATGAAACTTGCCATCAAAACTTTGTCCCAAACACCCGCCTATTGCGTGGAGCGAAGCATCTGTTACAACAATAAATGATCTTTTTAAATCTGGCAGTCTTAATATCGGATACTGTGAAAAATGAGTCTTAATGTTTTGTAATGCCTGGTTACATTGTTCTGTCCAAACTACTTTGTTAGGCATACCTCTTTTAGTTAGATCAGATAAGACAGCAGTCAAAGACGAGAACCTTGGAATAAACTTGTGGTAAAAATTCACCAATCCTAATAGACTCCGTACTTGCTTCTTTGTAGTTGGGATTGTAAGATCAAGTATGCGTTTTAAATTAGATTCATCAGGTTGTATTACATGTCTGCCAATTTTGTGTCCTAGAAATGAAATTTCCTTGAATCCAATTTCTATTTTGGATGGACGGGCTGTGAGATTGTGTATTCTTAGTGTCTGGAGTAAAGATTGTATCCCATCTACATGTTCTTCCCATGTGTCATGAAACATGCAAATGTCATCTATATAAGATATTAGGTCATAACGGCTCCCAAATACTCGACGCATCATCCGTACAAAAGTTGCAGGCGCATTTTTGAGCCCCAAAACACATGACATTGTATTGGAACAAACCCTTCGATGTTGCAAATGCCGTCAATGGTTTACATTCTTCGGTCAAAGGGATCTGCCAATACCCTTTTGATAAATCGAATTTGCTAAAGAACGTAGCGGAAGCTAAACGAGGTAGCAGGTCTTCCAGCACAGGCATTGGTTCAGAATCTGATATCGTGACTTTATTTAGTCGACGGAAATCAATGCATATACGAATGGATTTGTCTTTCTTCCGTACTGCTACCATCGGAAAACAAAATGGAGAATCTGATGGAGAGATTATCCCCATTTTCAACATATTGTCGACCTCACTATCAACCTGCTCTCTGATATGCAAAGGAATTGCATACGGTCGTAACTTAATCGGAGTGGGATCCGAGAATTTTATTTCGTGAGAAATAATGTTAGTTCGTCCAGGTAGATCAGACAACACATCTTCAAAAGATTTCAATAGATTGAGAATCTGATTCTTCTGATCTGAAGGTAAATCGTTACAAATGATTACATCCTTCCAAGTTTCAGAGGCTTGGATAGGTACCACAGGAAAATCAAGCGGTACATCCGCGAAACTAGTTGCTTCTTCATCAATTAAAGCAATAGATGCCAGATGCGGAGATTGATTTGTGATAGATTCACAAATATGTTTGAGTGGAAGAGGTCTAGAAATGTAAGGTTGTAACATGTTAGTGTGGAATGTTTTTCTTTTTCCCCTAATGTCGATGATGTAATCCACGTCGGTTTTCTTACCCACAACTTTAAAAGGACCTTGCCACGTAACCAACAAATGATCACCTTTAAGTGGCAAGAGAACAAAAACTTCATCGTTAATCGATAATGATGTTAATCTCCTATCACGATTAATACGCGACCGAGTCTTATATTTTGCTAATTCTGATGCTTCAGTCGCAATCTCACATGCGTCCACAATGCATTGACGTAGATCTGTGAGATATTGGTGACTAGATTTTGTAACCGTATTATCATCGTTTATTATCACCAAATCATGTAAGATAGACATTGGTCCTCTTGGATTAGCCCCGAAAACTAATTGAAATGGTGAGAATCCAGTTTGACGATTAGGAACTTCTCTATACGCAAAGAGAACCGCTGGTATCAACCGGTCCCAATCATGGGGAAACATTGTTGTTACTTTGCCCAACATCTGCTTTAAAGTAGAATTCCAGCGTTCTACAACTCCGTTTGATTGCGGATTTAATCTGGCACTCAATGTATGACGGATGTGAAGCACATCACAAATTTCCGAGAACATATCTGAAGTGAATTGCGTGCCATGATCCGACAGAAGCTCTTCAGGAAATCCGATACGTGAAAATATCGATAATAATGCATCAGTCACCGACATTGTTGTTATGGACTTAACAGGTATGGCTTCAGGCCATCTGGTGCATAGATCGATACAAGTTAAGATGAAGCGGAATCCTCTGGATGATAACACCGGAAGAGGCCCGATTATGTCGACAGCCATCTTATAAAAAGGACGCACAGAGATATCTGTGGTCTGTAGGGGTGCAAACTGATGCGCACCCTTATGAGCAACTCCCTGACAAACAGTGCATGATTTACAAAACGTTGCGACGTCCTTATGAACCCCTGGCCAAAAAAAAAATGTGCCATCAATCTATAAGCTGTGCGGGCAATCCCCATATGACCCGCAAAAGGAACATCATGTGCATTAGATAAAACTAGTGATCGAAATGACGTAGGTACTACTATTTGTCTGAGTACCGAAGAATAATTGTCAAAACAACGTATCAAAATATTGTCATGAAATTGATACCAATGTCTGGCATTATTTGTATGTGTAATAGTTTTAGCCGTAGCTAAAGTGAATAAACGTCCCAAAGAAGAGTCATCTTTTTGTTGGTTAATGAATGCATTTTTATCTATGTAATGACTTGTTGTCACGTGTGAGATATTATTGCTATCATTAAGTTCATTTGCTTCTGCAACCAGCTGTGCTCTAGTAGTCACAGCATTGGATAAAGAAAGATATTCTCTTTCCCATGCAGAAATTTCATCAGTAGAACATTCTTTTATACCCTTTATGTTTCCCAAAATCAAGTCACAGCAAGGCTGGTTGAGAACACATACACGAACTTTCCCAGTAAAGAATGGCGTGGTTATTGTTACGTCGGCCATGGGATATATCTCTACCGTGCCTCCGAAAGTTATGCATTTCACTGACGTTCCAGTGAAACAAGATGGAGGGATTAACGACCTTCTTATCCCGACCGTTGTGGAACCCGTGTCCCTTAAGATTTTAATTGGAGTGTTAAACAAAAACCCATTATGTAAAGTGAGAGTACCAACACCGTCATAAGATGACAACACTGGTAAGCCATGTCCACATTTAAGCCGTGGTGTAGCTCCAGGTTGAAATAACATCTTACATTCTGTACAATTATTAGAATTTTCTAAATCAACGTTACACGCATTGGCGTGATTATTGGTTGGATGGATGTCATTACTGACATTTCTATCTACCGTCTGACAAGCATTGGCTTGTGAGCGTGCTCTATTATGACTTCTAACGAAGTGAGATTTTCTGCGATCTGAAAAATTGTCTGAATGAGAATGTCCATTGTTGTCCCTGTTATAATGGCCACCCCGCGGTGACAAATTATGATTGTCCGTATATTTGTTGTGTGAATACTGGTTATTTCGATACCATTGGTTATTGTTATAATTGTTGAAATTATGCCTGTCTCTACCTCGTGAAGGTGAGCGATTATGGTAAAAATTATATTTACCCCTATAGGATGTGTGATTATTTTCTCTATGATTATATCGTCTATCCAAGCTACGAGTGCGCGATCTCCCGTGCGTCGCAGCACATGCAGTAGATGAGTCCAAGACTTTTGCTCTGCTCAATGACAAGTTTGGATGAGCAACGGAAAATTGTTGACCTAATTTTTTTTTTCCATTTCATCGATACTAGTCGGATTACGTTCTTGTAAGAATGATACAATATCCTGGTTTACCGACGAAACAATTTTATCTCTTAATAAGAGATCACATAATCCTTCAAACGTTTTAGGGATAGAAGCCTGTTCAACCCATCTTTGGAGACATAGTTTTAAGGAGGAAACAAAATCCTCAAAATTTTAACCCTCTACCGGTAACATGGATCGAAACTTTTGTCTATAGCCTTCCTGATCCAGACCATATCTGCGTATAAATGCTGCCTTTACGACCTGAAAATCATGTCTTTTATCTTGGTCTATACCCAGATAGACCCCAACTGCATCACCTGTGAGGAGACCCGAAAAAACACCAGACCACGAATCTTTATAAATATTTAAGCAAGAGACTCTTTCCTGAAATCTTAATAAATAAAAACTTATATCGTCGTGAGGAGGAGAAAAAGGTGGTAGTCTTAAATTAAAGTTAGGGGTTGTGATTGCCTTCTTCGATGAACCATTACTATCTGAATCATGGGAACCATGATGTTGTTGAAAACGAAGTTTTTCAACCTCAAAAGCTTTCTCCCTTTCAAATTTTGCCTCCTCGGCAGCAATTTCCGCTAAACGAATTGCCTTTTCATGTTCCATTTTCTCTCGTTCCGCAGCGATTTCTGCCATACGAATTCTCTCTTCCTTATTTGCTCTTTCTTGTGCCATAGTAAATTCCCTTTCTTCTCTTTCTCTTTTCTCATTTCTTTCTATTTCTTCTCTTTCTCTTTTCTCATTTCTTTCTCTTTCTTCTTTTGCCTCTGCCTTTTCATATGCAGTCAAAGCAAAATTTTTTAAAATATCACCTTCCATACCCAGCGCCTTGCCTTGTTTAATAAAATAGTCAAGAGTCGCCATAGTATACCACAAATTATAACTTTTCTAAACAATAAATCACTATCTATGTTCTCCTCTGCCTTACTTAGACCATCACACTATGGAATAGTGTGTCTGATTGGTATAGTCACAATGTGAATATATATATATAACTATATCACCTGCACAAATCCTTTATACGCTTATTAATATAATAATTAGCGTTTATGATCCTGCTTCTTGTTATCGACAAGAATCGCAGGATATATCACCAACAATATTATAGAATTATAGTTAATCAATAAATAGTTTATCATATACATGCTGCAAAGAAAAATTATCACATGACATGACTAACGAAAGACATGGATGGAAACAGAATAAAGAAACGACAAAATTGTAAGTAGTCGAAAATTCTAAGACAAAAGAAAATTAAAATTTCCACCAGTAATTAACGAGACAAAACGACAAATCACTTTTATCATTAATGTAAATTTTACAAAAGATAGCCAGGAAAGACCTACGCCAGACTAAATTCCCGAACAAAATTGAAATTTTAAAAAAAATACGACGAATCACAGCACAGCTAACACGCATGAAAGCCTTAATTTCAAACAGAGCGGAAATCACGACAGCACTAAATGCTGAATCCCTGAAAGAAATTAATGCAATCAACCTATAGAAATACGACACTGAAACGTAAAATGCCTCCTAAACAGTCGCCCGCAAGAGACAAAGAAAAGAAACATATAACACAAAAGAAGCGAGATTTGCCCAACAATGATAGGACCAACAACCATGACGTTACATAACATTACTTATCTGAATCGACCATGAGCGTCCATTCTTCGCTGTAACTCCAATGGGTCGTTCCACGCAATATTAAATTGAAATGTGGATAATGTAGTAATCTTATAATGCAGTAATCAGCAACCATGATGACGAAATATGAAGACGTTCTCGTAAATCGTTCACTGAGTATTCAGTTCAATGGGAATGTCCGACCTTTACTCGTGTGAGACACATTGTAGAGATAGTGTCAATATATAATGATAGAGACGAAATGTTATTTTCCAACGAGTGACCGACTAAACTGATGAGGTGACCTTGTCAATGTCCTAACGGTTTGATCTATTACTTCCGAGTCCACTTGTCCAGCGAAACGCCCTCCTCGTAAAATCGCAGATTCATATTTCTCCCGTGAAGATATTCGTCAGATTGGTATAGCATTCCTCTCAAGGTAAATCAGCGTGAACGATTTCATCATGGATATAATGTTTTTTCTGATCCTCAAATAAGGTACCAGGTCTGGGCATGACCTAGTATACGAATATTGTAAATTTCATGTCTGCACAAAGTTGCATTCCACCAGCTGTCTCTGCATAAAATGTTCATTGTTGAACAGCGATAGATTGATCAAAATTCCCGATATTGTCCCAACATAGAACTCTGTCTGCCAATAGCCTGAGCAACCTTCAAATGTCCTTCAAATCCAACGGACGACAGCCTCCCATATCTGTGGTGGGGCGCCGTTCGAATATATTTTGTGTTCGTTTATTATTATTATAGGTAAATTGCTACCCCTGTCCACAGTTAATATATATTTGATTGCTCCAGCGGTCGCTCATAGTACTGCTCGTTATCCCGTTACATCCCGGGTAAAATCTCTCACTTTTCATAGTTTTGTTCCCTCTATCACAACACGCATACAGGTTCTCTACCTGACCAATGAGGAACTAAAACAGTCTTCTTTTTAAAACGAATTCGACATCTTTTAATAACTGAAATTCTTTGTAGCATGCATACTCGTTATTCATGATTAATCCTTATTTATTAATTTTGTCCGTACATATTACTTTTAATTCAAGAGTATTCATGCTCTTGTACAAACCCTCTCCTGTCAGAAGGTACACACTTCGTAGTAGGTCCATACTGGAACTTAAAAAGAAAACACAGCCAAAAACCACAGCTGTCACAAAGCGCAAGGTTTTACTTCACCTTGGCCATACACATATCAACACAAACTCTGACGTCATTTTCCGGTGCGCCTCATTTTCAATAAATATCCCAAATAGTGCCGCATTTATCAGCACTAACTCAAACTCAATAAATCTAACATGTGGTGTGCATGGGCAGACACCACAGCTAAGCTCAACGGTTTTTAACTTCAAAAAACCTTTAGTGACTGTAAAACAATCACGCAAACCCAGCGAATCTTATAAAGAAAAAATTTAATTTTCTCTGCCAGAGAATAATTTAGCTAACCGCATTTATGATTATCCGTACTTTCTACTGCTGTGGAAAGAAAACAACCTGTAAATATGCTGTGTGGACGACCCAAATACTAAAAGGCGTTGTCTAGGGGTGTAATTAATTTTTTTATTTATTTATTTCCCTAAATCACAAAGACAGATCATTCACACTCTACCTAGTTAGACCCAGACTTAATTCGACTCAAAAATATCTTTATCCCGGCTATGCGATTGCCTCAAATGTAGCTCAAGATCCCAGGACCAGCCCACAAATATTTTCGTAAATTTATTTTGAGAGAAAGAGTCTTAGAAATAGTGGTCCGGTTTAGAGTGGAGAATGGTGATGAAAAGCTCAGTGATAGAAATGTAGAGAGTAAATAGTTGCTTCACAGAGTGCTGGGGAGAGTAACGACAGACTTATTTACGACAAATCGTTTCTCTCAATCTTCTCTTCAGACTCTCCTGGTCAAACAATTATTTGCCAGTTTCCAGACATACATCTGCGCTCACGCCGATTTGGTGCTTCAAACACACAGACTCACGTGAATACAATCTATATTAAACAAATAGGGGAAATGTTGGGCTTTGGGTATTCCAACACAGTACTAAATAAGTTTATGATCTTTATTAACCTTAAAATCAAATCACAAACAAATATCAAGTGTTACATAAAATTATCATAAGTACAGAAAATACAACTAACAAGGTGAGGGGGGGGGGGGGTGAAGAAGACTGGTATCAACTAAGCCCTTCCCGCTTGTATTAGACAAAGATAAACCCAGTCCAAAGATAGATAATTATAAAATAATGATTATGGGGTTTAGTTGTTTAGAAATTTATGAAAATTGGTGTTTTGTGTGTTTTAGTGTTGTTGTTTGGTTTTTGGTGTTGGTTTTGTTGTGTTTTTTGTTTTTGTTTGTTGTTTGTTTTGGTGTTTGGTGTTTGTTTGGTTTTGGGTTTTTTTGTTTGTTTTTGGTTTTTTTTGTTTTTGTTGGGGTGTGGGGGGGGTGTGGGGGGGGGGGGGGTTGGGGGGGGTTTGTTGGTGGGTTGTTTGGTTTGTTTGGTGTGGGGTGTGTTTTGGGTTTTTTGTTTT